>CM035162.1:128148916-128721416 GCA_020205615.1 Panax quinquefolius | reverse complement strand
TTACCCAACTATCAAGATATTAAGAAATGGAGGGAAAAATGCTCAAGACTATAAAGGCCCTCGTGAAGCTGATGGTATAGTAGCTTATTTGAAAAAATAAGTGGGTCCTGCATCTGCTGAGATAAAATCTGTTGAAGATGCTAGCAATGTTATAGATGAAAAAAACTCTTTTTCTTTTAGCAGGTTTCAAAGACTCAAGGAGAAGTCATGCTACAGGCATTTGGTGTTATAACACTTTTATCATTACATTACAAACTCTGAAATGGATTTACATTTGTTGAAACATTTGTGCTTCATGAGCAATGTGGTGTGTTTTCCTACTATGGATTTCTGGTTCTTGACTGCTATTGCTGGTGATGAGTTTGGGGGTGATGAGTTTGGTTACTGATGTTGCTGAGCTATTGCTGCCTATGGGCTATTGGTGCCTATAGGCCTCTCGCCGCAACATTACATGTCTGGGTGGAGGTCCTTCATTCTGCATGTTATGTATTGGTTTGGGGCTATGACTTGTAAAAAGTTGGGGGTTGGTGTAAGGCTAATGAGGCTTAGTGTACTGGGCTTTAGGTTAGTAAAAGAGGTTTTTTCGATTATAAAACCGATAATCGCTAGTGGTCGCTATACTACTCTTTGGTGTCTCTTAGTAATATATTTTTTAGCTGAATCATCTAGGTTGTTTGATTGCTGAAAAAATTGAGAGAATGATTGTAAGACTAGGTTTCCTTATTGATACATTTCATTTAGGTTGTAGCTATATGGTCTAATGTATCATACTCTATTTTCTGATATAACCATCATTTCAAGAGGATTTTGTTTCTCACAATAAATATTTCTACTGAAAGAAGAAAATTATTTTTATGATTGACAATCCACTTGTTATTAGTAAACAGGTTTAAATACTATTTTACGTCATACCACTGTTCATTATTTTGCAGCTTACGTACTATTTTACGTCATTGTTAAGATAATGGCTGAATCCTCCCAAATTTCATTATTCAAGTTTTAACATAATAGGAGATGTAATTTTTTTCATTGTCTAATTGCTACTCACTTTTCTTGAAATTGCACCAATACAATTATCATATAACATTTTTACTTGCTTTCAATAACAGTAACAACCCCCACCAAAACCTTGGGGAGCGAAAGCAGGTCTTCTTACGGTCATGCACCTTTTAAACCCCCGTCTTACGGTAGCACTAGTGATGTAGTTGGCGCCCTGGAACAAGAAGACACTGGTGAAATTGTTAATACAACGGATGCAAATACGACTATTAACAGAAATGCTCTTGGAGGTATTACATATGGAGGTATTCCTTCTTGTTATTTTCTGATTTGTATTATCTGCATATTACAATTTACAAATATTTTTAAGTTGCTCCTTTTCACCAACAAGCAGTAGTTGTCCTTCCTCGCTAGGCTCCATACACTTTGTCAAATATCATGCAATCATATTTTTATTCGTAATCGCAAAACATCTATATGTTGTCACAGATTCGCATCTAATTTTCTTCATCTAGATGAACATTTTATCAACTATATATCAAACATTATTTTGGATAACATACATATGGGTATGGGTGGTCCTCCATATGGCGATCAGGATCCAAACAATCCTTTTGGTGCTCTATCATCTCCACCAGAATTTTGGGTTTCTTTCCTGCGAGTAGTAAGTGAAGCTGGTTAATTTTTCTATCGTCTCTCTATATGCATTGTGGATGTAAAGGTTTTTTTTAGAGTGATCAATTCATTTTGTCTGCCGACTTCAATGCAGTATTATTTGTTTGTCAGGAGTTGTATATTTAGATAACAACTGGAATTTTGTAAGTAGGGTTGTCTTGATTACGATTAAACATTTTTTTGGTTGTTGTAATTGGCTCTAGGAGGATATAAAGATTTAAGTGGTCCTGTATATCATTCATATGATCGCAATCTTCATTGTTTTGATGGGCTCTTTGTAACCTTTTAACACTTTTACTAGAGTGGGAAATTTATATTTACTTTCTCTAAGAAAGCTTGGAAAGTCTCGTAATTTGTGGCTTGTGGGATCAAATTTTTCTTGAAGAATTGACATATGAATTCAACTACACCTTTAGTTAGAAATTTCTCCTTGAGATTATGTGCTGAGTGATTATCCCAAGCATTATAAACAAGATTGTTGTTCCCTTGTTATTCTTTATTCAAGCATTATACTTTCTTTGTTTATATCAGGAGTCCATCTACAAGCCCGTAACTTAAACGTCCAGATCAAGTACTTGGGCTCATTTAAAGCCCCGCGGGTGTAGAAGTTCATTCATGAAAATAATAGTCTAGATTGTGAAGTTATCAAGTCCATTATCTATGATATACTTTAGAAGGTTTACATCGATAATTCCCTTTTTTCTTCTACATTTTCTTAATTTCTTTTGGTGGGTCAAATACTGGTAAAATTAAAACAGATCCAAGAGACGAGTAACGCAAGCAGCACATGACAGATTGCCTCGGGGACCACCGCACTAACATACTGAGTATGTATACTTCATCCAAATTTATACTGAATAGCTTTTGTTATAACATGGTAGATCATCCGACTATGTATGTCCACAAAGTTAAAGGAGTTTATCAAGGAACAATTAATTAGCATTCCTCTGACTTCTCGAGGCACCTCCACCGATTGCCTCAACAAGCTCTCGCCAACAAGTTCATCGATAGCTCCCTCGGATCCTAGGGCTATGCTTCTTCTGGTTTGCTTTGACTTCTGGTGAAGTATTTATTAAAGATTTATGCACGATACACACTTGTAAAAACTTGTTATATACAATTTGGGCATCCATCTATTCCTCGAGTCAAAAAGTTGGGAAAGGAAAGATACAACGAAAAATTTGGCGGGATTACGGGTGAGCTTGTATGTGATCGGCTTGTTAGCATTAGCTATAGATTTCTGAGGGGTTGGTTGGATGAAGATTTGAATTATTATTTTTCTGCACAATCACATTGTGCCTTAGATAGTTAGGTGTCGTTTTACCTTTAGTTTTGCTCCTTTCTTTTGTTTATAGCAAGGTTTCATGGAATTGGTTTCTGTAATATGCATAGGTTGTGAACAGTGAAGGAAAGTGACTGAGAGAGCATTTGTTTGTTAGTCTACATTTTTAAACAAGTGGTTCTTATGGAAAATAAATTGTGAATAGGGATGTATTATGGGATGTATTTTGAATGGTATTATTGGGATGTATTTTGAATGGTTGATACATTTTGGTTTTAAATTTAAATGAGAATTTAGACCTTTTAGCTATATATTATGACATTAGCATATAGCAACAATTTTTTATACATTTAGCAACAAATTTTCGTTGCTAATAGCATTAAAAATATAATATTTGGCAACAAAAAATTAACCTAATAACGGAGAGGATATTGTTGCTAATACTAAAATAAAAGGCAACATTTTTTATCGTTGCAAATCATATCAACTTTCGTTGCACATATAAAGAAACGACAACATATAATGTCTTTGCTAATCGACGAGCTATGAAAAATAACCAGCAACAAACATTTTCGTTGCTAATTCAGCATAATGTCGTTGCCAAATAATCTAATTAGCAACGAAAATCGTTGCTAAAAAGTTTACATTCCACAACGAAAGTAAGCTTAGGCAACAATTTTCATAATTTACTGCAACGAAAAATGTCGTTGCAAAATGGTGTCAATTGCAACGAAAATGCATGGTCATTGCAAAAAAAAAAAAGAGTTCATTTCGTTGCCAATTAGAAGGCTTTTGCAACGAAATGGACTTTTTAGCAACGAAATGTTAATTATTTTGCAACAATACATTTTGTTGCTAAAGGATCGATGTCTCTCTACGAAAGCCAAATTTTGTTGCAAAATGTATTACTTTTGGCAATGAAAAAAATACGTTCATTGCGGAACAATTAGCAACGCTCATTACGCAACGAAAGACGCAACGACAGTAAAGTCGTTGCCAAAACCCTTTAGCAACGAAATTTGGCACCTTTAGCAACGAAAATCAGTTGTTGCTGAAGCCCCATTTTTTAATAAGATAATATTCTAATTTAATTTAATAATTAAGTTAGAGAGTTTATAATGATTAAATGAATTATTATAATGATATCTTAATTTGATTTTGTAATTAAAATGATGTGTTAAATTATTAAATAAATTATAATTATAAAGAAAATTATAATTTTGTTGTGACGCCCCCAAAATTAGGTATACGTCACCCATCTTGGGTCGCCACTTACATGGTACATAAATTCAAATACAAACTTACTAATATAACTGTCGTGTACAATACTACATAAACTGTGAGTTTGAATACAAATATTGTCTACTAGATATTATACAAACTCAAAAGGAGTCCTCATTACAACTATTATCACACTATTTCACGTAATAGTGAGGACTACTAATGCTATCCTCTCGGACCATTACTCCGTTCCCCGACTCGTCCCCAAATTTATATTCTCATTTCAAGAGAAGAAACGGTGAAAGAAAGGGTGAGCTCAACTAGCCCAAGAAGAAAGATTATGACTAAGATAATGCAGAATAAATTATCATTAGCCTTCAACAATGTTAAACTGATAAAATACAATAGACAACCAGTTTAACTACAGCGAAATATGAAATCCATTAAAAGAGTCAAGTAGAAAATAAAGTCTACTATCTTTTATGATTAAAAAGGTTTTCATCAATTTTTATCACTAAGACTCAGTTTAATGAATAAACCACAATATCTAATCATCCATGTACCACGGTCAAGGATTTCAATCAAATTATCAATGGTCATGACTATATACCGAATCACCCTCGGTCATAATCATACCAAAACTATCCATCATCGCATTACAGCCACTTCGAGGACTTTTGTCACATCATTTATATCAAGCCATGATTATACCGAATGATCCCTGGTCATAATCATACTAAGTTCATCTATGCACGTAAGCCAAAGATAACATAATATAACATAAGGATGATGAAAATGATATAAGAATTCAATAAAACAAGTTCAAGAATTATTTAATCCAAGAATTATTAACGTCCAAATTGTCAACATGATCATCGTTTTGTATAGTAAAATTCAAGAATGATCGTAAGAATATTTCCATGAAAGATATCTTTGGATGAAACGCAAATATCAAGGATATTCTACTAATTTCATGGAGTATAGAAGTCAAAGTTTTAACCAACTGGGTATAATAAAGAATGGAATAACAAAAGAAATCACCATGCATGCGGATTGCCGATGCCAGGCAAAGTTATTCCAATGAGAATAATAATAACGGAACCGTGTCGGTGAAATTCACAACCGACAGGATGTTCCAACAGAATAATAAAGATGGAACGGATCGATTGTAAAACACACGATAGGATATTCCAACAAAATGATAAAGACAGAACCAGTCCCTTTGTAAAACACATGCATGAGGATGTTCCACAGAATAATAAAGAGCGGAACCAGTAAAAGGTGTAAAACACATGATGAGGATGTTCCAACAGAATAATAAAGACGGAACCAGTCGAGGTGTAAAACACATGCATGAGGATGTTCCAATAGAATAATAAAGACATGAATAATAGAAGAATGTCACCAAGTATAGGGTAGTCCATATATACAAAAGTTATTCCAATGTAATAATAAGGAATGGAATAACTGAAGTTCTCTTCATGAATACAAAAGAATAATATCCCTTACGAGTACAACAAATAATATTCCTACCTTAGAAGAACTGAATATTGGCAAAGTGAAGTAGCAGAATACTTTTCTTCTTTCTCTCTATAGTTTCTCTCTCTAGAGTTTCAGTGAATTCGTAAGAAAATAATGAAGGAATGAGCTTCTATTTATAGGAAAATAAAATGCATAGTAATTAATCCATGAACGGTCCAGATTGATTTACTTTAATATGACGGTCCATATTTAAAGCAAAATCTTTTAAATAAAATATAATAAATTCTATTTATATAAAAACATTTTACTATGCAAACACTATGCAAAATACTATGTAACACTATGCATAATAAAATATAATATATTTTATTTATAAAATAACTTTAATAAAGTATTACATTTTATATAAAAGATGTTTCATTTTATTACGTTAATAATACTGAATAAAACAAAACGTCATTATCGCTTATAATAATTCATATTATTAATCAATAATAATGGAATCAAACTGTGTGACTTCTCACATAAGCATCAATAATCAATACCGTGCTACTATGCAACCACACGACTTCGTATTTTTTACTACCGAGTAGTTCAACAAGATCAAGCGGTAAAACTTCCGCCGTTATTTCAATAAAATATTTTTGTCGTTTTCTCAATCTAATAATTATTCTGTTGTGGGGTCCACCAATAATTGACCCGTTGTACGAACATTCCCTGCTAAACCGAATATTCCCCGACCAATCGAATATAATATAACCACTTGCATACTTTGCAAAATTTATAAATACTACCCACAACTATAATATTATCTCAAATTCACACCATAATATTAAAAATTATTTCGACAAAATTTAAATCTTTATTGATAAAAACTGGGGTCTCACAATCTCCCCACCTTATGGAATTTCGCCCTCGAAATTAGGGTACGTACCTGATATGATAAAGAGATGAGGATACCTTGAATACCTTTATCGTTGAAAACATTAAATTCATTTTTGCAATCCTGCCAAAGATATTCATTAACAATTCATCTTTGCACTACATGTGCCAAAGATATACAATCAGTAAAACCAATAATCTTTGAGACTCAAATTTTAATAGTATCACGACCACGAATTATCCATGCACCATCGCCAAGGATATTCGTGTTTTCAATTACTGGCCATGATTATACCGAATAATCCTTGGTCATAATCATACCAAGTCTATCAATACACTACTACTAAAGATGACTTTTTACCACATCCATGAATTAATATTTCATTCTTTGAGACTCATTTCAATAATTAATCCATATCATCGAATCATCCCCGCACTCTGTGCCAAGGATATTCATTAGTATCACGACCAATTAATTATCCATGCACTACTACCAAAGATAATCGTGTATTCATTAGTATCACGACCACAAATTATCCATGCACTATGGCCAAAGATAATCGTGTATTCATTAGTATCATGACCACAAATTATCCATGCACTACGATCAAAGATAATCGTGTATTCATTAGTATCACGACCACAAATTATCCATGCACTACGGCCAAAGATAATCGTGTATTCATTAGTATCACGACCACAAATTATCCATGCACTACTACCAAAGATAATCGTGTATTCATTAGTATCACGACCACAAATTATCCATGCACTACGACCAAAGATAATCGTGTATTCATTAGTATCACGACCACAAATTATCCATGCACTACGGCCAAAGATAATCGTGTATTCATTAGTATCACGACCACAAATTATCCATGCACTACGGCCAAAGATAATCGTGTATTCATTAGTATCACGACCACAAATTATCCATGCAATACGGCCAAAGATAATCGTGTTTTCAATTACGGTTATGATTATACCGAACAATCCCTGGTCATAATCATACCAAGTCCATCTATGCACTACAGGCCACAGATGACTTTCAACATAATATAAACATGAGGATAATGATATAAAGAATCAATCAAATGAGATAAAGGATAAATATTAAACATTTATAATATAATTTATCCAGGATTCAAGAATATCCCCATGTTATCAATCACTTAATAATCTCATAATCTAATATCATTAATATTATAACAATATTTTAATCACTTCTTAAATTTATAAACAATTTATCTCAATTGTTTACGCTTTACCATATAATGCATTTAATCATTCAAAAATGCCATACTCATAAGATATCATCACCAATTATCAAATCCCTCAAAAAAATATGCATATACTCTATATAGGATTCTCTAGCCATAAAATCCTATTTTCAACTTTGTTACTTCACATAACATATTTAACTCATATGTTCAGTAATTAAACTATTTTCATGAAAAATACCAAATTAGTCCCAAAAATATTTCTTTTCTGGGATTTAGCATAATATAGTCCCATAATGAAAATATATTTTTTCGGAATTTTTAAAATTCATTTACTATTTTTCAAAAATCAATTTCTAATTAATTCCTTAAGAAATTAGCTACCTCAAGTTTAACTCCAAAATTCCTAAATCTTGGCAGGACCTTACATATGTTAACGTGAGCTTCTAGTTTAAATTTCATGGTCATCTGAGTTATAGAACTCAGGTTATAGCGCTTTTCATTCGGAAAAACCTAAATATTGAAATAGTCATAACTTGCTCATTTTAAGTCGAGAATGAGCTCATTTTTGAACAGGAGGTACTTTATACCATATACTTTCATTTCCCAAAAGGCCAGAATTTTTCTCATAATTTAAGTGGCCGAAACAGCCCTCTAAAATCATGGCAGCAGCTTTTTTTTGGTTTTTACAGCTTTGCACTCCTTTGCTAAAATCAGTCCACACAAAAATCTACAACACCTTTTCCAGTAATTCCACTTGGATTAGTTAGGTAACTCATAGATCTAACTCTAGGACTTGACCACACTCAAAAATTCAAAATATAATAGGAGATATGGTCAATTGAATTTTATGTTACGTTTTTCACCAAAATCTGATTTTCAACTCTTTGTGATTTCTAAGAAACTTTCATGTTTTCACATAATAACCAACATAACTCATCATAACACTTACTAATACTTCATATACCCATGATTTTCATTAGTCCAATGCTTTTATTATGATTTTCATCATAATCCTCGTAAACAGATCCTTTTAGTTGAAGAAATATTTGAGGGTTTAAGAAATGGGTTTTTGTATTGGGGTCAATACAAAATTCGATTTCACATTCTAGGGTAGGCTAGGAAGTTTTCAAGAATACACCAAGAAATTTATTAATGATAGAAATATCATTCAAAATCATATTTCTCGTCCAAGACTTGGATAAGACGTCACATTAATACCAACTCGTGACTTCTATCCCTTAACCTCGATAAGCACCTCACAATGATACCTATCAACTTGACATCTTTGATCCACGACGTCGCTTCTGAAAGTCCGCTTCGTGCATTCCACACAAGGAAGTCAACAACGAAAGGATCGGGGCTCTTTACTTATGGCTTGATATAACAAAGTGATTAACTTTAGGGTTTGGTTACTTTGAATTCAGTATAAACAAAGTTGGTTAGGAATATGAAAGCTAACAACCTTACAAAAAGAATAATGAGTAGTTAATCAATCGTTTTCAAAAATTACCTCAAAGGCAAGTATTTTCAAAGAGATAAGATCGACGAGTAACGTGAAAGTGTTTATTTGAAACAACAAGATTAATAAGCAGTGAGAGGTAACGAAGGTTCCTACTAACGAAGTTTCAACCAATAAGTCAAAGTTTAACTTCTTGAGAATCAAATTTAAACGTTGAACACAACTAGGTGAAATAAAAGAGTGGGTAGAATCGGTATCTAACACGGTATAGACTTCGCAAGAGCTTACGATTAACTTACCCGTGATAATTTTATTCGTGTTCCTCGTCACGAGAAAAAAAACGCTCTCTTAAACTACACGGCTTTGGTTTGTGCAGGGGATGACCTTTGGTGCCTCCATCCTAGTTGAATTTGTCTTCGGGAAACGACAAAATTGAGCTAAGTGACCTTCTCTTCCACAATTATAACATGCTTTGGACGACATGGCGCAGTTCGGACTGATGTGTCCCTCTTCTCCGCATTTGAAGCATATGATAGGTGGTCTTTCTCCTTCCTTAACAACGGGTCTTTGGTCTTGACGTCTTTCCATCATTGTTGAATCTCTTTTCTTGAAATGTCCATTCTTATTGTTTTGGCCTCGATTACCACCGAAGTGGTTACCATATCTCGCCCGTTGATTCCTCCACGCTTGTTATCACCGCCTCAATGACTACCCTCATTGGTATTATAATTTTGCCACCGCTCTCTTTTAATTCGTTGACTCGTTATCGCGCTCCACTAATCGAGCCCTATTTACAACATCTGAATACAAACACGGTTTATGAGAAATAAGATGTTGACGTATCTCCGCTTCAAACCTCTTAAAAACATTCGCGCCATTCTCTCTTCATTATCCACCAAAAGTGGGACGTAAACCGTGATAACTCCGCAAATTTTGCCTCGTATTGCGACACGGCCATATTGTTTTGTTCCAACTTGATAAACTCCACCTCCTTCATGTGGCGTAATACTTTTCAGAAAGTATTTGTCGTTGAATGACTCTGGAACTTCTCCCAAGATATCTTCAAGACAAAGAAGTTGAGTACGTTTTTACCGATTCCCACGATGAATCGCCTCTCGCGCAATATAAAAGCGGCAAAAAAGGAACCTTTTTGCTCTCGAGCATCCCAAGACATCAAATATCTTGGTAATCTTCTTTATCCATGCTTCCGCCTGAAGTGGTTTTGGCTCTCCTTAAACTCCAAAGTGGTCCCAGCTCCTTGAATTGTTTAGCGGTGACCGCCGAGAGTTTTCCGTGTTTCCACCCACGTTTTGGATGAGAGTCGCTTTCGCGGATGTTGCATGAATTCTAAAACCTTTAAACGCGTCGTCGTCAATCAATTGATCGGTGTTGTTGTTTACAGGAGGATTATCGCCATCCTGTTGCACATTGTCCCGATTATTGATCCGTGGAGAATCAACAGGTCTCGTGCTCCATTTCTATTCTCAACATTCTCGGATGCCATTTTCAAACACCGCCACAAAATAAGGGTTAATTGACATGCAACATATTATCACTATATCTCAATCGACCAATCAAATACCAAATAAACTTAGGTAGGTCATACTAGCGAAGGTATTCCCGTCTCTCCCTCCTAGTACTATTCTCACATCTTAGCAGGATCATATCCCTAAGCTCTGATACCAACTGTGACGCCCCCAAAATTAGGTATACGTCACCCATCTTGGGTCGCCATTTACATGGTACATAAATTCAAATACAAACTTACTAATATAACTGTCGTGTACAATACTACATAAACTGTGAGTTTGAATACAAATATTGTCTACTAGATATTATACAAACTCAAAAGGAGTCCTCATTACAACTATTATCACACTATTTCACAGAATAGTGAGGACTACTAATGCTATCCTCTGGACCATTACTCCGTTCCCCGACTCGTCCCAGCTATATTCTCATTTCCCAAGAGAATAGTGAAAGAAAGGGTGAGCTCAACTAGCCCAAGAAGAAAAATTATGACTAAGATAATGCGAGAATAAATTATCATTAGCCTTCAACAATGTTAAACCGATAAAATACAATAGACAAACCGGTTTAAGCTGCGGTGAATACGCAATCCATTAAAAGAGTCAAATAGAAAATAAAGTCTACTATCTTTTATGATTTAAAAGGTTTTCATTAATTTTATCACTAAGACTCAGTTTAATGAATAAACCACAATATCTAATCATCCATGTACAACGGTCAAGGATTTTCATCAAATTATCAATGGTCATGACTATACCGAATCACCCCCTGGTCATAATCATACCAAAAACTATCCATCAACGCATTACAAAAGCCATCGAGGACTTTTGTCACATCATTTATATTAAGCCATGATTATACCGAATGATCCCTGGTCATAATCATACTAAGTTCATCTATGCACGTAAGCCAAAGATAACATAATATAACATGAGGATGATGACAATGATATAAGAATTCAATAAAACAAGTTCAAGAATTATTTAATCCAAGAATTATTAACGTCCAAATTGTCAACATGATAATCTTTTTTTGTATAGTAAAATTCAAGAATGATCGGAAGAATATTTCCATGAAAAATCTTATGGATGAAACGCAAATATCAAGGATATTCTACTAATTTCATGGAGTATAGAAGTCAAAGTTTTAACCATTTGGGTATAATAAAGAATGGAATAACAAAAGAAATCACCATGCATGCGGCAGATTCAGATAGGCAAAGTTATTCCAACAGAATAATAATAACGGAACCGTGTCGGTGAAATTCACAAGCGAGGATGTTCCAATGAATAATAAAGATGGAACCAGATCCGGTGTAAAACACATAGATAGGATATTCCAATGAGAATGATAAAGACGGAACCGGTCCATTGTAAAACACATGCATGGATGTTCCAATGAGAATAATAAAGAGCGGAACCGAAGTCAGATGTAAAACACACGCATGAGGATGTTCCAATAGAATAATAAAGATGTAATAATAGAAGAATGTCACCAAGTATAGGGTAGTCGCATATACTGAGTTATTCCAATGAATAATAAGGAATGGAATAATCAAGTTCTCTTCATGAATACAAAAGAATAATATCCCTTACGAGTACAACAAATAATATTCCCTACCTTAGAAGAACTGAATATTGGCAAAGTGAAGTAGCGAGAATACTTTTCTTCTTTCTCTATAGTTTTCTCTCTCAGAGTTTCAAAGTGAATTAAGTAAGAAAATAATGAAGGAATGAGCTTCTATTTATAGGAAAATAGAATGCATAGTAATTAAACCATGAACAGGGTCCATTGATTTACTTTAATCTGACGGTCCATATTTAAAGCAAAATCTTTTAAATAAAATATAATATATTCTATTTATATAAAAACATTTTACTATGCAAACACTATGCAAAACACTATGCAAAACACTATGTAACACTATGTATAATAAAATATAATATATTTTATTTATAAAATAACTTTAATAAAGTATTACATGCTTTTATATAAAAGATGTTTCTATTTTATTACTTTAATAATACTGAATAAAACAAAAACGTCATTATCGCTATAATAATTCATATTATTAATCGACAATAATGGAATCAAAGCGTGTGACTTCTCACATAAGCATCGATAATCAATACCGTGCTGCTACTATGCAACCACACGTACATCGTATTTTTTTACTGAGAGTAGTTCAACAAGATCAAGCAGTAAAACTTCCGCCGTTATTTCAATAAAATATTTTGTCATTTTTCTCAATCCGATAATAATTTTTGTGGGGTCCACCAATAATTATGCCGTTGTTATACGAACATTCCCTGCTAAACCGAATATTCCCCGACCAATCGAATATAATATAACCACTTGCATACTTTGCAAAATTTATAAATACTACCCACAACTATAATATTATCTCAAATTCACACCATAATATTAAAAAATTATTTCGACAAAATTTAAATCTTTATTGATAAAATCTGGGGTCTCACAGTTGTTGTATTGATTTGTGGGGTAAATTAATTTAATAAATTGTTATTAGAATTAATTAAATTGAATATACAAATTTAGTTAATTAAAGTGTGACCAAAAACTATGCTATAAAGGATTTATTAAATGAAGTAGAAGGAGGTTAATTCAGTTTTGCCGAACAAGGCTTAACACATATTAAGTCTTTAATTTAATTATGTTTTACCAAATAAGACATAAGATTTAATTGATTAAATTTTAAAGTAGTTAGCCAAACAAGCCTTATGGCTGTTGATTTTTCAAAATAAGATAACTGATATCAGTTATACACATATTTATATTATATAATTAATACCTATATTATTATCTATACGTTATATTTGTTAGAACGTAAGTTAGAGTTAGATAGAAAGAACTCAGAAGAAGAAAAAGAAGAGAAGAAGATAGTTATAGAGAAAATTTAGAGAGAATTGGGAGAGGTCTAGAGAAATTGAGAAAAGAATTGGGGGGAAAAAGAAAGCTTGATAATCAAATGATAGTCATCATCTTCTAAAACTAATGTATCATCTTACTCTTTTATTTTTCAAAAGTTATAATTTTATTATCTTCCAAAATTCTCTGTAAAATCTTTGTAGAGGTTGAATTATTTGTTATATATAGTTTTATATGATAAATTGATTGTTATAAAGTTGTTTTCATAAGTTTATAGATGAATTAATTCATGTTATGTAATTATTTGTTAAGAAAACCATATTACGTTGAATTGATATGAATATATATATATATATATGTTTATGACTTAGTTTAAAGTAAAATTGAGGTTTAATTAGTTGTTTAATATATATATTGACTATTGATTTGAAAGAGGATGAATAAATATAAACAATGTATTTTGAATTAACTGTTTTGGTTGAAAAATAAAATCACGTTGATGATTTTTCACCGAGAATGTCAAAAAGTGAAATTTTATCAAAAATAGTAAAATTAGATGTTTTAAATTCAATTTTTATATTGTTTTATGGGTAAAATCATGTTAAGAGTCCTTAATTTATGTTTTTTGTGAAGTCTGTATATGTATTATGTGTTAATTTAGTCGTTAGAAAGTAGTCTGTAGGCCAAAATTGGCTTTGTTTTTTTTCTTTGTGTCAAGTTAGTCATGGGTATTTGTAATTGACTCATCAAGAAGACTACCTAGAAGACACTTCTCATGTGCATGAATGCCAATCATTGCCTTCATGATCACAATAGTCAAGAAGCGCCTTACCAACAATAGATGTAAAATGTGTATGCCATAACATGAAGTTAGAGAATGGTCAGAAAGTGTGTTTTAATTGCACAAAGTCTGAAAAAGTTGTTAAATGAAATAATATGATTATTAGGATGCAATTTGATATTACTATACTAGGAATGAGCATATTATTAATAGTTAATGAATTTTATTACTTATGTAATTTGAGTATGTCATTAAAATCAAACCATATATGACGTAGATACTTATTTATATATATAGTATTTGTAATGACTAATTATGTCATGATGATATGTATATAGGATATTGTGAATCGAATTGTTATGGTTTAGCTTATACGCAAGGCAAGTTTTCTAACTCTATATTTTTGTTGAGCAAGTTTCTTACTCTACCTTGTTATTATTATGCAAGTTTACTTACCTTATCTCAATTACAATTACGCAAGTTTCCTAAACTTTATTCTTATTTTGAGTAAGTTTCTTGTATCTAGTTTGTTAATGATGATGCAAGTTTTCTAAACCTTATTCTGATATTGTGCAAGTTATTCTTGTTTTTAACTTGTTATTTAGCATGTAAGTTTTATAACTCTAGATTTTTGTTGAACAAGTTTTATCGTTCAATTTACTATTTGTTATGCATGCTTAGTACTCAATTCTAAGTATCCTTAGCTTATTATTGTTCAAGCAAGGTATATTATGATTATTCATTGTTTATGCTCTTAGATTATTCCTAAAGCATGACCTTGTTATACAATGTTGATTCACTTATGGTTTGTTCCATAGCATAATATTATCACCTTTTTATTCAACTAATCCTTAGTTGATGTTCGTTAAACCTTAATTACCTTGAAACTTATCCAAACCAAACATACTTTGGTGTGGACTTGTATTCTAAATGCTGAGATGAACAACCCTATTATTAGGGGATAATCTACGCATAGCGTTGAAATGTTTGTGCACAATATATTGTACGAAGGGATGATCCCCCTAAGTACGAGGCGTCCCTATAGTCTTATGACTGTTAAAATTTAAGTTGAAAGATTACTTATAACTATGAACATAGTTCGTGGTCTTGTGACCCTCAGATATATGATTCAGATTTTGATTATCAATGTTAGAACCTATTGTTTAGTTCTGTTGAGCCTATTATTTGGCAATTGATGTAAAGTTTTATTCATTATTATTTCAAGTGAGCCTTGTTTGCTCTCTCTTGCTTATATAAATATTACAGCTAAAGTTGAGAAGGTCGATGTACCTAGCACCAATAAAGGAAAAGGAAAGATGAACAAGTATTGAAGACTTGTAATATGTTAACATTTTTATTGTCAGACTTTATTTGAATTATTATAATGAACTTATTTAATTTTTCCGCATATGAATGTTTGTATTTAAAGGTTAGATAACCTGGGAGATTTTTATTAATGTAATCCTTTAATGGGAAGGTTTATTATGATAGGGTAGTTAGACATGAATGTTATTATCAAGTGAACACCAAATCTTGAGGGAATGAAGTACCTGAATTTGGGGGTGTCACATTTTTAATCCTCGATCGAGTAGGAAATGTGGCCTATAAACTCGCCTTACCGCTAAGTATGTCTCGTGTTCATAACGTTTTTCACATATCTATGTTACGTAAATATGTGAAAGTGTGACGCCCCCAAAATAGGTATACATCACCTATCTTGAGTCGCCAAATACATGGTACAAAATTCAAATAAAACTTAATTATACAACAGTCGTGTAAAATATGACAAACCATAATCTAAGAGTTTTAATAAGAATATTGTCATCTAGACAATATCCACACTCAATGGAGTCCTCATTACATTTATTGTCACACTATTTAACAGAATAGTGAGGACTACTAATGCTATCATCTGGACCGTCACTCCGTTCCTCGACTAGTCCTGGCTACATTCTCATTTCCTGAAGAGAACAATGAAAGAAAGGGTGAGCTCAACTAGCCCAGTAAGAAATATTCTGACTAAGATAATGCAAAATAAATTATCATTAGCCTTGCGGTGTTAAAGCGATAAAATATAATAAACATCAAGTTTAAGCTGCAATGAACAAGCAATCCATTAGAAGAGTCAAGTAGAGAATAAAATCTACTATCTTACGTGATTTAAAAGGTTTTCATCACTTTTATATTTGAGACTCATCTTAATAAATAAACCACATCATCCTTGCACTACGGCCAAGGATATTCATTAGTATCATGACCACAAATTATCCATGCACTACGGGCCAAGGATATTCGTGTATTCATCAATGGTCATGATCATGCCGACAACTGTCCATCAATGCACTACGGCCAATGAAGACTTTTACCACATCATTTGTAACATTATGGTCATGATTATACCGAATAATCCCTAGTCATAATCATACCAAGTCCATCTATGCACTACAGGCCACAAATGACTTTCAACATATTAAAAATATGAGGATGATGACAATGATATAAGAATTCAATAAAACAAGTTCAAGGATAAATTTGTAAAGATTTATAATTTAATTTATCCAGAAATCAATAACGTCCAAATTGTCAACATGATACTGCTTTGTGGAGTAAAATTCAAGAATGCTCAGATGAATATTTCCATGAAAAGATACTGGATGAAGCGCAAATATCAAGGATATTCCACTAATTTCATGGAGTAAACTTTAATCAACTGAGTATAATAGAATATATGAAACCCCAAATGGATTTTTGCCGCCATGCGGTAATCCACGTAGACAGATTATTCCAACAGAATAATAAAGAATGGAACCAGGTCATGCGTAATTCGCACATATAGGATGTTCCAACATAATAATAAAGAATGGAACCAGGTCATGCATAATCCGCACAGACAGGATGTTCCAACAGAATAATAAAGAATGGAACCAGGTCATGCGTAATCCACACAGACAGGATGTTCCAATAGAATAATAAAGAATGGAATAACAACAGAATTCACCAGGCATGCGATAGACAAGCATGCATGAGTTATTCCAATGTAATAATAAAGAATAGAATAACGGAAGAATTTCACCATGTATGCGGTACTTCGCATAGACATGTTATTCCAACATAATAATGAAGAATGGAATAACAATCCTTACGAGTAATGAAAGAAAATAACTCTCTTCATGAATACGAAAGAATAATACCTCTTACCTTAGAAAAACTGGATACTGGAATAGTGAGGTAGCAGACTTCTCTTCTTCTTTCTCTCTATAATTTCTCTCTATAATAATTTCTCTAAAGCTTTTGTGAATTGGTGAGAAATGAAGAAAGAATGAGCTTCTATTTATAGGAAAATATAGTTTCGATAATTGCACGTTTTGGGGCTCGAAATATTACAGTATAATACCTTCCTCTTTTTCTTCATTTTTAATTTAGTCCTGCAAGTATTATCAAACTTGCACCACCTCCCCTAATAGTAAATAATGTGAATTAATAGTTCATTCATGTGACTCAATAGTATAATCATGTGAAAAAACTAATTACAGTATAGTACCTTCAACTATACCTCCATTTTTAATTTAGTCATGCAAATATTATCAATCTTGCACCACCTCTCCTAATAGTACATGAATGTGAATCAATAGTACACACATGTGAACAAATAGTTATAAGCATGTGAAATAATAGCAATTAATTGCTCATTTATCCGATTAATTACCCGATTGGTCAATATAACCTCCAGACATCAATTATTATCGAAATAAATGTCGATTTCCACTAACACTAATAATCCCAACACAATGGAACTATCAATCTCATCTTTTAATCAACATAACTTATTCATCATTAATATTATAACTAACAATATTTAACAACCAGGTCGTTCCCAGGAAAGAGGGGGCTTTTCGATAAGGATTTCTCCTTATTGGCGCGCAATTAGGTGACCAAACCTCTCATTGAAAGAACTTCTAGACATTGTCAATATTGAAAATAATAATATGAATAACTTTTTCGTCTCAATTATTGATTTAATAATAATAAATATTATGCAGATGATACTGTGATAATAATTGAATCAATAATATGAGAGATATGATGCAACAATTACTGTAATAATAATTGAGTATAACTGAGTTACTTCTCACGTAAGCATCAATAATCAATACTGTGTGCTACTATGCAACCACGCATATTACTGTACTTTTACTACCTGGTAGTTCAATAGTTTTAACAGTAACACTTTCGTCGTTATTTTTATAAAAGATAATTACGTCATTTTTAACTACAATAATACTTGGTTTTGTGGGGTCCATTAATGATTGTGTCCGTCGCATTTAATATTTTCTGTTAAAACAAATATTCCCCGACCAATCGAATATTATATAATCACTTGCTTACTCTGCAAAATTTATAAATATTACCCATAACTATAACATTATATCAAATCCACACCATAATATTCAAAAATATGTTTCGAAAAAATTATTCTTTATTCATAAAAGTTGGGGTCTTACAACCTCCTCTTCTTATGAAATTTCGTCCTCGAAATTAGGGTACGCACCTGGTATATCGAAGAGGTGAGGATACCTTGACTTAATTTCAGATTCTAACTCCCAGGTCATTTCCTCAACATCGTGGTTTCTCCATAAAACTTTGACTTGAGGTATAACTTTAGAGCATAGAATATGATTCTTCTTATCCAAGATTTTAACAGGTAACTCTTCATACGTTAAATCTTCCTCTATCTCGTCTGGTTCTAATTCAATAATGTGGTTAAGGTCTTTCACATATTTACGTAACATAGATATGTGAAAAACGTTATGAACACGAGACATACTTGGCGGTAAGGTGAGTCTATAGGCCATAGTTCCTACTCGATCGAGGATTAAAAATGGGCCAATGAATCGAGGGTTGAGCTTTCCTCCCTTTCCAAATCTCGTAACTCCCTTCCATGGAGTAACACGTAACAACACATGATCTCCAATATCGAATTTCACGTCCTTTCGATGAAGATCAGCATAACTCTTTTATCGATCTTGCGAGGTTTTTATACATTATCGGATCGTTTGAATCTTTTCTGTAGTCATACGTACCAACTCCGGTCCCAACAAAGTTGCTTCACCCACCTCATCCCAACATACTGGAGAACGACACTTTCTTCTATACAACGCCTCAAATGGAGCCATGCTAATACTTTCTTGATAACTGTTGTTGTAGGAAAACTCCACCAATGGTAAGAACTTGTCCCAACTTCCTTTGAAGTCAAGGACACATAGTCTTAATAAATCTTTAAGAGTTTGAATAGTCCTCTTCGACTGCCCGTCCGTCTGAGGATGATATGCCGAGCTAAATCGTAAATCCGTGCCCATAGCTTTTTACAAACTAACCCAAAATCTTGAAGTGAATCTTGGGTCTCGATCAAAAACTATGGATACCGACATACCATGCAGTCTTACAATCTCGTTTATGTACATACGAGCAAGACGTTCAAGTGTATAAGTTTCTCGTATAGGTAGGAAATGAGCAGACTTGGTCAATCTATCAACAATGACCCAAATTGCATCTATACCTTGAGAAACCTTGGGATGACCAATAACGAAATCCATGGTAATGTGCTTCCACTTCCATTATGGAATTTCAAGTGGTTGCAATGGCCCTTTTGGTACTTGATGCTCCGCCTTGACTCGTTGATAAGTTAAACACCTTGAGATAAACTCCGATATCTCTTTCTTCATATTGCTCCACCAAAATGTATGTCGAAGATCACGATACATTTTGGTACTCCCAGGATGGATTGCAAACGGTGTGTTATGCGCCTCCATCATGATTTTATACTTTAAGTCAGGGTTGTTAGGAACACAAAGTTTGGAGTTGACTCGAAGTATTCCTTCTTCATCGATTCTTGATTCCGGCATAACACGTTCTTGCACTTTCTTCCTCATACGCATCAGCTCCAGGTCTGTAGCTTGAGCAGCTTTAACTTTATCGATTAAAGTCAGTTCTACACGTATATTCTCCATCATCACGTTGGTCCCTGGAGTCTTTAACTCTATCTCCATCCTTTGTAAGTCATATAAAATGGGCCTTTGCGTTGACAATATCGCACTCGTACCTGCATATGATCTTTTACTTAATGCGTCAGCTACTACGTTCGCTTTACCAGGATGGTATTGAATGGTATGATCATAATCTTTTAACAGTTCAAGCCAACGTCGTTGCCGCATATTGAGTTCCTTTTAGGTGAAGTAATATTTGAGGCTTTTATGATCCGTAAAGATCTCCACTTTCTCCCATACAAGTAATGCATCCAAATCATAAGCGCAAAAACGACTGCTGCCAACTCTAGATCATGAGTAGGATAATTCCTCTCATATTCTATGAGTTGTCGTGAGGTATAGGCTATGACTTTCCCATGTTGCATGAGAACACATCCTAACCCTTTGCCTGAAGCATCACTGTAGATTACAAATCCCTCCGAGCCAGATGGTATTATCAGAACAGGTGCTGAAATGAGTCTCCTCTTAAGTTCTTGAAAAATCTTCTCACATTCAACCGAATTTTATATCTTTTCGAGTCAGCTGAGTTAATGGAGTAGCGATTATAGAAAACCCTTCCACGAATCTCCGATAATAACCAGCTAATTCGAGAAAGCTACGTACTTCGGTCACTGATTTAGGTTGGTCCCAGCTTTGAATTGCTTCAATCTTTGCCGGGTCAACAAATATCCCATGATTTGATATCACGTGCCCAAGGAATGCAACTTCCTTAAGCCAGAACTCGTATTTCTTCAACTTGGCATATAGCTTGTTTTCACGAAGCTTTTGGAGTATCAGCCTCAAGTGTTGCTCATGGTCTTCACGGGTTTTGGAGTATATGAGGTTGTCATCAATAAAAATGACCACAAAACGATCCAAATATTCCTTGAATACTCGGTTCATCATATCCATGAAGGTAGCAGGAGCATTAGTCAATCCAAAAGACATGACTAAGAATTCATAATGCCCATACCGAGTTCTGAAAGCAGTCTTTGGAATGTCATAAGTTTTAATCTTCAACTGATGATATCCGGAACGAAGATCAATCTTTGAAAAGAATTTGGCGCCTTGCAATTGGTAAAACATGTCATCAATGCGAGGCAACGTGTACCTATTTTTTATGGTGACATGATTCAACTCCCGATAATCAATACAAAGTCCCATACTTCCATCTTTCTTCTTCACGAATAGAACAGGAGCACTCCAAGGAGACGTACTAAGACGAATGAAACCGATGTCTAATAATTCCTGCAATTGGGTCTTTAACTCCTGAAGTTCAATAGGAGTCATTCGATATGGGACTTTGGAAATAGGTTTTGTACCGGGTTCAAGGTCGATAAAAAATTCAATTTCACGCTCTGGGGGTAGACCAGGAAGTTCTTCAGGAAATACGTCAGGAAATTTATTAACAATAGGAATATCTTTCAAATCTGACGTATTTTTGTTTAAATCTGTGACATGGGCTAAGAAAACTTGACATCCATTTTTCAATAAACGAATAGCTTTATGGCTTGAGATGACCGTGATTGATTTTAATGGTTTGGTCGCTTGAATTCGCATAATAGGTTGATTAGGAATAAGAAAGCTAACAACCTTACGAAAACAATCAATTTTAGCACGATGAGTAGTTAACCAATCAATCCTTAGAATTACGTCAAATGCAAGTATTTTTAAAGAAATAAGATCGACAGGTAACGTGCGGTTACCGATTTGAATCAAACAAGACTTATAAATTTGTGTCTATTTATGCATGTTTTATGTTGTTTTGTATTAATTGGGACAAAAGTTACTTGGATCGACGTTAGGGGTGGCTAGATTCGCGTTTTTGGCTTGCCATTTACACAACAGTCACTTTAGATCCAATTTGAGTATTGCTCTGGACCTTATTTCGAAAAACTTAAAGAATAAAAGTTATAGATCTATGTCTCCTCTTTTCGGAACATCTTGAATCATCGAAATCATAGTTCGGACGAAGAAGTTATGGCCATTTTCCCAAAGGACGTCGGAGTAGAAAATTTCCAAAAAAGGGACCAGCGCCGGGGTGCCCAAACAAGGCTTATTCCCAGCACCGGGGCATTACGAGGCAGTGTGCCAGCGCCGTGCTCAGCGTTGGGCCGCTGGGGAAGAGTTTGGTCAAGCTTGGACGCGTTTTGGGGCGAATTTTGACACTTTTTTGATTTCAAATAGGATTGGGTTTATTCCTAAGCTAAAAATTGGACTTGTAACCTATAAATACATGATGTAAGGCATAAAATAAGGGGAGATTACATAGATTAGATTAGAGATACACTCCATTAGATTAGAACATAACCCTAGTTCTTAGTAGTTTTGGAGATTGAAGTACCTTGGAGACCATTGAAGAAAAAGAGCAGGTGCTAATCTTACTTTTATCTTTTAATGTCTATTCAATTGTGGATTCTTGGTTTTAATTCATTAATCATGAACTAACTATTTTATTAAGACTACAATTGAACCTTTTATGTCTATGAATTAATTATTTGATTTATTCCAAATATTTTATGTCAAGGTGAATTGTTTATCATGTTTTGTGCTTATTGATTAATTATTTGATCAGTAATTACCTTGTTACTCTAGAAGGATTCGGGAGAGGAGATCTAGGGTTAGAACTGGACATGATAACTTGTATTCTTAATTATTTGCATGATGAATAATTAGGATTGTGAATGGAATGAAAATATCTGTTCAATGCTTGTAACACGTTGGGAATTGAAATTTAATGCATTTAATTTAATTATTTTGCATAGGAATATAACAAGATTAATTGGATTAAATAGAAGTTAATTGATCACTTGGAAAAGGGCTTTTGACACTTGGAATTCCTGTTAACAATTCATTAGGCATAATAATTGGGATAATTGGATAATTAGTTTATAGTTCATAATTGGGGATATTATAGCCGAATTCCTGTTAACAATTCATTAGGCATAATAATTGGGATAATTGGATAATTAATTTATAGTTCATAATTGGGGATATTATAGCCTTACTTTTATTTATTTGAATTCATTTATAAAGCAATTCAGTTTAATTAGTTAATTTAGTTTTCTTAATTAGAAAAATCACGATTTGAGATTGTTTAATTAAAATTAGTTTGGTTAAGAACTAGTACTTGGTGATTTTTATTAAATAATTCCTCGTGGGAATGATACTCTACTTTTACTTTATTACTTGTTGACCGTGTATACTTGCTCGTATTCATTGATTGCGAAATCGACCAACAAGTTTTTGGCGCCGTTGTCGGGGAATTAGTTTAATAATTTTGCCAATATTAATTTTTATCAAATTAGTTTTAATTTAAAATTTTTTTTTCTTTAATTCTCTTTCTATTTTTTTCTTTCTTTTCAAGTACAATGGCGAAATTTAATTATCAATGGCCGAATACGAGAATGACTCAGCCAAGGGGAGCGGAGAATGATGGACTCGTGACAACACTTTCTGCATTATCAGCACAAATTGAGACCCTTTCGAAGAGGGTCGACACTTTTGAAGCTCAACGTCGTCAAAGTGTGGCGGTTACTTGTGATTATTATGTTGGAAATCATATGAGTCATCAATGCACCACCAGTTTCGAGCCGGTACCGTATGGTGGTGATCACCCCAATAATTATGTCTATCCCAACAACTATTATCAGGATTGAGGGTATCACCCGAATTTTTCATGGAGCCATACTCATCAAGATCAATTTTATGCTCCAAGTCCAACATACCCACCGAATTTCTCGTGTCCACCTCCACTACAATAGGAAGAACATTCAAATTGGGAGAAAGCTATGTCCAAGTTCATAGCTTCAGGTGAGGAGTGGAGGATTAATCGAGAGATATTGAGTCAAAATTTTACGAACCAAATGGAACAACTAACCAATGCCTTGAACATTTGTCCTCAATACACTTGGCCTTATGACATGGATTCCGAGACTGATGGAGAGCCTGGACAAAATCTACAACTAGATGAGCCACAAGATGTTGAAAGAGAGGAAACAATTGGGAACCAAGAAAAGGAGATCGACGAAGATTTAACTATAAGATTCAACGAAGATGAACCGATTTCATTAGTATCCCATGTGCCTCCTCCACCAAAGTTCAATAATCCGGGTAGTTTTGCAAAACCATGCCCAATTGGCAATCATGTCGTCGGCAAAGCTCTTTGTGACATAAATGCTAGTACAGTTGTGGAGTCATGGTGGGATGAACAAGGAGAAGATACATGAAGATTCCATTATGTTTATTAAGCTTCAATGCCCTAATCTGATCATCGACATAATGGAGGAAACACCTAGTTTTTGGACGTTCTTAATGGGGAACATATATACAAAGAGCATGCTAGGTGACTTTTATTCAAGGGTTATTACTAATGGGAACCTCCCAAAAGAGATATTGCTTCTGATGGATGGAGGGTTCCTCAATTTTCGTAGGGGAATTGGATAGAGAATTGAAGAAGTCAGGCTGAGACTATAAAACAAGCGCTTATTAGAAGGCAACCCAAGTTTAATTTTTTTTTTTTTTTAGTTTTTATTAGGTTTTATATTAGTAGTTTTCAATTTACATTTATTTAGAATTTAATAAAATTGTTTCTATCATGGTTTACAGGTTATTCAAGTCAAATTCAAGTGTGGAGCCCAATTTGTTCCATGTGTACTAACTTTATTCTCCAAACTTAGCGGACAAGTAGGAAGATTGCTATATTTTCAGGAAAGTCCTCTGCTTTAATTTTTTCTATTTTAGTCATTGAGGACAATGTCTAGTTTAAGTTTGGGGGCATTTTAGTGTCGTATTGCATATAGTTAGTTATCTTCATGGTAGTTCATTTTTTTATGTGTTAGCGTTGTGTTTTTTTAGGTTGCATATAATACATGGTAGTTATTTGCATATTCATATATGTGTTGCATTAGTATGTGTTCATGTAGTATAATTGCAATTTTTTTTTTGCATGAATGCATGTGTGATCGGTTGGTGTGGTCTTAGCTCTACTACTATGATAAGATTGGTTTTGCATGTTAACTTGAACAATGTTGATAATTGATGATGAGTTCTAATTTTAATCATGATGATAATCTGAGTCTGTCTTAAACTTATGTATCCGGCTAGCACTTAAAGTTTAACTGTTTTAATCCACTTGGTTCAAGGGTTTCATAATTTGATTCTGAGGGAAAATCTTGGTTAAAATTTAAGGAAATTAGTGAACTGGCGGTAAAGGTTGGAATGACGTAAAAGCTTGAGTTTGGGGGAATCTATGGGGTATATATATACAAAATGAAAATGAAAAAAATGAAAGAAAAAATGAAAAAAAAATGATGAAAAAAAAAGAAAATCCAGAAAAAAATGAATAAACACCGTGGCATGCTTGTCTAGTTTTTTGGCCTTTGTTACTTGAGTAAGTAAGCCCAAGGGGATTGTCTTTACACCTAGCGCCCTAAGGTCTTAATGGTCTGGGAGTCGTTGGTCGAAAGCTCGTTAAGGTAGCATTGAAAAGCCTAAGGGAATAAGACATTGGACAACTATGAGAAAAAAAAATGATTAAAACACGAGAAATAACAAAAATGCCCTCGTGGTTGAATAAAAGTATAAATAAATCTTGTATTTACCCTTAGACTTGGTAATTGCTTAGTTTTAACTGGAGTTGTCATGTTCACAAAAGTAATTGAATTGGAGCTGGAATTTTCTTTCTAAGAAGTTTGTTATGTGATTATCTTGAACTGTGGTTGGTTAGAATGGTTAACAAGCACACACGCACACACAACATGGGTGATGACTGGTTTGGATTGACTAATTGGTTAGAGTTATGGATTTTGACTTGATTGGATATATTGTTTGAGTATCAATGGTATCTTTGAGGCCTGTTATTATATATCATACTGATTTATTACTGGGTTCGTAGGTATATTAGGAAGTAGATCATGCATATGCATTTATGTAGTTTAGTTCAGTTGTTTATTTTTAGTTCTTTTGTATTTTTGCTTGAGGACAAGCAAATGTTTAAGTTTGGGGGTATTTGATGAGTGAGTTTTATACACATGAATTGAGTGCGTTTGAGCTTATTCTTTTGGATGTTTTTAAGTGTTTGTGTCTATTTATGCATGTTTTACGTTGTTTTGTAGGAATTGGGACAAAAATTACTTGGATCGACGTTTGGGGTGGCTAGATTCGCATTTTCGGCTTGCCATTTACACAGCAGTCACTTCAGAGCCAATTTGAGTATTGCTCTGTACCTTATTTCGAAAATCTTAAAGAATGAAAGTTGTAGATCTACGTCTCCTCTTTCCAGAACATCTTGAATCATCAAAATCGGAGTTCGAGCGAAGAAGGTATGGCCATTTTCCCAAAGAACGTCGAAGTAGAAATTTTTTAAAAAAGGGACCAGTATTTGGGGCTCCAAAAAAGCCTATTCAAAGGATTTGGCGCTAGGAGGCGC
Source organism: Panax quinquefolius (assembly GCA_020205615.1). Taxonomy (NCBI): domain Eukaryota; kingdom Viridiplantae; phylum Streptophyta; class Magnoliopsida; order Apiales; family Araliaceae; genus Panax; species Panax quinquefolius. The sequence continues at coordinate 128,694,537 of CM035162.1, read as the reverse complement.
ATGTGCGATGTTGTTGCCTGTATTGTGCCGGTACTTGGGAAGAGTTTGGTCAAGCTTGGACGCGTTTTGGGGCGAATTTTGACACTTTTTTGACTCCAAATAGGATTATGTTTGTTCCTAAGCTAAAAATTGTACTTGTAACCTATAAATACATGATGTAAGGCATAAAATAAGGGGAGATTACATAGATTAGATTAGAGAACACTCCATTAGATTAGATCATAACCCTAGTTCTTATTAGTTTTGGAGATTGAAGCAACTTGGAAACCATTGAAGAAAAAGAGCAGGAGCTTGAGGAAGATGGAGATTTGCTGACAACAGATTTATTCTTCACTCTAATCTTACTTTTATCTTTTAATGTCTATTCAATTGTGGATTCTTGGTTTTAATTCATTAATCATGAACTAACTATTTTATTAAGACTACAATTGAACCTTTTATGTCTATGAATTAATTATTTGATTTATTCCAAGTATTTATGTCAAGGTGAATTGTTTATCATGTTTTGTGCTTATTAATTAATTATTTGATCAGTAATTACCTTGTTACTCTAGAAGGATTCGGGAGAGGAGATCTAGGGTTAGAACTGGACATGATAACTTGTATTCTTAATTATTTGCATGACGAATAATTAGGGTTGTGAATGGAATGAAAATATCTGTTCAATGCATGTAACACGTTGAGAATTGGAATTTAATGCGTTTAATTTAATTGTTTTGCATAGGAATATAGAAAGATTAATTGGATTAAATAGAAGTTAATTGATCACTTGGAAAAGGGCTTTTGACACTTGAAATTCCTGTTAACAATTCATTAGACATAATAATTGGGATAATTGGATAATTAGTTTATAGTTCATAATTGGGGATATTGTAGTCTTAACCTTTATTTATTTGAATTCATTTATAAAGCAATTCAGTTTAATTAGTTAATTTAGTTTTCTTAATTAGAAAAATCACGATTTGAGATTGTTTAAATAAAATGAGTTTGGTTAAGAACTAGCACTTGGTGATTTTTATTAAATAATTTCTCGTGGGAACGATACTCTACTTTCACTTTATTACTTGTTGACCGTGTATACTTGCACGTATTCATTGATTGTGAAATCGACCAACAATAAACAGTGGATGTAATGAAGGTTTCTTCCAACGGAGTTTCAACCGATAATTCAAAGTCTAATTTCTCCGGAGTCAAATTTAAACGTTGAGCGCAAGTAGGAGAAATAAAAGAATGGGTAAAACCGGTATCAAATAAGGTATAGACTTCGCTAGAGTTTATGATAAGCTTACCCGTGATGACTTCGTTCGGGTTCCTTTCTTTCTGGGAGGTTACGACAAACACTCTCCCTTGAACTACCGGCTTTGACTTTTCTGGGACGGCCTTTGGTGCCTCAATCCCAGCTGGACTTGTCTTTGGTGCACGACAAAATCGGGCTAGGTGACCTTCTCTTCCATAATTATAACACGCTTTGGACTACATCGCGTAGTTTGGACTGATATGTCCCTCCCCTCTGCATTTAAAGCATATGATAAGTGGTTGTTCTCCTTCCTTAACAACGGGTGCTGGTGCTGACGTCTTTCCATCATTGTTGAATCTCATTTTCATGAAATGTCCATTTTTACTGTCTTGGCCATGATTACCACTAAGTGGTTAACACCGAAGTGGTTACCATTTCTGGCATATTGATTCCCTCCATGTTTGTTGTCACCGCTTCAATGACTGCTACCACTGGTATTATCATTTTGCCGACTGCTTTCTCTTGGTTGAGTTGACTCGTTATCGTGCTCCAATAACTGGGCCCTATTAACAACATCTGAATACAAACACAGTTTATGAGAAATTAAGTATTGACGTATCTCGGGTTTCAAACCTCTTAGAAACATCCGCGTCATTCTCTCCCCATTATCAACCAAGTGAGATGCAAACTGGGACAACTCGGCAAACTTAGCTTCGTACTGTGACACGGTCATATTGTTCTACTCCAACTTGATGAACTCTACCTCTTTCATGTGACGAATACTTTTGAGAAATTATTTGTCGTTGAATAGTTCTTGGAACTTCTCCAAAGACATCTTCAGTGCAGCAGGTTGAGTACGCTTTACCGATTCCCACCAGTAATCTGCATCTCCTCGCAACATAAAGGTGGCAAATGGAACCTTTTGTTCCTCGGAGCATCCCAAAACATCAAATATCTTGGTGATCTGATTTATTCACGCTTCCGCCTTAAGTGGTTTTGGCTCTCCAAAAAACTTCGGTGGTCCCAGTTCCTTGAACTGTTTAGCGGTGACCGTCCGAGAGTTTCCAGTGTTTCTACCTACATTTTGGATAGGAGCCGCTCTCGCCTAATGTTGCATGAATTACATAAAGCCTCTGAACATTCCATCATTCATCATTTGGTCAAAGTTGTTGTTTACATGAGGATTGTAGCCTTCCTGATGCACATTATCCTGATTATTGATCTGTGGAGACTCAACGGTCTCCTGTGCTCCATTACTATTCTCAACATTCTCGGATGTCATTTTTAAATACTGCCAAGGGTTAATTGACATGTCACATATTATCCACATACTCTGACCGACCAAATAAATACCAAATAAACTTAGGTAGGTCATACTAGCGAAGGAATTCCCCGTCTCTCCCCTCCTAGTTCTTGTCTCACATCTTAGCCAGGGATCATATCCCTAAGCTTTGATACCAACTGTGACGCCCCCAAAATAGGTATACATCACCCATCTTGAGTCGCCAAATACAAGGTACAAAATTTAAATACAACGTAATTATACAACAGTCGTGTAAAATACGACAAAATATAATCTAAGAGTTTTAATAAGAATATTGTCATCTAGACAATATCCGCACTCAATGGAGTCCTCATTACATTTATTGTCACACTATTTAACAGAATAGTGAGGACTACTAATGCTATCATCTGGATCGTCACTCCGTTCTCCGACTAGTCCCGGCTACGTTCTCATTTCCTGAAAAGAACAGTGAAAGAAAGGGTGAGCTCAACTAGCCCAGTAAGAAATATTATGACTAAGATAATGCAGAATAAATTATCATTAGCCTTCAACAGTGTTAAACTGATAAAATATAATAAACATCAAGTTTAAGCAAATGAACAAGCAATCCATTAGAAGAGTCAAGTAGAGAATAAAATCTACTATCTTCTATGATTTAAAAGGATTTTCATCACTTTTATCATTTGAGACTCATCTTAATAAATAAACCACATCATCCTCAGACTACGACCAAGGATATTCATTTAGTATCACGACCACAAATTATCCATGCACTACGGCCAAGGATATTCGTGTATTCATCAATGGTCATTATCATGCCAACAATCGTACATCAATGCACTACTGACTAATGAGGACTTTTACCACATCATTTGTAACATTACGGCCATGATTATACCGAATAATCCTCGGTCATAATCATACCAAGTCCATCTATGCACTACTGAGCCACGAGATGACTTTCAACATATTATAAACATGAGGATGATGACAATGATATAAGAATTCAATAAAACAAGTTCAAGGATAAATTTGTAAATATTTATAATTTAATTTATCCAGAAATCAATAACGTCCAAATTGTCAACATGATACTGTTTTATGGAGTTAAATTCAAGAATGCTCAGAAGAATATTTCCATGAAAAGATACTGGATGAAGCGCAAATATCAAGGATATTCCACTAATTTCATGGAGTATAGAAGCCAAAACTTTAATCAACTGAGTATAATAGAATATATGAAGCTGCAAATGGATTTTTGCCACCATGCGGTAATCCACGTAGACAAATTATTCCAACAAAATAATAAAGAATGGAACCAGGTCATGCGTAATCCGCACAGACAGGATGTTCCAACAGAATAATAAAGAACGGAACCAGGTCATACATAATTCGCACAGACAGGATGTTCCAACATAATAATAAAGAATGGAATAACAACAGAATTCACCAGGCATGCGATAGACCGCACATACAGATTATTTCAACAGAATAATAAAGAACGAAATAACAAAAGAATTTCACCATGTATGCGGTACTTCGCACAGACAGGTTATTCCAACATAATAATAAAGAATGGAATAACAATCCTTACGAGTATTGAAAGAAAATAACTATTTTCATGAATACGAAAGAATAATACCCCTTACCTTAGAAAAACTGGATATTGGAATAGTGAGGTAGCAGACTTCTCTTCTTCTTTCTCTCTATAATTTCTCTCTATAAAAATTACTCTAAAGCTTTAGTGAATTGGTGAGAAATGAAGGAAGAATGAGCTTCTATTTATAGAAAAATATAGTTTCGATAATTGCACGTTTTGGGGCTCGAAATATTATAGTATAATACCTTCCTCTTTTTCTTCATTTTTAATTTAGTCTTGTAAGTATTATCAAACTTGAATCACCTCCCCTAATAGTAAATAATGTGAATTAATAGTTCATTCATGTAACTCAATAGTACAATCATGTGAAAAAACTAATTACAGTATATGACCTTCAACTATACCTCCATTTTTAATTTAGTCATGCAAGTATTATCAATCTTGCACCACCTCCCCTAATAGTACCTAAATGTAAATCAATAGTATACACATGTGAACAAATAGTTATAAGCATGTAAAATAATAGCAATTAATTGCTCATTTATCCGATTAATTACCCGATTGGTCAATATAACCTCCAGACATCAATTATTATCGAAATAAATGTCTATTTCCACTAACACTAATAATCCCAACACAATAGAACTATCAATCTCATCTTTAATCAACATAACTTATTCATCATTAATATTATAACTCACAATATTTAACAACCAGGTCGTTCCCAGGAAAGAGAGGGCTTTCCGATGAGGATTTCTCCTTATTGGCGCGCAATTAGATGACCAAACCTCTCATTGGTGAACTTACAGACATTGTCAATATTGCAAATAATAATATGAATAACTTTTTCATCTCAATTATTGATTTAATAATAATAAATATTATCACGAGATGATCTTGTGACAATAATTGAATTAATAATATGAGAGATATGATCTGATAATTATTGTAGCAATAATTGAGTATAATTGAGTGACTTCTCACGTAAGCATCAATAATAATCAATCTTGTGTACTTATCAACCACACGTATTACTATACTTTTACTACTAGGGTAGTTCAACAGTTTTAACGGTAACACTTTCGTAGTTATTTTTTATAAAAGATAATTACGCCGTTTTTCTAACTACGACAATACTTCATTTGTGGGGTCCACTAATGATTTGCCGTCGTAAATGCGAATATTCCTATTAAAATGAATATTCCCCGACCAATCGAATATTATATAACAACTTGCTTACTTTGAAAAATTTATAAATATTACCCACAACTATAACATTATATCAAATCCACACCATAATATTCAAAAATATATTTCGAGAAAATTATTCTTTATTCATAAAAGTTGGGGTCTTACAGAAAGACCCGAACCATATTATTGAATTAGAATGGAACGAGATAGCGGAAGATTTAACGTATGAAGAGATACCTGTTAAAATCTTGGATAAGAAGGATCATATTCTACGCTCCAAGGTTATACCTCAAGATAAAGTTTTATGAAGAAACCACGATGTTGATGAAATGACCTGGGAGTTAGAATCTGAAATGAAGTCAAGGTATCCTCACCTTTTCGACATACCAGGTACGCAACCTAATTTCGAGGACGAAATTTCATAAGAAGGGGAGGTTGTAAGACCCCAACTTTTATGAATAAAGATTAGTTTTTCTCGAAATATATTTTTGAATATTATGGTGTGGATTTGATATAATGTTATAGTTGTGGGTAATATTTACAAATTTTGCTAAGTAAGCAAGTGGTTATATAATATTAGATTGGTCGGGGAATATTCGTACGATGGCACAATCATTGGTGGACCCCACAATGAAAGTATTGTCGTAGTTAGAAAACGACAGACTTATCTTTTTATAAAAATAACGACGAAAGTTTTGCCGTTAAACTGTTGAACTACCCGGTGGTAAAAGTACAGTAATACGTGTGGTACCATAGTAGCACACGATATTGATTATTGATGCTTACGTTAGAAGTCACTCAGTTATACTCAATTATTGCTACAGTATTTGCTGCATAATATCTCTCGTATTATTGATTCAATTATTGTCACAGTATCAATATTTTATATTATTAAATCAATAATTGAGACGACAAAGTTATTCATATTTGTGAGACCCCAGATTTTATCAATAAAGATTTAAATTTTGTCGAAATAATTTTTTAATATTATGGTGTGAATTTGAGATAATATTTTAGTTGTGGGTAGTATTTATAAATTTTGCAAAGTATGCAAGTGGTTATATATTATATTCGATTGGTCTGGGAATATTCGGTTTAGCGAGGGAATATTCGTATAACTACTCAATCATTGGTGGACCCACAATGTAATTATTGTCGGATCGAGAAAACGACAAAATTATCTTTCTTTAAAAAAATAACGGCGAGAGGTGTTACCGTTAAAGCTGTTGAACTACGGTAGTAAAGAAATGCGATGTCTGGCGTGGTTGCATAGTAGTAGCACACGGTATTGATTATTGATCTTACGTGAGAAGTCACTTAGCTATACTCAATTATTCATGACGATAATTCTTTGCATTATATCTCTTATATTATTAATTCAATTATTGTCACAAGATTATCATCATATAATATGTTATATTATTAATTGAGACGACAAGTTATAAATGATTAATAATTGTTGAAAAATTAAATATGTGTTGATTAAAAATAAAATGATTTGTGGTAATATTTATTCAATCCTTGATGTATATAAAGAGTACATTATGAGACGTTTGTGGTAAGTTTGATTATTTTATGGGGGCCATATATGTCATCATCTAAGAGTCTCTTCGTCGATAGTGAATAGTATTTACCTTCGTCGATAGTATTTACCTTCGTCGATAGTAATTACCTTCTTGATAGTAATTACCTTCGTCGATAGTAATTACCCTTCGCAAATAGTAGTTGTCCCTTCAATATTACCAAGAATTAAGCGCCTCTTGATTGTTCCAAGGGTTAATTACCCCTTCGCAAATAGTAGTTGTCTCTTCAATATTACCAAGAGTCATTTTGACCCTTCGTTAAGACCAAGAGCCACCCTCGCTTTTTTCTATAAATAGAAAGCTCATTCCTTCATTAGTTCTTATTTAATTCATTGAAACTCTAGAGAGAGAAACTATAGAGAGAAAGAAGAAAAGTATTCTACTACTTCACTTTTCCAATATTGGTTCTTCTAAGGTAAAGGATATTATTTGTTGTGCCGTAAGGGTGTTATTCTTTCTTATTCACGAAGAGAATTTACATTATTCCATTCTTTATTATTCGGTTGGAATAACTTTTGTATCTGTGCATACCCTATACTTGGTGAAATCCTCTGTTATTCCATTCTTTATTATTACATTGGAATAACTTTGATACGTGGCATACCCTATACATAATCTGTATCGTGGTTTACCCTATACTTGGTGACATTCTTCTATTATTACTCGTTGGAACATCCACATGCGTGTGTTTTACAGGACTGGGTTAAATCTTTATTATTATTATTCGTTGGAACATCACATGCATGTGTTTTACACTTGGGACTGGTTAAAATCTTTATCATTCTGTTGGAATATTCTATACATGTGTTTTACAGGATCCGGGTTCCATCTTTATTATTCTGTTGGAACATCCGCTTGTGTGAATTTCACGACTTTCGTTCCGTTATTATTATTACATTGGAATAAACATATGTCTCGCAAGTACCGCATGCATGGTGATTTCCTTTGTTATTCCATTCTTTATTATACCCGGTTGGTTAAAACTTTGACTTCTATACTCCATGAAATTATTAGAATATTCTTGATATTTGCGTTTCATCCAGTATCTTTTCATGGAAATATTCTTCTGAAAATTCTTGAACTTTACTCTACAAAGCAGTATCATGTTGACAATTTGGACGTTATTAGTTCATGAATAAATTAATTCGTGAACTTGTTTTATTGAATTATTATGTCATTGTCATCATCTTCATGTTATATTATGTTATCTTTGGCTTACGTGCATAGATGAACTTAGTATAATTATGACCAGGGATCATTCGGTATAATCATGGCTTGATATAAATGATGTGACAAAAGTCCTCGATTGGCTTTGTAATGCGATGATGGATAGTTTTTGGTATGATTATGACCGGGGGTGATTCGGTATAGTCATGACCATTGATAATTTGATGAAAATCCTTGGCCGTAGTACGAGGGATGATTAGATATTGTGGTTTATTCATTAAAGCGAGTCTTAGTGATAAAAATTGGTGAAAACCTTTTAAAACCTAAAAGATAGTAGACTTTATTTTCTACTTGACTCTTTTAATGGATTGCATATTCATTTGCAGATTAAACCTGGTTGTCTATTGTATTTTATCGGTTTAACATTGTTGAAGACTATTGATAATTTATTTTGTATTATCTTAGTTATAATATTTCTTACTGAGGCTAGTTGGGCTCACCCTTTCTTTCCTTTCTTCTCTTGAAATGAGAATATAAATTTGGGACGAGTCGGGGAAAAGAGTGATGGTCCCGAAGATAGCATTAGTAGTCCTCACTATTACATTAAATAGTGTGACAATAAATGTAATGAGGACTCCTTGAGTATGGATATTGTCTAAATGACAATATTCCTATTAGAACTCTCAGTTTATGTATTGTCGTATGTTACACGACAGATGTATAATTAAGTTTGTATTTGAATTTATGTACCAAGTAAGTGGCGACCCAAGATGGGTGATGTATACCTAATTTTGGGGGCGTCACAGTTGGTATCAGAGCTTAGGGATATGATCCCTGGCTAAGATGTGAGATAAGAACTAGGAGGGGAGAGACGGGAAATTCCTTCGCTAGTATGACCTACCTAAGTTTATTTGGTATTTAATTGGTCGGTTAGTGTATAGGGATAATATGTGACATGTTAATTAACCCTTGTTTTGTGGCAGTATTTGAAAATGGCATCCGAAAATGTTGAGATAAGCAATGGAGCACAGGAGACCGTTGAGTCTCCACAGATCAATAATCAGGATAATGTGCAACAGGATGACGATAATCCTCCTGTAAATAACAACACTGATCAAATGACGAACGAAGGTACGTTTAGGAGTTTTTTAGAATTCATGCAACATCAGACGAAGGCGGCTCCTGTTCATAAAGCAGGTGAAAATAATGGCAACCCATGGTCAGTCACCACTAAGCAGTTCAAGGAGTTGGGACCACCGGAGTTTTTGGGAAAGCCAGAACCACTTAAGGCGGAGACGTGGTTAAAGTAGATCACCAAGATATTTGATGTCTTGGGATGCTCAGAGGAGCAAAAGGTTCCATTTTCCACCTTTATGTTGCGTGAAGAGGCAGATTACTGGTGGGAATCTGTAAAATGTACCCAGACTGACATACTCAAGATGTCTTGGGAGAAGTTCCAAGAGCTATTCAACGACAAGTACTTTCCCTAAAGTATTCGTCACATGAAGGAGGTGGAGTTTATCAAGCTGGAGCAAAATAATATGGCCAGTGTCACGATGATGAGGCTAAGTTTTGCGAGTTATCTCGGTTTGCATCCCATTTGGTCGATAATGAGGAGCGAATGACGCGAATGTTTTAAGAGGTTTGAAACCCGATATCGTCAATACCTAATTTCCATAAACTTTTTTGTATTGAGATATTGTGAATAGGGCTCGATTATTGGAGTGCGATAATGAGTCAAGACAACTAAAAGGTAACGACCAACAACATAATAATAATCGTATCTGCCGGTAACGGTGACCATCGGAACAACGATAACTATCGTGGGGAAATTATCATTTCGGTGGTAACCATGGCCAAGATAATAGCAATGGAAATTTCAAGAAGAGAAAATTCAACAATGATGGAAAGGCGTCGACCAAAGACCCGTTGTTAAGGAAGGAGAAACGACCACCTATCATATGTTTCAAATGCGGAGGGAGGGACATATCGGTCAAAGCGCGCGATGTCATCTAAAGCATGTTATAATTGTGGAAAAGAAGGTCACTTAGCGATTTTGTCGTTCACCAAGACAAGTTCAACTAGGATGGAGGCACCAAAGACCGTTCGAGAAAAGTCAAAATCAAGTGTAAGGAGGCGTTTTCGTGACTTCTCAAAAAGCGAGTAACCCGAACGAAGTTAGCGCGAGTTAGTTAATTATAAATTACTGAAGTCTATACCTTATAAGATCTAGGTTCTACCCATTATTTTATCTCTCTTACTTGCGTTCAACGTTTAAATTTGACTCGGAGAAGTTAGACTTTAACTTATTGGTTGAAACTTCGTTAGTAGGAGCCTTTGTTACCTCTACTGTTTTTAAATCTTGTTTGATTCAAATAAACACTTTCACGTTACTTGTCGATCTTATTTTTTTAAAAATACTGGCCTTTTGTGACGCCCCCAAAATTAGGTATACATCACCCATCTTGGGTCGCCACTTACATGGTACAGAATTTAAATAAAACTTATTAACATAACTATCGTGTACAATACGACATAAAGCGTGAGTTTAAATACAAATATATAAATCTACTAGATATTATACAAACTCAAAAAAAATCCTCATTACAATTATTATCACACTATTTCACAGAATAGTGAGGACTACTAATGCTATCTTGAGGACCATCACTCGTTTCCCAGACTCGTCCCGGCTATATTCTTATTTTCTGAAGAAACGGTGTGAAAGAAAGGGTGAGCTCAACTAGCCCAAGAAGAAATATTATGACTAAGATAATGCGAGAATAAATTATCAATAGTCTTCAACAATGTTAAAGCGATAAAATACAATAGACAACCGGTTTAGCTGCGGTGGAATAAGCAATCCATTAAAAGAGTCAAGTAGAAAATAAAGTCTACTATCTTTTAGGTTTTAAAAGGTTTTCATCAACATTATATTTGAGACTCAACTTTAATAAATATTCCACATCATCGAATCACCCATGTACACTACTGACCGAGGATATTCTTTAGTATCACGACCACAATTATTCATCATACTCACGGGCCGAGAATATTTGTGTATTCATTAATGGTTATGATCATGCCAACAAGCGTCCACCAATGCACTACTGACCATTGAGGATTTTTATCACATCATTTGTAACATTACGGTCATGATTACACCGAATAGTCTACGGTCATAATCATACCAAGTCCATCTATGCACTACTGTGCCACAGATGACTTTCAACATAATATAAACATGAGGATGATGACAATGATATAAGAATTCAATAAAACAAGTTCAAGAATTATTTTATCCGGGGAATTATTAACGTCAAATTATCAACATGATACTATTTTGTAGAGAAAAATTCAAGAATGATCGGAAGAATATTTCCATGAAAAGATCTTTGGATGAAACGCAAATATCAAGGATATTCCACTAATTTCATGGAGTATAGAAGTCAAAGTTTTAACCTTATTTGGGTATAATAAAGAATAGAATAACAAAAGAAATCACCATGCATGCGATAGAGCCGACAGGCGAGTTATTCAATGAGAATAATAAATAACGGAACCCGATTCCGGCGTAAAACGCATGCAGACGGGATGTTCAATGAGAATAATAAAGAATGGAACCGGTCGGCGTAAAACACATGAGATGAGGATGTTCAGCGAATAATAATAAAAAAGCGGAACCGGTCCGGTGTAAAACACCTGCAGCGAGGATGTTCAAATGAATAATAATAAAGGCGGAACCAGTCCAGGTGAAAACACATGTAGATGAGGATGTTCCAACAGAATAATAATAAAGAGCGGAACCGGTGGGTGTAAAACACATGCATGCAGGATGTTCCAATGAGAATAATAATAAAGACGGGAACCAGTCCGGTGTAAAACACATGCAGGATGTTCCAGCAGAATAATAGAAGAATGTCACCAAGTATATAGGTAAAACAGCGTATCTGAGTTATTCCATGAGAATAATAAGCAATGGAATAACAAGCGAGTTCTCTTCATGAATAAGAAAGAATAACACCCTTACATTTGGTAGGAGATTGAAATACTGCGTGCGGTGTAGTAACAAAATACTCTTCTTCTTTCTCTCTTATTCTCTCTATACTTTCTCTCTCTATAGCTTGAATGAATTAAGTGAAAAATAATGAAGCCCTAGGCCTCTATTTGTAGAAGATTTCTAGCTTAGCTTTTGCTTAGTGTGAAAAGGCAAGTGGCTTCGACGACTAATAATGTGAAAAGAAAAGTGGTTTGGCCTTTTGTAATGTGAAGCGACAAGTGGTTCGACACTGTAATGTGAAACGACAAGTGGTTCGGACGTCTGGTAAAGGTAATTACTATTAACGAAGGTAAATACTATTGACGAAGGTAAATACTATTCACAAGGGTAATTACTATTGTGAAGGTAATTACTATTGACGAAGGTAAATACTATTGTGAAGAGACTCTTAGATGATGACATATGAGCCCCCATAAAATAATCAAACTACCACAAATTATTTTTTTTTCAACAACACATAATTAATCTTTCAACAATTATTAATCATTTATAACTTGTCGTCTCAATTATTGATTTAATACTATAACATATTATACGAGATGATCTTGTGACAATAATTGAATCAATAATATAAGAGATATGATGCAACAATTCTTTGTAGTAATAATTGAGCATAGGTGAGTGACTTCTCACGTAAGCATCGATAATCAATCTGAGTGTACTACTATGCAACCACGCCGTATTCTTTTGTACTTTTACCCGGGTAGTTCAACAGTTTTAACGGTAACACCTCATGCCGTTATTTTTATAAAATATTTTTGTCATTTTCTCTATCCAGACAATAATTTATTGTGGGGTCCACCAATAATTGAGTAGTTATGCGAATATTCCCTAACAAAAAGAATATTCCCAGAGCAAAAACGAATATTTTATAACAACTTGCATACTTTGCAAAATTTATAAATATTACCCTAACTATAACATTATATCAAATTTATTCCATAATATTCAAAAATAATATTTATAGAAAAATTCATCTTTATTTATAAAAGTGGGGTCTTACAACCTCCCCTTCTTATGAAATTTAAGCCCTCGAAATTAGGGTGCGATACACAGTATGTCGAAGAGGTAAGGATGCCTTGATTTCATTTTAGATTCTAACTCCCAAGTCATTTCCTCAACATCGTGGTTCCTCCACAAAACTTTGACTTGAGGTATAACCTTGGGGCGTAGAATATGTTCCTTCTTATCCAAAATTTGAGCAGGAACCTCTTCATACGTCAAATCTTCCGCTATTTAAATGGGTTCTAACTCAATAATATGGTTGGTCTTTCACATATTTACGTAACATAGATATGTGAAAAGCGTTATGAACACGAGACATATTTGGCGGTAAAAGCGAGTCTATAGGCCACGGTTCCTACTCGATCGAGGATTAAAATGGAATGAGATGAATCGAGGATTAAGTTTTCCTCTCTTTCCAAATCTTGTAACTCCTTTCCATGGAGCAACTCTTAACAACACATGATCTCCTATATCGAATTCCACGTCCTTTCGATGAAGATCAAGATAACTCTTTTATCGATTTTGTGAGGTTTTTATACGTTGTCGGATCGTTTGAATCTTTTCCGTAGTCATACGTACCAACTAGAGTCCCAACAACGTTGCTTCACCCACCTCATCCCAAAGATCTTGGAGAACGACACTTTCTTCCATCTGATGCTTGAATGGAGCCATGCCGATACTTGCTTGATAAGCTGTTGTTATAGGAAAACTCCACCAATGGTAAGAACTTGTCCCAACTCCCTTGAAATCAAGGACACGAGTCTTAATAGATCTTCAAGAGTTTGAATAGTCCTCTCTCATTATCGTCGTAAAATCGAGGATGATATCTTGAAGCTAAATCGTGAAGTCTGTGCCCATAGCTTTTTGCAAACTAACCCAAAATCGTGAAGTAAATCTTGGGTCTCGATCGAAACTATGGATACCGACATACCATGCGATCTTACAATCTCGTTTATGTACATACGAGCTAGACGTTCAAGTGTATAAGTTTCTCGTATCGGTAAGAAATGAGCAGACTTGGTCAATCTATCAACAATGACCCATATCGCATCAATGCCTTGAGAAACCTTAGGAAGACTGGTAACGAAATCCATGGTAATGTGCTCCCACTTCCTCTTTGGAATTTCAAGTGGTTGTAATGGACCTTTTGGTACTTGATGCTCCGCTTTAACTCGTTGACAAGTTAGACACCTTGAGATAAACAGCGTTATCTCTCTCTTCATATTGCTCCACCAAAATGTATAGCCGAATATCATGATACATTTGGTACTCCGAGATGGATTGCAAATGGTGTGTTATGCGCCTCCATCATGATATTATACTTTAAATCGGTCGTTAGGAACACAAAAGTGGAGTTGACTCGAAGTATTCCTTCTTCATCGATTCTTGCTTCGGATAGCACCTTCTTGCACTTTCTTCCTCATACACGCATCGGCTCCAGTGCGTATGGAGCTTGGCGACTTTAACTTTATCGATTAAAGTCGGTTCTACTTTCGTATACTCGCTATCATCACATGCGTCCACAGAGTCTTTAACTCTATCTCCATCCTTTGCAAGTCACACAAAATGGGCCTTTGCGTTAACAATATCGCTTTTCGTACTTGCATATGATTTTTACTACTCAATCGTCAACTACCACGTTAAGCTTTTCGAGGATGGTATTGGATGGTATGATCATAATCTTTCAGCAGATTCAAGCCTACGTCGTTGTCGTATGTTGAGTTCCTTTTGAGTGAAGAAATATTTGAGGCTTTTATGATCCGTAAAGATCTCCATTTTCTCTCCATACAAGTAATGCCTCCAAATTTTAAGTGCAAAGACAATAGCTGCCAACTCTAGATCATGAGTAGGATAATTCCTCTCATATTCTTTGAGTTGTCGCGAGGCATAGGCTATAACTTTTCCATGTTGCATAAGAACACATCCCAACCTTTTGCGAAGCATCATTTGTAGATGACAAATCCCTCAAGAGCGGATGGTATTAGCCGAGCAGTCTTTGAAATAAGTCTCCTCTTGAGTTCTTGAAAACACTTCTCACATTCTTCTCTCCAATAGAACTTTGTATCTTTCCGAGTCAATTTGAGTTAATGGAGTAGCGATTCGAGAAAATCCTTCCACGAATCTCTCGATAATAACCGGCTAAAGCGAGAAAGCTACGTACTTGATCATCGATTTAGGTTGTTCCCGACTTTGAATAGCTTGATCTTTCTTTGGGTCAGCAGATATTCCATGACTTGATACCCGCGTGCCCAAGGAATACTACTTCTTCAAGACGAACTCACATTTCTTCAACTTGGCATAAAGCTTATATTCACGAAGCTTTTGGAGTGTCGACCTCAAGTGTTGCTCATGATCTTCACGGCTTTTGGAATAAATAAGGATGTCATCAATAAAGGCGACCACAAAGTGATCTAAATATTCCTTGAATACTCGGTTCATCATATCCATGAAGGCGGCGGGAGCATTAGTATATCAAAGGACATGACTAGGAATTCATAATGCCGTCTGGGAGTTACGAAAGCCGTCTTTGGAATGTCGGTGGTTCTAATCTTCAATTGGTGATATCCGGACGAAGATCAATCTTTGAAAAGAATTTGGCTCCTTATGGCTGGTCAAACAGGTCATCAATACGTGGCAATGGATACCTATTTTGATGGTGACATGATTGACTCCAGATAATCAATACAAAGTCGCATACTCCCATCTTTCTTCTTCACGAATAGAACAAGAGCACCCCAAGGAGAAGTACTAGGGACGAATAAAGCCGATGTCTAACAATTCCTGCAGTTGGGTCTTTAAGTCACGAAGTTCAATAGAGCCATTCGATATGGGGCTTTGGAAATAGGTTTTGTCTGGGGTTCAAGGTCGATACAAAATTCAATTTCACGCCTCGGGGCTAGGCGGGGAAGTTCTTTGGGAATATCGTCGGAAATTTATTAACAATAGAAATATCGTTCAAAAGCGGCGTATTTTTATTTAAATCTGTGACATGAGCTAAGAAAGCTTGACATCCGTTTTTCAATAAGCGAATAGCTTTATGGCTTGAGATGGCCGTGATTGATTTTAATGGTTTGGTCGTTTGAATTCGCATAATAGGTTGATTAGGAATATGAAAGCTAACAACCTTACGAAAACAATCAATTTTTGCATGATAAGTAGTTAACCAATCAATCCCCTAGAATCACGTCAAATGCAAGTATTTTAATGAAATAAGATCGACGGTGTAATGTGAGGGTACCGATTTGAACCAAACAAGACTTATAAGCAGTGGATGTAATGAAGGTTTCTCCCAGCGAAGTTTCCACGAGATAAGTCGAAAGTCTAATTTCTCCGAGTCAAATTTAATCGATGGCGCAAGTAGGAGAAATAAAAAGAATGGGTAGAACCGGTATCAAATAAAGTATAGACTTCATTAGAGTTTATGATAAGCTTACCCGTGATGACCTCATTCAGATTCCTTGCTCTTTGGGAGGTCACTGAAACGCTCTCCTTGCACTTCTAGGTTTTGAATTTTACGGGATGGCCTTTGGTGCCTCCATCCTATTTGAATTTGTCTTGATGGCGACAAAATCGAGCTAAGTGACCTTCTCTTCCACAATTATAACATGCTTTTTGGATGGCATGGCGCAGATTTGATCGATGTGTCCCTCTCTCTCGCATTTGAAGCATATGATAGGTGGTCTTTCTCCTTCCTTAAAAATGGGTCTTTGGTCTTTGACGTCTTTCCATTATTGTTGAATCTCCATTTCTTGAAATGTCCATTCTTATTGTTTTGGCCTCGATTACCACCAGAAGTGGTTACCATATCGGCTTTGTTGATTCCCTCCACGCTTGTTGTCACCGCCGATGACTACTCTCATTTGGTATTATAATTTTTGCCGTTGCTGCTCTCTTTTAGTTGTGTTGACTCATTATCGCGTTCCACTAAGCGAGCCCTATTTACAACATCCGAATACAAACACGTTTATGAGAAATAAGATGTTGGCGTATCTCGACTTCAAACCTCTTAAAAACATTCACGCCATTCTCTCTTCATTATCCACCAAGTGGGGCCTTGAACAAGTGATAACTCCGCAAATTTTGCCTCGTATTGCGACACGGTCATATTGTTTTGTTCAACTTGATAAACTCCACCTCCTTCGTATGGCGAATACTTTCGGGAAAGTATTTGTCGTTGAACGACTCTGGAACTTCTCCCAAGATATCTTGATATAGCGAGGTTGAGTACGTTTCTACCGATTTCCCCCGATGTCGCCTCTCAAGCAACATAAAAGCGACAAAAGGAACCTTTTGCTCCTCGGAGCATCCCAAGACATCAAATATCTTGGTAATCTGCTTTATCCATGCTTAGCGAAGTGGTTTTGGCTCACCCTTAAACTCCGGTGGTCCCGGCTCCTTGAATTGTTTAGCGGTGACCTAGAGAGTTTTTCGTGTTTCCACCTACGTTTTGGGCGAGAGTCGCTCTACTTTCTTTGTTGCATAAATTGCATAAAGCCTCACGAACATTTGATCATTCATCATTTGGTCGGTGTTGTTGTTTGCATGAGGATTGTCGCCTTCGATGCACATTATCACGATTATTGATATGTGGTGAATCGGCGATCGCTGCGCTCCATTGCTATTCTCAACATTCTCGGATGTCATTTTCGAATCTTGCCACAAAATAAAAGGTTAATTGACATGTAACAAATTATCCCTATCTTCTGACCAACTAATAAAATAGCACATAAACTTAGGTAGGTCATACTAGCAAAGGTATTAGCAAAGGTATTCCCCGTCTCTCCCCTCCTAGTACTATTCTCACATCTTAGCTAGGGATCATATCCTAAGCTCGATACCAATTGTGGCGCGCCCCAAAATTAGGTATACATCACCCATCTTGGGTCGCCACTTACATGGTATGTAATTTAAATACAACTTATTAACATAAGCGTAGGTGTACAATACGACATAAAGCGTGAGTTTAAATACAAATATAAATCTACTAGATATTATACAAACTCAAAAAAAAGTCCTCATTACAATTATTATCACACTATTTCACGAGAATAGTGAGGACTACTAATGCTATCTTGAGGACCATCACTCGTTTCCCAGACTCGTCCCGGCTATATTCTCATTTCACGAAGAGAACGGTGAAAGAAAGGGTGAGCTCAACTAGCCCGAGTAGAAATATTATGACTAAGATAATGCGAATAAATTATCAATAGTCTTCAACAATGTTAAAGCGATAAAATACAATGAACAACGGTTTAAGCTGCGGTGGAATAAGCAATCCATTAAAAGAGTCAAGTAGAAAATAAAGTCTACTATCTTTTAGGTTTTAAAGGTTTTCATCATTTGTTATATTTGAGACTCAACTTTAATAAATATTCCACATCATCGAATCACCCTACACACTACGGCCGAGGATATTCTTTAGTATCACGACCACAATTATTCATGCACTACGGGCTAAGAATATTTGTGTATTCATTAATGGTCATGATTATGCCAACAACTATCCACCAATGCACTACTGACCATCGAGGATTTTTATCACATCATTTTGTAACATTACGGTCATGATTACCGAATAGTCTTTGGTCATAATCATACCAAGTCCATCTATGCACTCTGAGGCCATAGATGACTTTCAACATAATATAAACATGAGGATGATGACAATGATATAAGAATTCAATAAAACAAGTTCAAGAATTATTTTATCCAGGAATTATTAACGTCAAATTATCAACATGATCTTTGTTTTGTAGAGTAAAATTCAAGAATGATCGGAAGAATATTTCCATGAAAAGATCTTTGGATGAAGCGCAAATATCAAGGATATTCCACTAATTTCATGGAGTATAGAAGTCAAAGTTTTAACCAATTTGGGTATAATAAAGAATAGAATAACAAAAGAAATCACCATGCATGCGATAGGCCGCAGCATGCGAGTTATTCCAACAGAATAATAAATAACGGAACCCGGTCCGGCGTAAAATGCATGCAGACAGGATGTTCCAATGAATAATACTCTTCTTCTTCTTTCTCTCTTATTCTCTCTATACTTTCTCTCTCTATAGCTTGAATGAATTTCGTGAAAAATAATGAAGCCCTGAGCCTCTCTTTATAGAAGATTTTAGCTTAGCTTTGCTTTGTGAAAAGGCAAGTGGCTTGACGACTAATAATGTGAAAAGAAAAGTGGTTTGGCTTTTGTAATGTGAAACGACAAGTGGTTCGGCCTTTTGTAATGTGAAGCGACAAGTGGTTCGACGTCTGGTAAAGGTAATTACTATTATTGAAGGTAAATACTATTGACGAAGGTAAATACTATTCACAAGGGTAATTACTATTATGTGAAGGTAATTACTATCGATGAAGGTAAATACTATCGATGAAGAGACTCTTAGATGATGACATATGAGCCCCCATAAAATAATCAAACTTACCACAAATCATTTTTTTTCATCAACACATAATTAATCTTTCAACAATTATTAATCATTTATAACTTGTCGTCTCAATTATTGATTTAATACTATAACATATTATCTGAGATGATCTTGTGACAATAATTGAAGCAATAATATAAGAGATATGATGCGCAATTCTTTGTAGCAATAATTTAGCATAGGTGAGTGACTTCTCACGTAAGCATCAATAATCAATCTGTAGTGTGCTACTATGCAACCACGCAGCGTATTCTTATGACTACTTTACCATAGGGTAGTTCAACCGGTTTTAACGGTAACACCTCCATAGTTATTTTTATAAAATATTTTTGTCGTTTTCTCTATCGACAATAATTACATTATGGGGTCCACCAATGATTGAGTAGTTGAGCGAATATTCCCTAACAAAAGAATATTCCCAGAGCCAAACAAATATTTTATAACCACTTGCATACTTTGCAAAATTTATAAATATTACCCACAACTATAACATTATATCAAATTTATTCCATAATATTCAAAAATAATATTTATAGAAAAATTCATCTTTATTTATAAAAGCTGGGGTCTTACACCTTTGATGTGATTTTAGGAATCAATTGGTTAACTAATCATCATGCTTTTCGTAAGGTTGTTAGCTTTTATATTCATAACCAACTTTGTTATGCGAATTCAAGTAACCAAACCATTAAAGTCAATCATTGTCATATCAAGCCATAAGTAAAGATCCCTGAACCTTTCGTTGTTGACTTCCTTGTGTGGAATGCACCGAGGCCAGACTTTCTCTAGGCGACATCATGAAAGAAGATGGCGAGTTGATAGGAATCATTATGAGGTCTTATCTAGGTTAAAGGATAGAAGTCACAGTTGGTATCAATGTGACGTATTATCCAAGTTTTGGATGAGAGTCACAGTTTTGAATGATATTTCTATCATTAATAAATTTCTTGACGTATTCTTGAAGACTTTCTAGCCTACCCTAGGCGTGAAATCGAATTTTGTATTGACCCGATCTAAAAACCCATTTCTTAAACCCTCAAATATTTCTTCAACTAAAAGGATCTGTTTACGTGGATTATGATGAAAGTCATAATAAAAGCATTGGACTAATGAAAATCATGGGTATACGTGGTATTAGTAAGTTTTATAATGAGTTATGTTGGTTATTATGAGAAAACATGAAAGTTTCTTAGAAACCACAGAGTTGAAAATCAGATTTTGTGAAAAACGTAACATGAAATTCAATTGACCATATCTCCTAATATATTTTGAATTTTTCAGTATGGTCAAGTTCTAGAGTTAGATCTATGAGTTTTGTAGCATCTCCAAGTGGAATCACTGGAAAAGGTGTTGTAGATTTACGTGTGGACTGATTTTAATAAAGAATGAAAAAGCTGGAAATTTCAAAAAGCTACTGATTTTATTTTTAAAAGGGCATTTTCGGCCACTTAAATTATGAGAAAAATTCTAGCCTTTTGGGAAATGAAAGTATATGGTATAAGGTAACTCCTGTCCAAAAATGAGCTTATTCTGACTTAAAATGAGCAAGTTATGACCATTTCAATATTTAGGTTTTTCCGACAAAAAACAATATAACCGGAGTTCTACAACTCCGATGACCATGAAATTTAAACTGGAGTCTCACATTAACATGTGTAAGGTCCTGCCAAGATTTGGGAATTTTTGGAGTTAACCTTGAGGTAGCTAATTTCTTAAGGAATTAATTAGAAATTGATTTTTGAAAAATAGTAAATGAATTTTAAAAATTCCGAGAAAAATGTATGTTCATTATGGGACTATATTATGCTAAATCCCGGAAAAGAAATATATTTGGGACTGATTTGGTATTTTCTATGAAAATAGTTTAGTTACGAACATATGAGTTAAATATGTTATGTGAAGTAACAAAGTTGAAAATAGGATTTTATGGCTAGAGAATCCTATATAGAGTATATGCATATTTTTTTGATGAGGGATTTGATCATTGGTGATGATTCAATTATTATCACAGTATCATCTGTATAATATGTTATATTATTAATTGAGACGACAAGTTATAAATGATTAATAATTGTTGAAAGATTAAATATATGTTGATTAAAAATAAAATGATTTGTGGTAATATTTATTCAATCCATGATGTATATAAAGAGTACATTATGAGACGTTTGTGGTAAGTTTGATTATTTTATGGGGGCCCATATGTCATCATTTAAGAGTCTTTTAAATCGATAGTGAATAGTATTTACCTTTCGTCTTCGTCAATAGTAATTACCTTCTTCAATAGTAATTACCTTCGTCGATAGTAATTACCTTCGTCAATAATAGTAATTACCCCTTCGCAAATAGTATTTGTCCCTTCAATATTACCAAGTGTTAGCGCCTCTTGATTGTTCCAAGGTTAATTACCCCTTCATGAATAGTAGTTGTCTCTTGATATTACCAAGAGTCATTTTGACCCTTTGTTAAGACCTAGAGCCACCCTCGCTTTTTCTATAAATAGAAAGCTCATTCCTTCATTATTTCTTACTTAATTCATTGAAACTCAGAGAGAAACTATAGAGAGAAAGAAGAAAAGTGATACGCTACTTCACTTTTCCAATATTCAGTTCTTCTAAGGTAAGGATATTATTTGTTGTACCGTAAGGGGTGTTATTCTTTCTTATTCACGAAGAGAACTTACATTATTCCATTCTTTATTATTCGGTTGGAATAACTTTGTATACGCCAGCATACCCTATACTTGGTGAAATCCTCCGTTATTTCATTCTTTATTATTTACATTGGAATAACTATATACGTGGCATACCCTATACATAATCTGATGTCGTGGTTTACCCTATACTTGGTGACATTCTTCTATTATTACATTGGAACATCACATGCGTGTGTTTTTACAGGACTGGTTAAAATCTTTATTATTATTACATTGGAACATCACATACGTGTGTTTTACAGGACTGGTTAAAATCTTTATCATTACATTGGAATATCCTATCTCAATGTGTTTTACACGGATCCGGTTCCATCTTTATTATTACTGTTGGAACATCCTGCGATTGTGAATTTCACGACACGGTTCCGTTATTATTATTACATTGGAATAACTCGCCTATGCATCTGAAATCGAATGCATGGTGATTTCCTTTGTTATTCCATTCTTTATTATACCCGGTTGGTTAAAACTTTGACTTCTATACTCCATGAAATTAGTAGAATATTCTTAATATTTGCGTTTCATCCAAAGATATCTTTTCATGGAAATATTCTTACGATCATTCTTGAATTTTACTCTAAAGCAAGCGGTATCATGTTGACAATTTGGACGTTATTAGTTCATGAATAAATTAATTCGTGAACTTGTTTTATTGAATTATTATGTCATTGTCATCATCCTCATGTTATATTATGTTATCTTTGGCTTACGTGCATAGATGAACTTAGTATGATTATGACCGAGGATCATTCGGTATAATCATGGCTTGATATAAATGATGTGACAAAAGTCCTCGATGTTCATGTAATGCAATGATGGATAGTTTTTGGTATGATTGTGACCGGGGGTGATTCGGTATAGTCATGACCATTGATAATTTGATGAAAATCCTTGGCCAAGTGGTACGAGGGGATGATTAGATATTGTGGTTTATTCATTAAAGCTGAGTCTTAGTGATAAAAATTGATGAAAACCTTTTAAAACCTAAAAGATAGTAGACTTTATTTTTTACTTGACTCTTTTAATGGATTGCATATTTCGCTGCAGTTAAACTGGTTGTCTATTGTATTTTATCAATTTAACATTGTTGAAGACTATTGATAATTTATTCTGTATTATCTTAGTTATAATATTTCTTACTGGGCTAGTTGAGCTCACCCTTTCTTTCACTGTTCTCTTCACGAAATGAGAATATAGCTGGGACGAGTCGGGGAAAAGAGTGATGGTCCCGAAGATAGCATTAGTAGTTCTCACTATTCTGTTAAATAGTGTGACAATAAATGTAATGAGGACTCCTTGAGTATGGATATTGTCTAAATGACAATATTCCTATTAGAACTCTCAGTTTATGTATTGTCGTATGTTACACGACAGATGTATAATTATGTTTGTATTTGAATTTATGTACCATGTAAATGGCGACCCAAGATGGGTGACGTATACCTAATTTTGGGGGCGTCACAATATTATTATTTGCAATATTGACGATGTCTAGAAAGTTCTGTCGAGGAGAGGTTTGGTCACCTAATTACGCGCCGATAGGGAGAAATCCTTATGGGAAACCCCCTCTTTACTGGGAATGATCTGGTTGTTAAATATTGTGAGTTATAATATTAATGATGAATAAGTTCGTATTGATTATAGATGAAATTGATATTTTTATTGTGTTGGGATTATTAGTGTTAATGGAAATCGACATCTATTTCGATAGTAATTGATGTCTGGAGGTTATATTAACCAATCGGGTAATTAATTGGATAAATGAGAAATTAATTACTATTAATTCAATGCTTATAACTATCTGTTCACATGTATGTACTATTGATTCATATGCATATACTATTAGGGGAGGTGGTGCAAGATTGATAATACTTGCATGACTAAATTAGAAATAGAGGTATAGATGAAGGTACTATACCGTAACTATTTTTTTCACACGTGTGTACTATTGATTCACATGATGTACTATTAAGGGAGGTGGTGGAAGATTGATAATACTTGCAGGACTAAATTAAAAATGAAGGAAAAGATGAAGGTATTATACTGTAATATTTCGAGCCAAAAAACGTGCAATTATCGAACCTATATTTTTCTATAAATAGAAACTCATTCTTCTTTTATTTTCACCAAATTCACTAAGACTTACAAGAGCAATTATAGAGAGAGAAGCTATAGAGAGAAAGAAGAAGAGAAGTCTGCTACTTCACTATTCCAGTATCCAGTCTTCTTTTGAGGTAAGGGATATTTTTTTTGTTCAGTATTCATAAGGAATAATATTTTTTCCATACTCTATAGTATGTGAGTAATATTATTTCGTCTCATATTCCTGATTATACCCTCATTTTGTTAAAGTATTGCTTTAATACTAACATGCAATTAACTATATGCAACATGAAATTACTCTATATGATGCAATTATACTACATGCTCTAAACTACTGACTAGACCCAATACCCCTAAACTTGGAATATTCATTGTCCTCAATGAAGGTAAAGGGTAAGGAAACTCCCCTATATGTCATCATGGTCACCCTCCTCGGGTGGCGAATCCGGTGGCGGGTACGGCACGACAGAACCAAAGATAGGCCACTCGATCATCGTCCCCTGCTTCGCAAACGCTTCGGCCAAAGCTCTAGACATCCTATTCGCGAACGTCAAAAAATTGTCGTGCGGCGCGTCCAGCTTCCTCTCTAAACGCCTCATCCTGCGATCATTAGCCTCTGAAGTAGCAGGAGGGACGACGGCTGCCTCAGTTGGCTGTGCTGACGATGGAGCTGGCAAAATAAACCCTTTTCCCCGAGGATGTGTTATGCAACCAGCCCAATCATCGAACTTTTGTATAGTAGCATGCGTGATGTCTTGGCTCAGCATTTGTAATTGCTCATCCTCCTAGTCTACTCCAGCTTTGGCGCATAAATAGGCTACGATTGAGGCATGAGGGATACTGCCAGTGGTGCTGCCCCTCATATAGCGTATCATATTTTGGTGGAGGAGGTGACCCACATCAATATACTTTCCCGTGATAATGCCCTATAGTATTATTTCCATCTCAGTTGGGATATCGTGTTGGTGCATAGATGGCATCAACTTGGCATATATGAACAAGTTCCACGCCTTTGCGTAACGGTTTAGTGCTGCACTCAGAAAAGTAGTGGGCGTATTCATGCTCTGCTTGTAGTTCCATTTGGTGCCCAGCACACACAAGTCCTCGATCACTCTGTCCAAATCAGTCTCAAATCGTGTGGCTTTCACCCAATTTGATCAGCTAGCTAGAGGGTCAGACAGTTTGAACACTTCTCGAATCTCTTGTGGGCGATAATCAACATGGATGCCCCTGATAAAAGATATGCCACTATGCGTTTCCTTGGCATTCACGAAGAATTCACGCATAATAGCCATCAGCGTAGGCATAAGACTGGCCACAACCCCCAGCCAAAATCGTTCCTTAATCATCTCCCATAGTTTCCCATCCTGCTTTCTGGGCTTGAATCCCTTTTCTTTCACAAAGGTTTTCGATACAATCCTGTAGTATTTCGTTTGAGCCTCAAGACTGACAAATTTTGTAAGGTCTAAGATATCTTCATCCTGACTAATGCTGGAAGAAGATTTAGGAGTCCGTGATCGTGCTCGCTTTGGTGCCATGAGTGTTGTCTGATAACTTGGAAGCCCTAACTGTGATGTGAATGTAGAAGATGACAAGCCCCCAAACTTTATCTCTTAACTATGTTGAATAAACCCTAGAGATACTGCAGATGAATACCCAAATTGCTCTAACCAAACCCTAGGAAAATCTTCTATATAGGAATGGGCTATTGTGGTAACCGAGTATGGGAAGAGAGGGCGAGAGATTGCAGTTGGTTAGGAGTGTATGAGAAGGAGACTGAATGGAGTAAGAGAAGGAGAAGGGTTTTAGGATGCGTAAGGGTTCTGTGGAATCTTGACTGAATGATATAACATATGAGGGTTGAGTCAAGTTTTTAAGTATTTGACTCTGCCTAGACCCGAACACGGGCGCGGGCGCTGGCGCTGGCGCGCTAACTATACATGGGGACTCGGCGTGGGTGGGCGCGCCTGATTTGTGCATGGATGTGGCGCAGGCACGCCGGATGGTTTTGTTTGCTGAGACTTGGCGCGGGCACACTTGGTTTATGCATGGTGTTGGCGCGGCCGCACCGCCCTGAGCCCAAGACTTAGTCCACTTAATGAATTAACAAGCAGCAACATTATGTTCAATATCTAACCTACATACTAAGCATTTACAAAAATGAGATATACCTATTCCCAAATCAAAATTTGAACTGTGTAACATGTACCAAAAATGCTCCATATGCAATTTCTATCAAAAAGATATGTGCATTAAGCTCCTACTCAAAATTGATTTCAAAAATTTTCATGATCCCAAGAATTAAATGGGCAAATGGTCAAAAAAGCCCCTGATGTTTATCTCGATGTCCCACTTGCACCCTAAACTAATTTTTTTTTTCCAAAAGTACCCTTAATGTTACATTTTTGGGTCGTCCGTGCCCCTGCCGTTAACATCATACAAACAAGGTTAAAATTTGATGACGTGGCAGGCTTAAATATAAAATATATTTTGAATAAAATAATATATATCATTTAATCAAAGCAAAAAATACTAAAATGAAAAAAGCATAACATATTTATATCATTTAATAAAAATAATAAAATTCAAATTATTTTGTTAACTAATCAAAATAACTAATTAAATAAAATAAGTTGTATAACATATTTACATCATTTAATCAAAATACAAAAATTCAAAACATAACATATTTACATCAAATACTAATTTAAAAATACTAAAATACTAATTAAAAAAAAATACTAAAATACTAAAAAAATCAAAAAAAAAAAATACTAAAATTCAAATTATTTTGCTAATTAATCAAAATAACAAAAAATTCAAATTACATCATTAAAATACTAAAATCATAATACTAAATACTAATTAATATACATTTTTAAATTACTAAAATCATAATACTAAATAATATTTTTAAATTAAATAAAAATTTGATTATGTAATAATCTATACATAATCTATGCATAACATTATATGTTATAAATAATATAAATAATTTGATGATGTAATAATGTATTTAGTATTATGATTTTAGTATTTTAATGATGTAATTGGAATTTTTGTTGTTTTTATTAATTAACAAAATAATTTGAATTTTAGTATTTTTTTAATTTGATTTTTTAGTATTTTAGTATTTTTTAATTAGTATTTTAGTTTTTTTTTTTAAAATTAGTATTTGATGTAAATATGTTATGTTTTGAATTTTAGTATTTTGATTAAATAATGTAAATATGTTATACAACTTATTTTATTTAATTAGTTGTTTTGATTAGTTAACAAAATAATTTGAATTTTATTATTTTGATTAAATGATGTAAATATGTTATGCTTTTTTTTTTATTTTGAATTTTAGTAATTTTTGCTTTGATTAAATGATATATATTGTTTTATTTAGAATATATTTTATATTTAAGCCTGACACGTCATCACATTTTAACCTCGTTTGTCTTCTGTTAACGGCAGGGGCACGGGTGACCCAAAAATGTAACGTTAAGGGTACTTTTGGGAAAAAAAATTAGTTTACGGTGCAAGTGGGACATCGGGGTAAACATCAGGGGCTTTTTTGTCCCTTTGCCCAGAATTAAATAGGGGAAATGAGAGATATATGCAATCAGAATTAAACAATAGGAAGAAATAGAGATATATGTAACTGAGAATTGAATAGTAGGGAGAAATAGACATGATCATTTAGAATTAAGCATGAGGGAGAAGTAGATATTTTGCAAGCAGAATTAAACAGGAGGGAGAAGAGAGATGATGTGGTGCCTCCCATCGAGCACTTGTTTATAGTCCATTAGCTTGACTATCTCTACCTTGGTCATGTTGTTGAAAGAATTGAGGCAACCTTCTGTCTATCGACCTCACCACCATAATAATGCTTCAATATCTGTCCATTAACTTTGAAGGGCTTGTTTGGGTATTTTTCAAAAATTTTAATTGCGTCGTGTGGAAATACAGTCTTTACTGTGAAAGGTTCTGACCACCTTGATTTGAGCTTTCCTGGGAAGAGTCGAAGTCTGGAATTGAATAGCAGTACTGCTTGCCCTGGATCAATTTTTCTTTCCATGATTCTGCGATCATGCCACCTTTTCACTTTCTCTTTGTACAATTTGGAATTTTTGTAGGCTTGCAATCTAAATTCATCTAACTTATGGAGTTGGAGAAGTTGTTTCTCACATGCAGCCTTTAAGTCAAAGTTCAGTTTCTTGATCGCCCAATAGGCCTTATGTTCAAGCTCCATGGGAAGGTGACAAGCCTTCCCATACACTAGCTGAAATGGCGACATACCCAGTGGTGTTTTGTAGGCAGTCCTATATGCCCATACTGCATCGTCCATCTTCAGCGACCAATCTTTTCTCGTGGGGTTCACAATCTTTTCCAATATTTTCTTCACCTCACGGTTTGACACCTCTGCTTGGCAATTTGTTTGGGGGTGGTTAGCTATAGTTACTAGATGGTTCACCTCATATTTGGCCAACAATGATGTAAACTGGCGATTGCAGAAATGACTACCTTCATCGCTTATAATCGCCCTAGGAGTCCCGAACCTTGTGAATATGTTCTTGTGAAGAAATCTCATAACCACCCTAGCGTCATTATTCGGTAGAGCTGCCACTTCCACCCATTTGGACACATAATCAACTGCCAGAAGGATGTACAAGTTTCCACACGACGAAACAAAATGTCCCATAAAATCTATCCTCCAGACATCGAAGATCTCAACCTCGAGGATTGTATTCAAAGTTATTTCATTTCATTTTGATATGTTACCTACCCTCTGACATCTATCACATCTCTGCACAAAGCTGTAAGCATCCTTGAAGAGAGTCAGCCAATAAAAACCTGCCTATAAAACCTTGGCCATTTTTCTTTCTCCCCCGTAATGACCTCCACAAACTGATGTGTGGGAATCCTGTAATATACTCTCCATCTCACTATATGGAATGCACCTCCTAATCATTCGATCAGCACATTTCATGAACAAGTAAGGTTCATCCCAAATAAACCATTTAACATCGTGGAGAAACTTCTTCTTTTGTTGTCCAGTCAAATTAGAGGGAATGATATTGCTCACTAGAAAGTTTGCATAATCTGCAAACCACGGCACTTCGCCTTTCACCACAAACAATTTTTCATCAGGGAAGGACTCATTGATCATTACTTTGTCATTCGTATCCCTTCTTGGATTCTCCAATCAAGATAAGTGGTCAGCCACTTAGTTCTCAGTCCCTTTTCTGTCTTTGATCTCTAAGTCAAACTCGTAAAGAAGAAGAATCCACCTGATCAGATGGGGTTTTGCATCTTTTTTTGCTATCAAGTATCAGATCGTTGCATGGTCGGTGTATACAATCACTCTTGTCCCAATCAGATAAGCACAAAATTTGTCGAATGCATATACCACCGCTAAAAGTTCTTTTTTGTGGTAGTGTAGTTCAACTGGGCGTTAGTCAGGGTCTTGCTAGCATAATAAATAAAATGAAAGACCTTATCCCTACGCTGGCCCAATACAGCTCCCACAGCAAAATCGCTTGCATCACACATCAACTCGAATGGAAGAGTCCAATCTGAAGCTGTAATCACGGGTGCCATAGTCAACTTCTTTTTCAAATGCTCAAAAGCAGTCAGGCATTCCTCATCGAATCTAAATTGGACATATTTTTTCTAAAAAACTACAAAGTGGCTTGAATATTTTTGAGAAGTCCATGATAAATCGACGGTAAAATTTTGGATGTACCAAGAAGCTACGGACCCCTTTCACAGAAGTAGGTGGAGGTAAGTTATCGATAGTTTCCAGTTTAGCCCTGTCCACCTCTAACCCTTTCCTCGAAACTTTATGTCCCAAAATAATACCTTCTTTTACCATAAAATGGAACTTCTCCCAGTTCAGAACTAGATTTGTTTCAACATACCTTTTTAGCACCATCACCAAATTCTCCAAACACAAGTCAAAGGAGTCTCCAAATACTGAGAAATCATCCATGAAGACTTTTGTGATGCTCCCAAAATTAGGTATACATCACCCATCTTGAGTCGCCAGATACATGGTACAGAATTCAAATACAACTTAATAATACAACTTTCGTGTACAATACGATAAAACATAAACTGTGAGTTTGAATACAAATATTGTCTACTAGAGAGTTTACAAACTCAAAAAGAGTCCTCATTACAATTATTATCACACTATTTAACAGAATAGTGAGGACTACTAATGCACCATCTAGGACCATCACTCCGTTCTCCGACTCATCCCAGCTATATTCTCATTTCCTGAAGAGAACAGTGAAAGCTAAAGGGTGAGTTTTACTAGCCCAGTAAGAAATATTATGACTAAGATAATGCAGAATAATTTATCGCTAGCCTTCAACAGTGTTAAATTGATAAAATATAATAACTATCAAGTTTAAATGCAGCGGAACAAGCAATCCATTAGAAGAGTCAAGTAAAGAATAAAATCTACTATCTTCTATGATTTAAAAGGTTTTTCATCACTTTTATCGTTGAGAGAGAAACTTAATAAATAATCCACATCATTAAATCATCCCGCACTACTACGTGCCAATGATATTCTTTAGTATTACGACCACGAATTATTCACGCACTCACGGCCAAAGATAATCGTGTTTTCATCAACGATCCCGATCATGCCATAAAACAATTCATCTGCACCGTTGGTAGAAGAGAATCCATAGCCATAATCATACAAAAAGCGTCCATCAATGCACTACTGACCGATGAGGATTTTTACCACATCATTCATCACATTACGGTTATGATTATCTAGAATAATCCACGGTCATAATCACACCAAGTCCATCTATGCACTACGGGCTAAAGATGACTTTTACCACATCATTTATAACATTACGGTCATGATTATACCGAATAATCCCTAGTCATAATCATACCAAGTCCATCTATGCACTACAGGCCACAGATGACTTTCAACATAATATAAACATAAGGATGATAACAATGACATAATAATTCAATAAAATAAGTTCAAGAATTAATTTATCGACGAACCAATAACGTCCAAATTGTCAAAATGATACTTCTTTGTAGAGTAAAATTTAATAATGCTCAGAAGAATATTTTCATGAATAGATATTGGATGAACCGCAAATATCAAGGATATTCCACTAATTTCATGGAGTATAGAAGTCAAAGCTTTAACTAACTGAGTATAATAGAATATATAAAACTGCAAATAGAATTTCGTCCGCCATGCGGTAATCCACGTATACAGATCATTTTCACAATTTAATAAGGAATGAATACAAAGGATCATTCACCATGCATGTGGTAATCCACATAGGCAGGTTATCCAATAGAATAATAAATAATGGAACCAGGTCCGGCGTAAAATGCACAGACAGGATATTCCGACAGAATAATAAATATTGGAACCAGGTCCGGCGTAAATGCATGTATATGAGGATATTCGGCGAGAATAATAATAAAGAACGAAATAATATATAATGGAACCGGTCGAGGAGAAATTACGACCGACGAGGATATTAAACAGAATAATAAAGAACGGAATAATAGAAGAATTTCACCATGTATGCGGTACTTCGTATAAACAAGTTATTCCAACATAATAATAAAGAATGGAATAATAGAAGAATTTCACCATGTATGCGGTACTTCACATAAACATGTTATTCCAACATAATAATAAAGAATGGAATAATAGAAGAATTTCACCATGTATGCGGTACTTTGCATAAACAGGTTATTCCAACATAATAATAAAGAATGGAATAATAGAAGTTCTTTTCATGAATACAAAAGAATAATACCCCTTACAGGTACAACAAATAATATCCCTTACCGTAAAAGAAGAGTATTTTGACTGGTAGGGCGAGGATATACTAGAAGAAAACTTGTACTACGCTCAAAGCTTTCTTAAACTCTAAAGAAATACGCTCAAGATTATAGAAGAAGAACTCTCTCTATAGTTTCTCTCTCTAGAGTTTCAGTGAATTCGTAAGAAATAATGAAGGAATGAGCTTCTATTTAGAAAAATGGATCTGCATAGTAACTAACTCATGAACGGTCCAGATTGATTTACTTTAATCTGACGGTCCATATTTAAAGCAAAATCTTTTAAATAAAATAAAATATATTCTATTTATAATCTAATAAAATGAATAACTTTATAAAAGATTTTACTATGCTAATATTATTATATGGTATTTATGCAAACACTATGCATAATAAAATATAATATATTCTAATTATTGTCTAATAAAAGCAGATAACTTTATAAAAGTATTTTATTTTATATAAAAAGATTTTACTATACAAAATACTATGCAAACACTTTATAGAACACTATGCATAATAGAATATAATATATTCTATTTATAGAATAACTTTATAAAAGTATTACATTTTATTACATTAATAATACCAATAAAACAAAATTGAGTGACTTATCACATAAGCATCAATAATCAATACTGGTGTCTGCTACTATGCAACCACACGTATTCTTTGTACTTTTATTACCGAAAGTAGTTCAACGGTATTAACGGTAAAACTTCCGTATTTATTATTTTTGATAAAATATTTTTGCCGTTTTTCATTCGACAATAATTCTGTTGTGGGGTCCACCAATGATTGTGCCGTTGCACGAATATTCCCTGATAAAACAAATATTTCCCGACCAATCGAATATAATATGATAACTTGCATACTTTGCAAAATTTATAAATACTACCCACAACTATAACATTATATCAAATCCACACCATAATATTCAAAAAATTATTTCGAGAAAATTAAATATTTATTCATAAAATCTGGGGTCTCACAATCTCCCCTCCTTATGGAATTTCGCCCTCGAAATTTACGTACGTACCTGGTATGCCGAAGAGGTGAGGATCCCTTGACTTCATTTCAGATTCCAATTCTTGAGGTATAACCTTTGAGTGTTGAATACGATTCTTCTTATCCAAGATTTTAACACGTATCTCCTCAAACGTTAAATCATCCGCTATCTCGTCCGGTTCTAAATTAATAATGTGGTTTGGGCCATCCACATATTTACGTAACATCGATACGTTAAAAATGTTATGAACACGCGACATACTTGGCGGTAAAACGAGTCTATAAGCCACAGTTCCTACTCGATCGAGGATTTTAAATGGGCCAATTAAATCGAGGGTTGAGATTTCCTCTCTTCGTCGATTCTTGCTTCTAGAATAATGCCCTCTTGAACCTTCTTCTTCACATTTATAAGCTCCGGGTGTGTAGCTTGAGTGGCTTTAACTTTATCGATTAAAATCGATTCTAATCGTATATTCGTTATCTTCACTTGGGTTCCTAGAGTCTTTAACTCTATCTTCATCATTTGTAAGTCGTACGAAATTGGCCTTTGTGTTAACAACATCGCACTCGTAAACGCATAGGATCTTCTACTCAACGCGTCACTACCACGTTCGCTTTCCCACGATGGTAGTAGATGAATACGATCGTAATCTTCAATGACTCGAGCCAACGTCTTTGGCACGTTATCGTTGTTTTAGTTGAAGAAATATTTGAGGGTTTAAGAAATAGGTTTTGTCTTTGGGGTTGATACAAAATTGATTTCACGCTCTAGGGTAGGCTAAGAAGTCTTCAAGAATACGTCGGAAATTTATTAACGATAGAAATATCATTCAAAACTGTGACTTTCATCCAAGACTTGGATAGCACGTCACATTGATACCTATCAACTTGCCATCGTCATTCACGACGTCGCCTACATAAAGTCTGGCTTCGGTGCATTCCACACAAGGAAGTCACCAGCGAAAGGCTCAGGGCTCTTTACTAATGGCTTGATATAACAATGATTGACTTTAGTCGTTTGGTTGCTTGAATTCGTATAATAGGTTGGTTAGGAATATGAAATCTAACACCCTTACAAAAAGATTGATGAGTAGTTAACCAATAGATTCCTAAAATCACATCAAAGGAAAGTATTTTCAAAGAGATAAGATCGATAAGTAGCGTGAAAGTGTCGATTTGAATCAACAAGATTTATAAACGATGGAGGAGTGAAGGTTTCTACTATCGAAGTTTCAACTAATACGTCAAAGTCTAATTTCTCCGAAGTCAAATTTAAACGTTGAGCGCAAGCAAGAGAGATAAAAGAATGGGTAGAACCGGTATCTAATAAGGTATAGACTTCGCAAGAATTTATAATTAACTAACTTGCAAGTGCTAACCCGTTCGGGTTACTCATTTTTTGAGAAGTCACGAAAAACGCTCTTCCTGAAACCACCGACTTTATTTTGTCTGTATCCGCCTTTGGTACCACCGTTCCAGCTTGACTTGACTTCACTATACGACAAAATCGAGCTAAATGACCTTCTATTCTTGAAATTTCCACTTTATTATCTTGGCCATGATTACCAATCAAGTGGTTACCATTCTTAGCATGATAATTTCCCCACGATGGTTATCATTGTTCGATGGTAGTTGCCATCGCTGGCTATTATTATTATCGTGTTGTTGGTCGTTACCTTTTGGTTGAGGTGACTCAGCGGTCTCTCATGTGCTTCATTGCTTATCTCGGCATTTTCATATGCCATTTTCAAAACTTGTCACAAAACAAGGGTTAATTAACATATCACATATTATCCTATACTCTAACAGGCCAATTAAATACCAAATAAACTTAGGTAGGTCATACTAGTGAAAGGAATTCTCTCCCCTCCTAGTTCTAGTCTCACATCTTAGCCAGGATCATATCCCTAAGCTTTGATACCAGTTGTGACGCCCCAAAATTAGGTATACATCACCCATCTTGAGTCGCCGGATACATGGTGCGAATTCAAATACAACTTAATAATACAAATATCATGTATAATACCACAAAACATAAATTGAGAGTTTGAATACAAATATTGTCTACTAGAGAGTATACAAACTCAAAAGAGTCCTCATTACAATTATTATCACACTATTTCACGCAGAATAGTGAGGACTACTAATGCACCATCTAGGACCATCACTCCGTTCTGAGACTCAGTCCCAACTATATTCTTATTTCACGAAGAGAACGGTGAAAGAAAGGGTGAGCTCAACTAGCCCGATGAAATATTATGACTAAGATAAATGAGAATAATTTATCGTTAGCCTTCAACGATGTTAAAGCGATAAAATATAATAACTATCAAGTTTAATTGCGGTAGAACAAGCAATCCATTAGAAGAGTCAAGTAGAGAATAAAATCTACTATCTTCTATGATTTTAAAAGTTTTTCATCACTTTTATATTTGAGACTCGACAATAAATAATCCACATCATTAAATCATCCCCGCGCACTGAGGCCGAGGATATTTTTTAGTATCACGACCACGAATTATCCATGCACTACGGGCCAAAGATAATCGTGTTTTCATCAACAGTCTGATCATGCCATAAAACAATTCATCTTTGCACCCTTGGCCGAAGAGAATCCATAGCCATAATCATACCAAAAACTGTCCATCAATGCACTACGGCCAATGAGGATTTTTACCACATCATTCATCACATTACAGTTATGATTATACCGAATAATCCCTGGTCATAATCACACCAAGTCCATCTATGCACTACGAGCCAAAGATGACTTTTACCACATCATTTATAACATTACGGTCATGATTATACCGAATAATCTCTGGTCATAATCATACCAAGTCCATCTATGCACTACAGGCCACAGATGACTTTCAACATAATATAAACATGAGGATGATAACAATGACATAATAATTCAATAAAACAAGTTCAAGAATTAATTTATCCAGGAACCAATAACGTCCAAATTGTCAACATGATACTTCTTTGTAGAGTAAAATTTAAGAATGCTCAGAAGAATATTTTTATGAATGGATATTGGATTAACCGGAAATATCAAGGATATTCCACTAATTTCATGGAGTATAGAAGTCAAAGCTTTAACTAACTGAGTATAATAGAATATATATAAAACTGCAAATGGAATTTCGTCCGCCATGTGGTAATCCACGTATACAGATCATTTTCACAATTAAATAAGGAATGAATACAAAGTATCATTCACCATGCATATGGTAATCCACATAGGCGAGTTATTCAACGAATAATAAATAATGGAACCGAGTCCCACAGTAAAATGCACAAACAGTGAGATATTCCCACGCGAATAATAAATATTGAGAACGAGTTAAAGGCGTAAGCCTTGCAGACGAGGATATTAAACGAGAATAATAAAGAATGGAATAATAAATAATGGAACGGTCAAAGCGATTAGACCGGATGAGGATATTAACGAGAATAATAAAAAATGAGAACAATAGAAGAATTTCACCATGTATGCAAAGTACTTGGCATAAGCACAAAGTTATTCAACATAATAATAAAGAATGGAATAATAGAAGAATTTCACCATGTATGCGGTACTTAGCATAAGCAGAGTTATTCAACATAATAATAAAGAATGGAATAATAGAAGAATTTCACCATGTATGCGGATTACATAAACAAAGAGTTATTCAACATAATAATAAAGAATGGAATAATAGAAGTTCTCTTCATGAATACTGAAAGAATAATACCCCTTACAGTACAACAAATAATATCCCCTACCAGTAAAAGAAGAGTATT
Organism: Panax quinquefolius; assembly: GCA_020205615.1. Lineage (NCBI taxonomy): Eukaryota > Viridiplantae > Streptophyta > Magnoliopsida > Apiales > Araliaceae > Panax > Panax quinquefolius. The sequence goes on along the minus strand of CM035162.1, from coordinate 128,657,526 downwards.
TTTTGGTGGTAGGGCGAGGATATACTCGAAGAAAACTTGTACTACGCTCAAAGCTTTCTTAAACTCTAAAGAAATACATTCAAGATTATAGAAGAAGAACTCTCTCTATAGTTTCTCTCTCTAGAGTTTCAGTGAATTCGTAAGAAATAATGAAGGAATGAGCTTCTATTTATAGAAAAATGGACTGTATAGTAACTAACTCATGAACGGTCCAAATTGATTTACTTTAATCTGACGGTCCATATTTAAAGCAAAATCTTTTAAATAAAATAAAATATATTATATTTATAATCTAATAAAACGAATAACTTTATAAAAGATTTTACTATGCTAATACTATCGAGGCTTTATGCAAACACTATGCATAATAAAATATAATATATTCTAATTATTGTCTAATAAAAGCAGATAACTTTATAAAAGTAAAGTATTTTTATATAAAAAGATTTTACTATAAAACACTACTATAACACTATGCATAATAGAATATAATATATTCTATTTATAGAATAACTTTATAAAAGTATATTACATTTTATTACATTAATAATACCAATAAAACAAAACGAGTGACTTATCACATAAGCATCAATAATCAATATCGTGTATTGCTCTTATGCAACCACACGTATTCTTTGTACTTTTTTACCGAGTAGTTCAGCAAGTATTAACGGTAAAACTTCCAGCCGTTATTTTTGATAAAATATTTTTATCATTTTCTCATTCCGACAATAATTCCGTTGCGGGGTCCACCAATGATTGTGTCGTTGCACGAATATTCCCTGATAAAACAAATATTCCCCGACCAATCGAATATAATATGACAACTTGCATACTTTGCAAAATTTATAAATACTACCCACAACTATAACATTATATCAAATCCACACCATAATATTCAAAAAAATTATTTCGAGAAAATTAAATATTTATTCATAAAATCTGGGGTCTCACAATCTCCCCTCCTTATGGAATTTCGCCCTCGAAATTTACGTACGTACATGGTATGCCGAAGAGGTGAGGATCCCTTGACTTCATTTCAGATTCCAATTCTTGAGGTATAACCTTAGAGTGTTGAATACGATTCTTCTTATCCAAGATTTTAATACGTATCTCCTCAAACGTTAAATCATCCGCTATCTCGTCCGGTTCTAAATTAATAATGTGGTTCGGGCCGTCCACATATTTACGTAACATCGATACGTTAAAAACGTTATGAACACGCGACATACTTGGCGGTAAAACGAGTCTATAAGCCATAGTTCCTACTCGATCGAGGATTTTAAATGGGCCAATTAAATCGAGGGTTGAGATTTCCTCTCTTCGTCGATTCTTGCTTCTAGAATAACGCCCTCTTGAACCTTCTTCTTCACATTTATAAGCTCCGGGTGTGTAGCTTGAGCGGCTTTAACTTTATCGATTAAAGTCGATTCTACTCGTATATTCGTTATCTTCACTTGGGTTCCTAGAGTCTTTAACTCTATCTTCATCATTTAAAAGTCGTACGAAATGGGCCTTTATGTTAACAACATCGCACTCGTAAACGCATACGATCTTCTACTCAACGCGTCAGCTACCACGTTCGCTTTACCACGATGGTAGTGAATGGTACGATCGTAATCTTCAACAGCTCGAGCCAACGTCTTTGGCACGTTATACGTTCATTTTAGTTGAAGAAATATTTGAGGGTTTAAGAAATGAGTTTTGTACTGGGGTCAATACAAAATTCAATTTCACGCTCTAGGGGTAGGCTAAGAAGTCTTCAAGAATACGTCAGGAAATTTATTAACAATAGAAATATCATTCAAAACTGTGGCTCTCATCCAAGACTTGGATAGCACGTCACATTGATACCTATCAACTTGCCATCATCATTCACGGCGCCGCCTCTGAAAAAGTCGGCCGGTGCATTCCACACAAGGAAGTCACCAGTGAAAGGCTCAGGGCTCTTTACTAATGGCTTGATATAACAATGATTGACTTTAGTGGTTTGGTTGCTTGAATTCGCATAATAGGTTGGTTAAGAATATGAAAGCTAACAACCTTACAAAAAGCTTGATGAGTAGTTAACCAATAGATTCCTAAAATCACATCAAAGGCAAGTATTTTCAAAGAGATAAGATCGATAAGTAACGTGAAAGTGTCGATTTGAATCAACAAGATTTATAAACAGTGGAGGTAACGAAGGTTTCTACTATCGAAGTTTCAACCAATAAGTCAAAATTTAATTTCTCCGAAGTCAAATTTAAACGTTGAGCGCAAGCAAGAGAGATAAAAGAATGGGTAGAATCGGTATCTAATAAGGTATTGACTTCGCAAGAATTTATAATTAACTAACCCGTGCTAACTTCGTTCGGGTTACTCGCTTTTTGAGAAGTCACGAAAAACGCTCTTCCTGAAACCACCGACTTTATTTTATCCGTATCCGCTTTTGGTGCCACCGTTCCAGCTGGACTTGACTTCACTATACGACAAAATCGAGCTAAATGACCTTCTATTCTTGAAATTTCCACTTCTATTATCTTGGCCATGATTACCACCGAAGTGGTTACCATTCTTGGCATTATAATTTCCCCCACGATGGTTATCATTGTTTTGATGGCCGTTGCCACCGGCTATTATTATTATCGTGTTGTTGGTCGTTACCTTTTGGTTGAGTTGGCTCAACGGTCTCATGTGCTTCATTGCTTATCTCAGCATTTTCATATGCCATTTTCAAACACTGTCACAAAACAAGGGTTAATTAACATATCACATATTATCCCTATACTCTGACCGACCAATTAAATACCAAATAAACTTAGGTAGGTCATACTAGCGAAGGAATTCCCCGTCTCTCCCCTCCTAGTTCTAGTCTCACATCTTAGCCGAGGATCATATCCTAAGCTTTGATACTGTTGTGACGCCCCCAAAATTAGGTATACATCACCCATCTTGAGTCGCTTGGATACATGGTACGTAATTCAAATACAACTTAATAATACAACTATCGTGTACAATACGAAAAAACATAAACTGTGAGTTTGAATACAAATATTGTCTACTAGAGAGTATACAAACTCAAAAAGAGTAATCATTACAATTATTATCACACTATTTCACAGAATAGTGAGGACTACTAATGCACCATCTAGGACCATCACTCCATTCCCCGACTCATCCCAACTATATTTTTATTTCCTGAAGAGAACAGTGAAAGAAAGGGTGAGCTCAACTAGCCCAGTAAGAAATATTATGACTAAGATAATGCAGAATAATTTATCGTTAGCCTTCAACAGTGTTAAACTGATAAAATATAATAACTATCAAGTTTAATTGCAGCGGAACAAGCAATCCATTAGAAGAGTCAAGTAGAGAATAAAATCTACTATCTTCTATGATTTAAAAGGTTTTTCATCACTTTTATCGCTGAGACTCAGCTTAATAAATAATCCACATCATTAAATCATCCCTGCACTACAGGCCAATGATATTCTTTAGTATCACGACCATGAATTATCCATACACTACGGGCCAAATATAATCGTGTTTTCATCAACGGTCCTGATCATGCCATAAAACAATTCATCTTTGCACCCTTGGCCGAAGAGAATCCATAGCCATAATCATACCAAAAACTGTCCATCAATGCACTACGACCAATGAGGATTTTTACCACATCATTCATTATATTACAATTATGATTATACCGAATAATCCCTGGTCATAATCACACCAAGTCCATCTATGCACTACGGGCCAAAGATGACTTTTACCACATCATTTATAACATTACGGTCATGATTATACCGAATAATCTCTGGTCATAATCATACCAAGTCCATCTATGCACTACAGGCCACAAATGACTTTCAACATAATATAAACATGAGGATGATAACAATGACATAAAAATTCAATAAAACAAGTTCAAGAATTAATTTATCCAGGAACCAATAACGTCCAAATTGTCAACATGATACTTCTTTGTAGAGTAAAATTTAAGAATGCTCAGAAGAATATTTTCATGAATGGATATTGGATGAACCGCAAATATCAAGGATATTCCACTAATTTCATGGAGTATAGAAGTCAAAGCTTTAACCAACTGAGTATAATAGAATATATAAAACTGCAAATGGAATTTCGTCCGCCATGCGGTAATCCACGTATACAGATCATTTTCACAATTAAATAAGGAATGAATACAAAGGATCATTCACCATGCATGTGGTAATCCACATAGGCAGGTTATTCCAACAGAATAATAAATAATGGAACTAGGTCCGGCGTAAAATGCATAGACAGGATATTCCGACAGAATAATAAATATTGGAACCAGGTCCGGCGTAAATGCACAGACAGGATATTCCGACAGAATAATAAAGAACGGTATAATAAATAAATGAACCAAGTCAGGCGAAATTCGCACCAACAGGATATTCCGACAGAATAATAAAAAACGAAATAATAGAAGAATTTCACCATGTATGCAGTACTTCACATAAACAAGTTATTCCAACATAATAATAAAGAATGGAATAATAGAAGAATTTCACCATGTATGCGGATTGCAGATAAACAAAGTTATTCAACATAATAATAAAGAATGGAATAATAGAAGAATTTCACCATGTATGCGGTACTTTGCATAAACAGGTTATTCCAACATAATAATAAAGAATGGAATAATAGAAGTTCTCTTCATAAATACAAAAGAATAATACCCCTTACAGGTACAACAAATAATATCACTTACCGTAAAAGAAGAGTATTTTGACTGGTAGGGCGAGGATATACTCGAAGAAAACGTGTACTACGCTCAAAGCTTTCTTAAACTCTAAAGAAATACGATCAAGATTATAGAAGAAGAACTCTCTATAGTTTTCTCTCTAGAGTTTCAAATTGAATTCGTAAGAAATAATGAAGGAATGAGCTTCTATTTATAGAAAAATGGGTGCATAGTAACTAACTCATGAAAGCGGTCCAGATTGATTTACTTTAATCGACGGTCCATATTTAAACCAAAATCTTTTAAATAAAATAAAATAAAATATATTCTATTTATAATCTAATAAAAGCGAATAACTTTATAAAAGATTTTATTATGCTAATACTACGCAGCCTTATGCAAACACTATGCATAATAAAATATAATATATTCTAATTATTGTCTAATAAAAGCAGATAACTTTATAAAAGTATACATTTTTATATAAAAAGATTTTTTACTATATAAAATACTATGCAAACACTTATCTGCAACACTATGCATAATAGAATATAATATATTCTATTTATAGAATAACTTTATAAAAGTATTCGCATTTTATTACATTAATAATACCAATAAAAAAAAAGCGAGTGAATTATCACATAAGCATCGATAATCAATACAGGTGTGCTACTATGCAACCACGCAGCGTATTCTTTGTATTTTTACTACTAGAGAGTAGTTCAACGGTATTAACGGTAAAACTTTCGTCGTTATTTTTAATAAAATATTTTTGTCATTTTCTCATTCCGATAATAATTCCGTTCTTGGGGTCCACCAATGATTGTCTTTGTTGCTAATATTCCCCGATAAAACAAATATTCGGAAACCAATGAATATAATATGACAACTTGCATACTTTGCAAAATTTATAAATACTACCCACAACTATAACATTATATCAAATCCACACTATAATATTTAAAAAATTATTTTGAGAAAATTAAATATTTATTCATAAAATCTGGGGTCTCACAACTTTAACGTTTTGCTCAACCATATCAGAGAAAATGGCCATCATGCACCTCTGGAATATAGCTGGGGCATTGCATAAACCGAAAGACATCCTTCTAAAAGCAAATGTACCATAAGGACAAGTGAAGGTTGTCTCCTCTTGGTCTTCTGGGGCTATTACTATTTGGTTGTATCCAGAGTAACCGTTCAGAAGGCAGTAGTACTCATGACTTGCTAGCCTATCTAGCATTTGATCAATAAATGGGAGAGGAAAATGATCTTTCCTTATAGCTTTGTCTAGTCTGCGATAGTCCATGCAGACCCTCTAACCCGTAACTATCCTGGTAGGTATTAGCTCATTGTTTTCATGGGATACCACTATTATACCCCCTTTCTTCGACACGCACTGCACCGGGCACACCCAAGGGCTGTCTTAAATAGGATAAATGATCCCTGCATCTAACCACTTCAAGATCTCCTTCTTAACCTCTTCCTTCATGATAGGGTTCAATCTTTGTTGTTGCTCTACTGATGGCTTACTATCATCTTCCAGAAGGATTTTGTGCATACAAAATGAGGGGCTGATCCCCTTTATGTCTGCTATAGTCCATCCAATTGCTGATTTAAACTCTCGCAATACTCGTAGCAATTTATCTTCCTGGAAAGACGCTAGTGCAGCAACAATTATAACATGCAACTTTGAAGATTCACTTAAAAATGCATACCTTAAATGATCTGGAAGAGGTTTAAGGTCAAGATAGGGAGGCATCTCAAGAGAAGGCATGAGTCATTCTGATGTCTCCCAAGAAAGTTTGAGTGGTTCAATGGGAATCTTGAACCTTCGCATCTGTGGTGCTGTGTCTAGAATTTGAACATACTCTACAATCTCAGTATCTTCCATATCAGATTCTCCCAGTATAGCACTCTCTAATGGCTCAATGTCAATCAGATTTCCAACCTCTTCATTTAACACTCTGTCGACTACATCGATCTGAAAGCTCTCTTCCTCGTCAATGGGGAACTTCATAGCCTTAAAGACATTGAACGTGACCTCTTGATCTTGCACTCTCATGGTTAGTTCTCCTTTCTGGACATCTATAAGTGTTCGCCCCGTGGCGAGAAAAGGTCCCCAAGGATGATTGGTATGTCTTTATCCTCTTCATAGTTCAAAATGATGAAGTCGGCTAGGAAGATAAACATGTCTACTTTGACCAAGACATCTTCTAAAATACCTCTTAGGTACATGATGGATCTATCGGCAAGCTGTAATGATATATTTGTCGGCTTTGGAGTTGACAATCCCAATTGATTGAATACTGATAGAGGCATCAAGTTTATGCTTGCCCCCAAGTCACATAGGCATTTGTTGAAAGAAAGCTTTCCAATGGAGCATGGTATTGTGAAATTTCCCGGGTCTTTAAGCTTTGGAGGTAGCTTACGCTGTAAAACCACACTGCACTCTTCTGTCAAGGCCACTATCTTATAATCCTCTAATCTTTTCTTCCTTGATAGAATGCCTTTCATAAACATTGCGTAGCTTGACATTTGTTCTAAAGCCTTTGTGAATGGTATGTTGATCTGCAGTTTCTTAAAGACCTCCAAAAACTTAGCACACTGTTTGTCCTCTCTTTGCTTCTCTAGTCTCTGTGGGTAAGGAACATGAGGGTATAAAAGTGGTGGTTTAGTTGTAGCTTTCTCAGCCAACTCCTTATATTACATCTCGACTACTGCACGCTCCGAACCCCCATCGGAAGCTTATTCATTTGGGTGTTGCTCCTTAGTGCGTACCACGCTAAGTCTCCTTCAATATTGGACACGGGCGCGCAAGCCTCCAATCCTGTAGTCTGCTTCCCTGATCTCAATGTAGTAGCTTGACATTGCTCTTTCCTTTCCCTTCTTGGATTGGCATCCGTGTTACTCGGAAGAGCTCCTTGCGGTCTATTGGTCAACATGTTGGCCATTTAGCCTATTTGAGTCTCCAAATTCTTAATAGCCACCGCTTGGCTCTTTATCATCACTTCGGTGTTCGCCATGTATTTCAACATCATTTTTTCCATCTCTGACTTCTTTTCTAGTTGAGGGGCAGGAGGTGGATGATGTTGTTGTTGTTGCTAAAATCCTGGAGGGTAAGGAGGTTTAGGTGCATACTGTTGGTGAGATTGTTGTGGTTGATACTATTGTTGAGATTGGTATTGTTGTTGTGGTTGGTGTTGTTGAATATTCTGATTGTTGCTCCAACTGAAATTGGGATGGTTTCTGTTGTTGGGATGGTAGGAATTTTGAAACTGATTTTGTGGCTTTTGGTAGTTGCTAACGAACTGTACTGACTCTGCAGTGATGGCACATTGTTCTATTGTGTGCGACCCTGTACAAATCTCACAGACATAGGCAACTTGATTAACTTTGTTCTTTGCCAATGAATCAATTTTCTTTGCCATAGATGCCATTTAAGCTGATAACGTTGTGATAGCATCCACCTCCAATAACCTAACAACTTTTGGTTGAGGCATCCTGGCTGATGGATTTTGGAAATCATTCTCTTCTATGGTCTCAATAAGCTCATAAGCTTCTTCATAGCTATTGGCCCACAAAGCTCCTCCTGCAGCGGCATCAACAATTGGCCTAGACTGCCAACCTAACCCATTGTAGAAGGTATTAATGACCATCCAGTCAGGCATCCCATGGTGAGGGCATTTCCTTAGCATCTCTTTATAACGTTCCCAGGCATCATACAGTGACTCTCCCTGTTGTTGCTCGAACTGAGATATAGCAGTCCTCATTTTCGCTGTTTTAGCCATAGGAAAGAATTTGGCTAAAAATTTCTATGTTAAGTCCTCCCATGTGGTTATTGACCCAGATGGCAATGAATGGAGCCAACTTCTTGCCTTATCCCACAAAGAGAATGGAAATAGTCTGAGCCGCACTGTATCTTCTGACACACCATTGTACTTGAATGTGTCACATATCTCAATGAAACTTAGCAAGTTCTCGTTAGGATCATCAGTAGTAACACACCTCCAAATTGAACCATATTATGTACCATCTGTATTGTTCCCGACTTAATCTCGAAGGTGTTTGCTGCTATTGCTGGCCTAACTCTGCTAGACTGTAACTCATTTATTTTTGGCATAGAATAGTCCTTTAAAGCTCTGTGCTCTTCTCTATGCTCTTCTGCCATATTTATTGATGTTTCAGTATTCACTTGTGTATCAGAATGATGTGCACTCTCTCTCCAAGCTTTATCGTTGATATTGTCCTGTCTAGGTATCAACTCAGAATTTGAAGACCGAGTGTATTATCCACAAGTACCTGAAACGCAAACAAAAGTAAAATAGAAATGAGATAAGATAAGATTTGTTCAAGTCAGACAAATTTAACTTAATTTGATGACGACAGTGATAAAAATAAAAATCATTCCCCGGTAACGGTGCCAAAAACTTGTTGGCTTGTTTCGGGTTAACAAAACAGACACGAACACGTGCAAGTATACACGGTCAACAAGTAATTTAGAGTAAGTTAAGTATCGTTCCCATGGAGAAAGGTAAATATTTTTAATCTATCATGCAACGACTATGTAGCTATTTCTGACTGCTCAAACGATTGAATAACATGTGAATTAAAACTAAAATAATTATCAACACAAAATAACTAATTAACACGCGAAGAGATTCAAATTGGAAAGATATGGGATCCTAATGTCAGTTAATGCTTTATCCAGATTATACACCTCTTGTTCAACTTGATTAATTACTATAGATTGCTAGTCGAGAGCACGAAAGTGAAATATGACTATTTTTCAATAAACAATGCCCAAATCACACAAAATCCACAAAAGAGATAAAATCCATATGAACATCAATATTACCTAACCCACTATATGTCTATGTGAATTATAAGTAATATCGATTTAAGTGCAAGCTCTCTCAACGACTACACATGGAAAACCGGTATATGTCTATCCGGGTTACTAATCACGAAATCTAACACATGTAAATCTCATAAACATATGCTAACAAGGTCAAATCTGAACTTATATTTCCTTTTTCAATTCCATACAAGTTTGTTAGGTTTGTAATATTCATGAACGCAATCAAATTGCAAAATAATGCGGAAGCGTGTAAAAATCAGAGTTTAAAAAATTTACAAACCATATACCCGGATCACCCTTTATGCACAATTATTAATTAAACGAAAAGATAAAGAATAAAATCATACCCTTGAAGATCGAGCTTCCTCAGGTACAAGTTCACCTCCAATCCTTTTCGCGTTCAACTTGAATCCACCGGGTTTGGTTCCTTCCTTTGATCAACATTAGCCACCCAAGCGTTTGGCCTCTAGAGGTGATCCACCAAGGAAGAAGAAAATTCAAGAAGATGGGTGTTTATGGCTCAAACCCTAGTTTTTCCTATCTCTATAGAAAAAGGGTACTCTCCAACAAATTGGAATTATTACGTTGTAAAAGTCAACAACCCCTATCACCCATAATAAGACTCCTCTTATTTATTGATGTGGGCAACCCTCCTTAACAATTAAGAAATTGGGTTTTATTTAATTAATTAAATTCTTTTAATTAATTAAGCTCCCTAATCTTATTAGGGATAATTAATTAAACTCCTTTAACTAATTTTCCTTCCTAATCCAATTAGGAATAAATGAGAGTACTTATATTAAATTAATTCCTAAACTCTTTTAGAAATTAAAATAATAATAATTTTAATAATATTAATAAGACTCCTCTTATTAATTTATATTTAATATTTCTAAAATATTAAATAATAAATATTAAGCTATTTAATTTATTCTATCACCATAGATTAAATTAAATATACTTAACTATATTATTACGATTATGCCATTAACTTCTTAAATAATTATTCTTCCTTTTATGGTGTGACCCTTTAGGTTCTCCATATTAAACCTAGGTTGTGAATAAATCAATTAGAACAATTCTAATCTTATTTAAATAAATAAATTAAATAATTAATTTATTTAAATAAATAATATTTATTCTACAATAGGGATAAGCCTCCCTAGCGATCAGCGACTTTCCGGATAATATAGATTCCAACATTAATCATTAAAGAACCTTTGAGTAAATAAATAGTTCAAATACAATTCAATCCTTCCACCATACTGATGTCCCAATTAAATATAAGGCATGGAATTCTTTGTCAAGTCTTATTTTATTTAATTATATGTATTTCGACTCTTAAATGCATAACTCAAATAATGCAAATTAGAAACTCCTTTCTAATTTCATTACGCCTGCCAAGGACTCTTTGGGTTGTCATTTATCGAATCACATAGGACATTTCTCTTCTTTTATTAGAAGTGGTAGATTCTTTATTGATCATACATTATCTCCATGTACAACTTATTATACCCAAGCATACCCTTTGATATACCCTAAGGGTCTTAAGGAATAAGTCAAAGTATAACTCATCATACACAAGAATACTATGATGATCTCAAGTCCAAGGATTACTTGTACTACTATCACTACTGAGGAATTCCTATTGACGAAGCAAATAAAACTCCATTAGGTATTCCTTAGCGAGCCACGTTCGGTGAACTTATTCTCTAATAAGCACCTACATATTTGCTTTAGTGTCTCCACACAAATGATCGTGAGATCAATCATCCTCATCGATGAGCAAGCAACGTATGTACCAATCTATCCGGATTCACTAATCCCCAATTTAGTAATCAATGATTGGGAACTATTTTAGTTTTAAGCTTTCTAAGAATTTAGATCTCATTAGAATGATCATCATCATTATTTTAAAAGCATTGCTTAAAACTATGGGTTTATCACATATTATAAAGCGACATCGTGTAGATAATTAAAAGCCTTTAATAAATTAATACTTTTTATTAATAAATGAATAAGATTATTTACAAAGTATATGCTTTATCATCAAACATGATTGGCTTGTGTGCATACTACTTTCAATCTCCCACTTGCACTAAAGCCAATCGTCATGGTATCTCATCTCTTCTTCTCTAAGTGGCGATTATCCTGTAACATTGGATAAGCTTTAGTTAATGGATATGTAATGTTGTTCATGAGAGTCCACTATCTCTATAGTGATTTCCCATCTTTCAATGATTCTAATAATCAAATGAAAGTGCCACAACACATGTTTAGATCCAAGATGAGACTTAGGAACTACTCCTAGTTACGTAATGAACTTTTAATCCAAACAATCAACTTGCGACTTCATTTATAGCTATATACTTTGTCTTTATCACTAAACCAAAGAACTCTTTCTTTGTTTGGAACCTTTCGATTCATCGCACCACCGCTCAAGATAACGCTTTACCTTAAAGTGGATTTTTACTCGTCATCTTGGTGCATGCGAAAAACTTGAGTGCATTAAGCTCTCTAGTTTTAATTTAGACCCACCATGAATATGATCACATCCTTAGTCTTGGGTCAAGCACTTTAAGATGTTTTCAACGACTCATAGTGAACTTCTTGAGAATATGACGATCAACATCGGGTCTCGTACATTTCATTGCATGCATGATAGTCACTCATGCGACCTCTCTTTTCGAGAGTGCGTGGGGACTATTAAGAGATACACTCCATAGCTCATCGACATGAGACATCTCTTGGAGTTTGTCATGCTAAACAACTTTAGCATCAAATGAATATCGTTCCTTGGGTTAAGTCGAGCATCCTCTTAAATCTATCTATATAGATTTGCATCCCCAATTAAGATACTCTTCCAAATCATTCATGGAGGAATGTTTAGACAACTTTATCTTTCTTGATTGTAGCATTGGTATGTTATTCCTCATCCGTAGTATATCAACATATAATACTAGAAATTTCACGGCGCTCCTTGACCCTTTTGTACACACTAGAATTCTTACCTCATCGTATGTAACTCGGATCATCATCTTCTATGATCGTACCTCATCATCATCATCCATGATGAATCCATACCTCTAGGTATCTTGATGTACTATTCAGATTTACGATTCGGTTTGTGGTACAATAGGTCTATCTATAGGTTCCTCTTATTTGACTTATAGTGTTTTGTGGTTCTTGAACTCTTCAAGATCTATTATCCTCCACTAGCCCTTTCAATGATAAACACCTTTATCTTAGAAAGAAGCGTGTTTCATAACAAACACCTTTTGCTAAGTAGGATTATAGAACATATGCCCTAAACTTACTTTAGGATGTCCCACAAATCATACATGTCAAATCTTGTCCCAAGCTTATCCTTGAAACCTTTTCACATAAGTTGGACAACCCCTTATCTTAACATACTTAAGATTAGGAATCCTCACATCCATAACTTTTATGGAGTCTTGGGGCGGATTTTGAGGTTACCATTTTCGTAGATATGCGACCATTTCTAGGACATTATCCGAGAAGGATCTTTGGAATGTCGGTAAAATCATTATGACATGACACCATGTCCAACAAGGTACTATTTTTCTTTTCAGATACATCAATCAATTATTATGTATCAGGAGGTGTCCATTATGAGAAAACCATTTGAGATGATCTAGAAACTTATTGCACAAGTATTTATTCCTTGATTTAATCAAAGAACCTTAATACTTTGCCAATTTGTTTCACTTTTGAATTCTTTGAACCTTTCAAATAATTCACACTTGTATTTCAGCAAATACACACATTCAACTCTTTGAATGATCATCTCCTTTTCTTATACTAGTTTGTTCAATTTGCAAAATATATTTTTCACGTAAGTCAAGTATACAAAATCCATTAAGTAATATTTCAGTTCTATATAAAACATTATTATTATAAATAGAACAACAATTGTTCTTAATTATAATACCAAAGATTTCATTGTCCAACAATAAAATGGAAATAATATTTTTAATAAAAGCTGGAATACAATAACAACTTATTGACTTAATAGATTTTCCGTAGGCATTGCTAAACTATAAGTTTCTGTGGCTAATATGGCAACCTTTGCTACATTTCCCGCACATAGGATTACTTATATTTGTTTAGCTTTCTACTTCTGCTTGGTCCTTTCATAAATCTATATTTATGATAACCAAAGTTGGTATCCAATACCCAAGTAGAACATTGACTTAAAGAAAATTTTATTTTAAATCATGAACAAATTTGTATTTATAACCGAAACTTCACTAAGCTTCTTTTGGTTAGCCTCAGCAAGATGCTTCTTGCAGTTTCTTTCCAGTGTCCAGGCTTATAGCAGTGGAAGCAAACTCCTTTGCTATCCGTATCAGTTTTGATCTTATTATCCTATGTTTATGCCTTTCTATTTACCTTCTTAGAATCGTTTTTCTTTTCAGAAGATCCTTTGGCCCCTACCAGTAAGACATGGTCTTTCTTGGTTGGAAAGTGACTCTCAACATTTTTCAACATGTTAAGCAAATCAGCAAAGCTGATATCTAGTTTGTTCATATGAAAAATTCACAACAATTGTGAAAGGAGTCCGGAGGGAGTGAGTGCAAGATCAAATCTTGGCTCAACTCTCCATCCATGACAAAACGTTGTTGTCTAATTGATCAATCAAATTGATAATGTTAAGGACTTTTATCATCTTTGTAGTGTCATTGGTCATTCTAGATCGGAAGAGCTCCTTAGATATCGATATCTATCGGCCCTACTTTCCTCACCATCAACTACTTGATGCGGGAATATAGTAAAACATCCATAGTTTCATCTTGTGCTGAAGCTCGTTACTCGTGGATGGGAGCATGATGCATTGAGCCAAGCTGTGCATCATTTTGCCACTTTCTAAAAGTAGCAATCTCTTCCTCGGAGGCATTATGCGCAACCATTGCGAGGATAGGCTTATTAAGGACATAAGATAGCTTTTTCACTATGAGAACTATTCTCAAATTCCTTAACCAATCCATTTAATTGATTGCGGTTAATTTAGCATCTAATATGCTTCATGATGATAGTAATTTTAGACATTGTAAAATTCTGTAAATGAATTTTTAATTAACAACATTTTAACATACATTCTTTTATTAATTACCAAAATAAATTAGGTCTTGTTTTAAATTGGTATCTCCCACTATTTTCTTCAAACTATATTACCCTCACTTATATAGTTCGGCAAAATCTAATTAAAGATTTGCTAGTGAGAATAAGGATCCCATTTCAAATGTATATAGCCTTGTGGTGACACAACAAACTATATATAAATAAATAGGTAGACAACTTTTGTCAATTACATCAACTATGCAACTCCTTTTCTTTTGCCTCTTAGATTATTTTGATCAAGTGGTGGCACATCCGAATCAAAATTATTCAAGTTAAGTCAGACCTAGCACTCCATATATTCAAAAAGAAAATATCATCCTTGTGGTGACACAACAAAACAATATTGTTCAATTTTCTTTATAAGCATCAAATGTGATAAATTAACATCTTAAATACTTAATACTTGCCTTGTGGTGACACAACAAACTCATATTAAATATTTAATACTCTATTAATTTTATCATGCTAGAAGGCGACGTTCCATATTCCAAATATCTTTGAGCGCTTAGGACTTAAATATAAAAATTGAGGGATTTATTATTAAATTTGTCTCATCTTGTTTAAGCGGCATGCATATATATATATATAAAATACGCGTCAATTAACATATTAATTAACATGCGAAGCATGTTTACATAATATATAATATATATATATAGTATAAGCATGCACATATAGAATACTATATTCTACACGGATTGATTATGGACTTTTATTCTAGTTTAGTTCACTAGAGCCACCAAGTGAACCAAAAGGTCAAACCACAGGGGTGCAAGAAATAATATTTAAATATAACTATTACATTTAAACCCGGGCTTCATTACAAAGCGGGTCTTCAAGCGCTCCTTACTCCTTGATCTCTAATTTTTCAAAATTAATTCTAACTATTTCTATTACAAAACTATTTAAAATAAATAGAAACCTTGATCGTGATCGAGGGAAGTACATAGGAGGAGATAGAATTTACATTAAGAAAAATTAGAGAGAAGGCAATCTGTGAGACCCCATTTAATAAAACCCATACATTCATGCATCCAACTAAAATAAAATCCAATCGCATTGGTCGATAGTCCATAATCAATCCCATTTATTATCATACACATCATCATATGCATCGATAAATAACATTCATCTATGAATAATAAACATTTAATATATATATTGATATCATTTAATGGGCAAATTTAGTTAGTATAAAATCTATTTTTGAATCAAAATAAACTCCTTTATTTTAATCCAAATTTAAATCAAAATAAAACTATTTTATTTTAATTTATCTAATTTTGAATAAAATAAACTATTTTATTTTAATCAAAAAAATTTTAATCAAAATAAACTCCTTTATTTTAATTAATTATGGAAACCAATTCCATGTAAAAAAAAATCTTTAATTAAAATAAACTCTTTTATTTTAATTAATTATGGAATCCAATTCCATGAAAAAAAATATTAAAGGAAACACGGATTATCTTTCCTATTCACAAATAAACTCCTTTATTTTGAATAATATGAAATCTTATTTCATATTTAAATAAACTCCTTTATTTAAGGAAAGATGGATTTACTTCCCTATTCACAAATAAACTCCTTTATTTTAGGAAAAATAAAATCCAATTTCAACTCCAATTAGTTATTATGGAATCCAATTCCAACTCTAATTAGTTAGCATGAAATTCTAATTTTAAAATTAAAATAAACTTTATATTTTAATATTAAAATAAACCTTTTATTTTAAAATTAAAATTAATATTTTATTTTAATTATAAAATAATTAAGAATAATATATATATATATATATATATATATATATATATATATATATATATATATATATATATATATAATATAATAATTAATATATATATATTATATGAAAAACGTGCAACAATTACATGGCCCATTCCTTTTTTTTTTTTTTAAAAACAAGCTTACAATTCCTTTTTTAAAATTCGGATGCACGGAAAAAAGTTAACAACCCGTGAATTATTATTATTATTATTTTTTTTTTAAATAAATTTTATACAATAAAATTATGCCCAATTAAATTGTTCTAAACACATATCAACATACATATTAAATTTAAACAATTAATAATTTGCATAAAGGTTTGACTTTGATACCACTTTTGTTTTAACGGATTCCTTTTTTTTTCATAAAATAATAATTTTATACAACAAATTATGCCCAATAAATTATTCAAAATACATACCCATATATATATGGAATCAAAATAATTAATAATTCGCATAAAGTTTGGCTCTGATACCACTGTTAGGTTTGTAATATTCATGAACGCAATCAAATTGCAAAATAATGCGTAAGCGTGTAAAAATCGAGTTTAAAAATTTACAAACCATATACCGGATCACCCTTTATGCACAATTATTAATTAAGCGAAAAGATAAAGAATAAAATCATACCCTTGAAGATCGAGCTTCCTCAGTACAAGTTCACCTCAATCCTTTTGCGTTCAACTTGAATCCACCGGGTTTGGTTCCTTCCTTTGATCAACATTAGCCACCCAAGCGTTTGGCCTCTTGAGGTGATCCACCAAGGAAGAAGAAAATTCAAGAAGATGGGTGTTTATGGCTCAAACCCCTAGTTTTTTCCTATCTCTATAGAAAAAGGTACTCTCCAACAAATTGGAATTATTACGTTGTAAAAGTCAACAACCCCTATCACCCATAATAAGACTCCTCTTATTTATTGATGTGGGCAACCCTCCTTAACAATTAAGAAATTGGGTTTTATTTAATTAATTAAATTCTTTTAATTAATTAAGCTCCCTAATCTTATTAGGGATAATTAATTAAACTCCTTTAACTAATTTTCCTTCCTAATCCAATTAGGAATAAATGAAATACTTATATTAAATTAATTCCTAAACTCTTTTAGAAATTAAAATAATAATAATTTTAATAATATTAATAAGACTCCTCTTATTAATTTATATTTAATATTTCTAAAATATTAAATAATAAATATTAAGCTATTTAATTTATTCTATCACCATAGATTAAATTAAATATACTTAACATATATTATTACGATTATGCCATTAACTTCTTAAATAATTATTCTTCCTTTTATGGTGTGAACCCTTTAGGTTCTCCATATTAAACCCAGGTTGTGAATAAATCAATTAGAACAATTCTAATCTTATTTAAATAAATAAATTAAACAATTAATTTATTTAAATAAATAATATTTATTCTCTGATAGGGATAAGCCTCCTAGCGATCAGCGACTTTCCGGATAATATAGATTCCAACATTAATCATTAAAGAACCTTTGAGTAAATAATTTAAAATGCACAATTCAATCCTTCCACCATCTGATGTCCCAATTAAATATAAGACATGGAATTCTTGTCAAGTCTTATTTTATTTAATTATATGTATTTCGACTCTTAAATGCACAACTCAAATAATGCAAATTAGAAACTCCTTTCTAATTTCATTACGCCTTGGCCAAGGACTCTTGGGTTGTCATTTATCGAATCACATTGGACATTTCTCTTCTTTTATTAGAAGTGGTAGATTCTTTATTGATCATACATTATCTCCATGTATACAACTTATTATACCCAAGCATACCCTTTGATATACCCTAAGGGTCTTAAGGAATAAGTCAAAGTATAACTCATCATACATAAGATACTATGATGATCTCAAGTCCAAGGATTACTTGTACTACTATCACTACGAGTGAATTCCTATTGACAGTAAATAAAACTCCATTAGGTATTCCTTAGCGAGCCACGTTCAAATGAACTTATTCTCTAATAAGCACCTACATACTTGCTTTAGTGTCTCCACACAAATGATCATGAGATCAATCATCCTCATCTAATGAGCAAGCAACGTATGTACCAATCTATCCGGATTCACTAATCCCCAATTTAGTAATCCAATGATTGGGAACTATTTTAGTTTTAAGCTTTCTAAGAATTTAGATCTCATTAGAATGATCATCATCATTATTCTAAAAGCATTGCTTAAAACTATGGGTTTATCACATATTATAAAAACGACATCGTGTAGATAATTAAAAGCCTTTAATAAATTAATACTTTTTATTAATAAATGAATAAGATTGTTACAAAGTATATGCTTTATCATCAAACATGATTGGCTTGTGTGCATACTACTTTCAGTTATTAGGGTAGATGGTAATCAAACATCCAAGAAATAAGTACAACCAAGATATGCAATCCAACTATAATCATTCAAGCATCACAACAAGGCATATAAAACTGAACTACACAATAAGCTCCATTAGAATCCCATAATGGTGGTTAGTTTATCTCTGAATCAACAACCATTATGGGATTTAAGCTAAGCATGAGAAGATTCTAAGGAAACAAAGTGATTAAAGAGAAAAGAGAATGCAAATATGATTAAACTCTTGCTCAAAGTCAGCTTCCAACTCAGTTCAGATCCATCATCAATCCAAAGCTAAAATAATAATAATAATAATAATAGCTAATAGATCTAAAGAGAGAATCAAAATAGTAGAGTATTTCTATAGAATCTCTCTAGCTCTATCAAGCCCTAAAATAACAAAATATAATTGAAAGTAATTAATATTCGCAACAAGCAAATACACACTTATATGGAAAATACGCTACAACAGTCTTAAATGAAAAGTCAGCAATTTTAATAGCCTTAACTAGCGCGGCTGCGCGTGCGAGTATAAGGAATTTGGGGCGGGCACGCCGTGTCTACATATGTGATTCTCCTGGTGTGGGCACGCTAGAGTTGGCCTATTGGTTTGGTGTGGGCATGTGGCTACTTCTTCTTTGCCTTCTTTGCATTCTTTGGTCTTGTTGTTCGCCGCTTCTTCATTCTTCGCTAACTTCTTCTTCTTTCTTCACTTGTCTTCCTCATTCTTTAATTGACCTCAAGATACCCTCTTCACACGCATTAGCTCAGCTACATTCTTCATTTTTTAGCACATACTCACCATGCCATGTCATTGCCATGCCATCACCATGCCTTTGGAGTTTCCTTGATGTAACCTACAAAACAAACATAAAAGGCAATCAAAAAACACTAAAAATACCTAAGTTTAAGCATAATTCTAGTAGTTTGATATCCAATAAGTAGGTATAAAACCTACTTATCACACTACGGGCCAAAGATATTTATTATTATCACATCCACGAATTATTCATGCACTACGGGATAAAGATATTCGTTAGTATCACCAGTGGTCATGATCGTGCCAACAACTGTCCATCAATGCACTACGGGCCAATGAGGACTTTTACCACATCATTTGTAACATTACAGGTCATGATTATACCGATACATAATTCCTGGTCATAATTATGCCAATCAACAGTCCATCTATGCATTACGGGCCAAAGATGACGTTCATCATAATATAAGCATGAGGATGATGACAATGATATAAGAATCAATCAAAAGAAATCAAGGATAAATATAAAAGATTTTTAATTTATCCAGAGTTTAAAAATGTCCAAATTGTCAACATGATAACTGCTTTGTGGAGTAAAATTCAAGAATAATATTCATGTATCAAAAATAATTTGGACAGAAAAGAAATCAATTTTTGTCGTGAATAGTACCCCGGGTGAATAGTACTTCGGGAATAGTATCCCGTAAATAGTACTTCGTGAATAGTACCGTATGAATATTACCGTATGTATGAATAGTGCCATATGTATGAATAGTACCCATGAATAGGAATCCGACATGAAAAGCTTAAATTTTCACAAGAAAGTTCAGAAAAATATTTCTGTGAAACGATACTAGATGAAGCGCAAATTTCAAGGATATTCTACTAATTTAAAGGAGTATTGAAGCAATACTTATCAACAAAGTGTATAATTAAGAATATAAAACGGAATAATATTACTTAAATACTTCAAGTGTGACGCCCCCAAAATAGGTCCATTCCATCCAACCCATTCTGAGTTGCCAAATACATGGTATAGAAAATAACTACAACTTTATTAATGCAATTGTCATGCAAGATACGACAACACTTAAACTGTGAGTTTAAATACAAATATATATACCAACTGTGACTCATGTCCCAACCGTGGACATCACCTCATAATGACACCTTACATAAAGGTATAGTCGAAAACTGTATTAGAAATTAGAATCTTTGGGAAGTGCTCAAGGAAACCTTCGTACATGGGAGGCCATGCGTCTAGGTTATGATAGATATCATATGGCCACAGAATTATCATTGGTTGACCTAATAGACCCCAAAGAAAAATGAGAAGATTACTATCATATTCTTCTCAATGATGAGTCTTCTCTTAACATATCATTATCTCCACTGTCTCTAATTTGGAATTACACTCCAAACAAACACCAAGATTATATAGTTAGTGCTTGTATATATACTCAACAAGTGGATGAGCACATCCCTGTCTTATGATGATACGAGGTTGTATGTCATTAGACATCTTGTATGATAGTGGCAAAACACCCTTCCAACGTTGGGTTCGCTTCACCCTATTTGATTCAACAAATATAACTACTAAATGATGACCATAGTTCTATTCCTCATACCCCTGGCTCGACCAGCTACACTCGTATTACCTGAAAGGAATTTTGAAGCAAAAGGGTGAGCACAACTACCTCAGTAAAGAATATTATGACTAAAGATAAATAAATTATCAATAGTCTTCATTAGTAATAAATCAGAGATTTAGAACATATGGTAGATGATAAAACTTTTTAACCATAGTTGCAGCGGAACGAGCAATCCATTAGAAGAGTCTAATAGACTATAAAGTCTATTATCTTCTCCACGTTAAAAGTCCACCAACAATGTTTTATCCCTGTAACATCAATCAACAATTCCTATCCACAATCACATGTATAACTCATAATCATAATTGTTGTTCTAAATTCCTTTTCTCATCTAGGACAAAGATAATTTTCATCACCTGAAACATCAAAGATCATGGTTATACCAAATCACAGTTCATGTTCATAATCATACTAATAAATTCATCTTTGCACTACGGGCCAAAGATATTCATCAACAGACCATCTTTGCACTACATGCCAAAGATATTCATCAATAATTCATCTTTGCACTACGGGCCAAAGATATTCATCAATAAGTCATCTTTTCACTACGGGCCAAAGATATTCATATCTCAAAGAAATATATAATCATTTTAGAATTTATATAAACAATAATTATAACCATGTTGATAAATTCACCTTTGCACTTAAGCTAAAGATATTCAATTATAAATTTAATGGTGATGATCATACCAGTCACAATTCAACTTTTCACTACTGGCCAAAGAGAACCCTAGTCATGATCATACCAATAATCTACCCATCTTTACACTCCAGTGAAAGAGAATTTCAACATCAGGGTTATAAAAATGTTATATATGATAATAAAATCAATATAATCAATACATAGTTTTAATCTCCAGAGTAATATTCATAAATCAACTATAATTTGGTTAAAAAAAGAAACTAATTTTGTAGTGAATAGTACTCGTGAATAGTAACTCGTAAATAGTAACTCATGAATAGTAACTTATGAATAGTAACCTGTCGTGAATAGTAACCCGTCGTGAATAGTAACTCATGAATAGTAAATCGTGAATAGTAACTCGTGAATAGTAACTTATGAATAGTAACTCGTGAATAGTAACTCATGAATAGTAACCCCGACATGAAAAAGTTCCAAAGTTGATAAAAATTTAAACCAATATTTTGGCATAATGATATTGAAGAAATAATATCATTTATGAAGAAAATAATTTCCCTTACTATCCCTTACTATCCCTTACTTCAAAAGAGCAAGATTACGATTTGGAATAATATTTGAACGAACTTGCAGTATAGCAACACTCAAGATATCAAAATACTCACAAGAATATACTCGATAATATAGAGAGAGAAAAGAGAGAAAACTTTAGTTTCTGGTGTGATTTTCAATTCTAACCTAAGCACCCTATTTATAGGAAATTGCTTAGAACACCAAAGCAGAAAATTTAATAAATAAATAATATAATTATAAAATTTTCTTACGCACACCCAAGAAATCAATTCAAAGATCTAACATGTGCAAGTGGAGCCCACCCACTTGTTAAAAACATTTTCTTTTAAAATTATTTACAACTTCAAAAATCAATTATTCAAACTTCAATAATTCATAATAAATAGCCTTTTATCGAGGAAAATTGAATCTCTAGAGATTTTTATGGAAATTCAATTCTCTACAACTTTTGCGAAGAAAGTTTTTCCAAATTCCAAAATGAAATTGATAGAAATCCATAAGCAGACGATTTTACAGCTATAATCAAATTTCGGTCCGTAAATGGGTCCACCAACATGTTTAACATGTTTTAGTATTTATTGCAACAACAAAAATACTCTTCTTCCTCATATACTCATATATCCCACATTCATTGTAAAAATATCATCGTTATTATATTATTAAAATATAATAATATATTAAAATTAATTATTTTATCAGAAAAAGATAAAATATTAATTGTGACGCCCCCAAAATTAGGTATACATCACCCATCTTGGGTCGCCAGATACATGGTACAGAATTCAAATACAACTTACTAATACAACAGTCGTGTACAATATGACAAAACATAAACTATGAGTTTGAATACAATTATTGTCTACTAGAGATTATACAAACTCAAAAGGGGTCCTCATTACAATTATTATCACACTATTTCACAAAATAGTGAGGACTACTAATGCTATCCTCCGGACCATCACTTCGTTCCCAGGCGTCTCCGGCTATATTCTCATTTCTGAGAGAAAAAGTGAAAGAAAGGGTGAGCTCAACTAGCCTAGTAAGAAATATTATGACTAAGATAATGCAGAATAAATTATCGTTAGCCTTCAACAGTGTTAAACTAATAAAATATAATAACTATCAAGTTTAACTGCAGCGGAACAAACAATCCATTAGAAGAGTCAAGTAGAGAATAAAATCTACTATCTTTTATGATTTAGAAGGTTTTTCATCATTTTTATCGATGGGACTCGGCTTAATAAATAATCCACATCATCGAATCACCCCTGCACTACGGCCAAGGATATTCTTTAGTATCACGACCACAATTATCCATGCACTACGGGCCAAGAATATTTGTGTATTCATTAATGGTTATGATCATGCCAACAACTGTCCATCAATGCACTACGGGCCAATGAGGACTTTTTCCACATCATTTGTAACATTACGGTCATGATTACACTGAATAATCCCTAGTCATATTCATACCAAGTCCATTTATGCACTATAGGCCACAGATGACTTTCAACAAAATATAAACATGAGGATGATGACAATGATATAAGAATTCAATAAAACAAGTTCAAGAATTAATTTATCCAGGAACCAATAACGTTAAAATTGTCAACATGATACTGCTTTGTAGAGTAAAATTCAAGAATGCTCAGAAGAATATTTCCATGAAAAGATACTGGATGAAGCATAAATATCAAGGATATTCCACTAATTTCATGGAGTATAGAAGTCAAAACTTTAACCAACTGAGTATAACAAGGAATGGAATAACAAAAGAAATCACCAGGCATGTGATAGTCAGACAGCGAGTTATTCCAATGTAATAATAAATAACGGAATCAGTCCCACAGTAAAATGCATGCAGATGGATATTCCAACGAGAATAATAAAGAAGCGGAACCAGTCCCACGTAGAACGCATGTGCATGGATGTTCCAATGAATAATAGAAGAATGTCACCAAGTATAGGGTAGATCAGCGTATACAAAGTTATTCCAATGAATAATAAGAAATGGAATAACAACAGTTCTCTTCATGAATAAGAAAGAATAACACCCTTTACCGTAAAATAATACTTGATATAAGAGTAGTGAAGTAGCAAAAAAATTTTCTTCTATCTCTCTATAGTCTCTCTCTATAATTTCTCTCTCTAGAGTTCAGTGAATTCGTAAGAAAATAATTAAGGAATGAGCTTCTATTTATAGAAAAATGGAATGCATAGTAACTAATCCATGAACGGTCCAGATTGATTTACTTTAATCTGACGGTCCATATTTAAAGAAAAATCTTTTAAATAAAATATAATATATTCTATTTATATAAAAAAAAATTTACTATGCAAACACTATGCGGGCACTATGCAAATACTATGCATAATAAAATATAATATATTCTATTTATAGAATAACTTTATAAAAGTATTCTATTTTATATAAAAATTTTTCAGTATTATTACATTAATAATACCAATAAAACAAAACCGAGTGACTTATCACGTAAGCATCAATAATCAATACCGCAGGCTACTTATGCAACTACGCAGTATTCGTATTTTTTACTACCGAGTAGTTCAACAATATCAACGGTAAAACTTTCTCCGTTATTTTCAATAAAATATTTTTGTCGTTTTCTCAATCAAATGATAATAATTCCGTTAATAGGGTCCATTAATGATTGTCTTGGTCGAATCGAATATTTCTGCTTAAAACGAATATTCCCCACCAATCGAATATAATATGACAACTTGCATACTTTGCAAAATTTATAAATATTACCCACAACTATAACATTATCTCAAATTCACACCATAATATAAAAAAATTATTTCGAGAAAATTAATTCTTTATTCATAAAATCTGGGGTTTCACATTAATTTTCAACAATTGTCACATTAAAAATTTTCTCCATCTATATCCACATAAAATAAATATTTTCCTCATCATATATATCAATAATTAATTATTCACAAATAATATTACAGAATCACAATAATGACAACCAGGCCGTTCCCAAGAAAGAGGGGGCTTTCCAATAAGAATTTCTCCTTACTGGCGCGCAATTAGGTGACCAAACCTCTCCTTAGACAGAACTTTCTAGACATTACCAATAATGTTATCTAATAATATTATTCGGATAATATGAATTATTGTCCGATAATGGAAAATCTTGTGTAGTGACAATTATTGAAACAACAATAATATAAAATATCAACGCAAGACAATTATTGAATCAATAAAATAAAAAAATCTTTGATAAATAATTACTTTAACAATTATTGAGTAGTGCCTTCTTACGTAAGAATTAATAATTAACAATACTATGCAAACGCCGTAAAGCTTTCGTGCAACAACGCGTATTATTTTACTTTACCCACACGGGTATTCCAACGATGTTAACTTGAGAACGATTACTAGCGTTATTTATAAACAACTTATACTTGTCGTTTTCTTCATCCAATCTTTTCGATTATGGGCCCACAAAAGGCTCTACCATCATATGAATATTCCCCGACAGGAAGAATATTCCATGACCAAACGAATATTCCCCGACAACAATGAGTATTTTATAACCACTTGCTTATTTAAAATATTTATATATATCACCCTTAACTTTAACCTTTTATCAATTTAACCATTTACTAAATAGAAAAATTGAATACTTTTATTTCATAAAATTCGGGGTCTTACAACAAGTATGGAAGAAAATATTATTTCTTACGAACATTGAACAAAAATAATATTCCTTACAACTGTTGAACGAAAATAATATTCCTATGAATGTTGAAAGAAGATAATATTCCTTACGAATATTGAACGAAAATAATATTCCTTACGCATATTGAACGAAAATAAAATTCCTTACGAATACGAAAAATAATATCGTAAGTGAATATGAAATAAATAATACCCCTTACCTCAAAAAGAGAGCAATTCCGACTGGTTTATCAGAGATATTCTTTAAGAAAAACTTGCATTATTTGCTACACTCAAAGTTTTCTTAACTTAAAAGAAATACGCTCAATATTATAGAAGAAGAATTCTCTGATTCTGGTGTGATTTTCATTTCTAAACTAAGCATCCTATTTATAGGAGAATGGCAGGATACTATTTGGACGCACAGTAAGGAAAAATCACAGGCGAACAAATTCATGGACGAAACTTTTAAAATTTTTGATTTTACTATGCAAACACTATGTAGTACTATGCAACACTATGCAGTACTATGCAAACATTGTAAGACCCTAACTTTTATGAATAAAGATTTAATTTTCTCTAAATATCATTTTGAGTAATAAGGTGTGGATTTGATATAATATTATAGTTATGGGTAATATTTACAAATTTTGCAAAGTAAACAAGTTGTCATAAAATATTCCTTTGGTCGGGGAATATTCAGTTTATAAGGGAATATTCGTACGATGACATAATCATTGGTGGACCCCATAACAGAATTAATATCGGAGTTAGAAAACGACAGAAATAACTTTTTATAAAAATAAAGACAAAAGTTTTACCATTAACTGTTGAAATACCCGGTGATAAAAGTACAGTAATACTTTTGGTTGCATAGTAGAACACGGTATTGTACAATATCTTTGATTATTGATGCTTACGTGAGATGTCACTCAGTTTTATTCAATTATTGCCACAATAATTGTTGCATAGTATCTCACATTATTGATTTAATTATTGTCACAGTATCATCTGCACAATATTTTATATTATTAAATCAATAATTGTGACGACGATGTTATTCATATTATTATTTGCATTATTGACGATGTTAAGAAAGTTCTGTCGAGGAAAGGGGTTTGGTCACCTAATTGCGCGCCAATAAGGAGAAGTCCTTATCGGAAAGCCCCTTCTTTCCTGGGAACGATATGGTTGTTAATATTGCTAGTTATAATATTAATGATGAAGAAATGTTATTAAAAATGTATTTAGTGAACTCAAGTGAATTGAGATAAATAGAGGGGTTTTTTATGAAGTATTTGTTATAAATTTTGCTTATTACAAGGACCCCCACTATGCAGTACTATGCAATAATAAAATATAATATATTTTATTTAATATAAAAAACAAAAATTATATAATATATATATAGTATATAAATTATGCAGTATTGCATAGTGCAGCATAATAAAATCAAATTTGTTTAAAAACGTTTCAGCTGAACGCCCATGATTTGCTTTCTCTGTTCACCCGTGATTTCTAAATTCAAATAGTATCATGTCATTATCCTATAAATAGGATGCTTAGTTTAGAAATAAAATTCACACCAGAATCAGAGAATTCTTCTTCTATAATATTGAGCGTATTTCTTTAGAGTTTAAGGAAGCTTTGAGTGTAGAAAATAGTACAAGTTTTCTTCAAGAATATCTCTGCCCTGCCAGTCAGAAATACTCTCCTTTTAAGGTAAGGGATATTATTTTTGTTCAATATTCGTAAGAAATAATATTTTCTTTCATATTCTGTAGTATGTAAGTAATATTATTTCGTTTCAGATTCCGAATTCTACACTCATTTTGATAAGTATTGCTTTTATACTCCTTGAAATTAGTAGAATATCCTTAAAATTTGTGCTTCATCTAGTATCGTTTCACAAGAATATTTTTCTGAAAATTCTTGTTAAATTTTAATCTTTTCATGCCGTGGTACTATTCACGAAGTACTATTCACGGAGTACTATTCACTCGGGTACAATTCATGACAAAAATTGATATTTTTCTGTCCAAATTATTTTGATACATGAATATGATTCTTGAATTTTACTCCAAAAAATAGTTATCATGTTGACAATTTGAACATTCTTGAGCTCTGGATAAATTGATTTATAAATCTTTAAAATTTATCCTTGCTCTTATTTAATTAAAATTTTATATTATTGTCATCATCCATATGCTTATATTGTGATGAAAGTCATCGTTGTCCCGTAGTTCATAGACGAACTGTTGATTGGTATGATTATAACTATGTATAGGTATAATCATGACCTGTAATGTTACATATGATGTGGTAAAAGTCCTCATTGGCCCGTAGTGCATTGATGGATAGTTGTTGGCATGATCATGACCGTTGATGATACTAACCAATATCCTTGGTCCGTAGTGTATGGATAATTCGTGGATGTGATACTAACGAATATCTTTGGCCCGTAGTGCATGGATAATTTGATGATGTGGATTATTTATTGAGTTGTGTTACAGCGATAAAATATTAATGATGAACTTTTAAATCATAGAAGATAGTAGATACCATGCTCTACTTGACTCTTCTAAAGGATTATTTGTTCCACTGCAGTTAAACTTGTTGTCTATTGTATTCTATCAGTTTAACATTGTTGAAGGCTAACGATAATTTATTCTGCATTAACTTAGTTATAATATTCTTTACTGGGTTAGTTGAGCTCACCCTTTGCTTTCATTGTTCTCTTCAAAAAATGAGAATATAGCTGGGACGAGTCGGGGAATGGAGTGATGGTCCAAGATGGTGGCTATAGTAGTCCTCACTATTCTATGAAATAGTGTGATAATAATTGTAATGAGGACCCCATTTGAGTTTGGATATTATCTACAAGACAATATTCGTGTGAAAACTCTCAGCTATGTTTTGTCGTATTGTATAAATGAAGTTTATATTTAAGTTCTGTACCATGTATTTGGCGACTCAGAATGGGTGATGTATACCTATTTTGGGGGCATCACAGTTGGTATCAAAGCTTGGGGATATAATCCCTGGCTGAGATTTATGGCTAGAACTAGGAGGGGAGAGACGGGTAAATCTTTCGCTAGTATGACCTACCCAAACTTATTTGTTATTTAATTGGTCGGTCAGAATATAGGAATAATATGTGGCATGTCAATTAACCCTTTTTTGTGGCAGTGTTTGAAAATGACATCTGAAAATGTTGAGATAAGCAATGGAGCACATGAGACCATTGAGTCACCGATGATCAATAACCAGGATAATGTGAGTCAGGAAGGCGATAATCCTCACGTAAATAAAAAAACCAACCAAATTATGAAAGACGGGATGTTTAGGAGCTTTTTGGAATTCGTGCAACATTAGGCGGGAGAGACTCTTGTTCAAAATGCAAGTGGAAACACTTGCAACTCTCGGATGGTCACCGCTAAGCAATTCAAGGAGCTGGGACCACATGAGTTTTTGGGAAAGCCAGAGCCACTTAAGGCAGAGACGTGGATTAAGTAGATCACTAAGATATTTGATGTCTTGGGATGCTTCGAGATACAAAAGGTTCCCTTTGACACTTTCATGTTGGGATGTCTTGGGATGTTGCGAGGAGAGGCAGATTACTGGTGAGAATCTGTAAAACGTACTCAACCTTCCGCACTAAAGATGTATTGGGAGAAGTTCCAAGAATTGTTCAATGACAAGTACTTTCCCGAAAGTATTCGTCACATGAAAGAGGTGGAATTCATCAAGTTGGAGTAAAACAATATGATCGTATCACAGTACGAGGCTAAGTTTGCCGAGTTATCCCGATTTGCATCACATTTGGTAGAAAATGAAGAGCGTATGACACGAATGTTTCTGCGAGGTTTGAAACCCGAAATACGTCAATACCTCATTTCTCACAAACTCTGCTTGTACTCAGATGTTGTGAATATGGCTCAGTTATTAGAGCGCGATAATGAGTCAACCCAACCAAGAGATAGCAGCCGGAAAAACTGTTGGGAGAGTGCATATTTTGATTTGATGTTTAAATATAAATGCTCATGATTATTTGTAAAGTCCTTCAAGGAATATTTGTATAGGGACTTAGTGATGGATCAAATTTGTTAGGTTGATCTAAGCTCTTAATGTATATCATTCAGTAAATGAATGTATAGAAAAGAAGATCAAACTTGTTAGGTTGATCTTGAGATGTAATAGATAGGCTTCAAAGAGATCAAAGTGTATCAAGCTGATCAAGATTACAGAAGCCAAGGCAGAACGTAGAGCTTCGAAGATCGTAGTGTGCCTGCCTTAAGGGCCTCTTCAAAAATCGCAGAGTGATCCCTACGTTTGCCGAGCCAACTCAGAGATCGTAGTGTACTCTCGGAAACGTAGAGCTTGCAAAGTTAGCAAGTGAAGATCGTAGTGTACAGGTCTTTAAGAGAAATTATAGTGCTCTTGTTTGAAAGCATCAGATTAAGCACCAAGGTGAAAAAACACCACGATGTGGATCGTAGAGTATCATCTGCCGTGTGTCAGAAGCATCAAGCCCTACCTTGTGTTTGAAGACAAATTCCAGCAAATATGGAATGGGTTTCAAAAGTTGAAGTCCTCACCAGTTCCAACGATACAAAAGATAACCTTAGTATGCAACAAAGAAGCGTATTGAAGAATCTAAGAAAAGTACCATTGGTAAGAAGAAAACACCTTTTCAGGTGTTTGGTGAGAAAAGCAGTCTGCTGTGTCAGTGGGCCAGAATGCAATTTAGAAGATGTGCAGAAAAGTCTCCATCAAAGTACAGAAATGTCAAACGCATTTAATGCTTCAACGGATGGATCAAAAGGATAGATTTTAAGATCACATATATGCAAAACATATGTAGATGACAGAATCAAGCAAGCATTGAACAAAACGCACAAGAACACTCAACGCTCAACTCTACTATCTGAGAAAAAGAAAAGCTTGCTCAGCTACTCAATTCTTTCGAACAAGTGCTTAAACAACAACTGAGTAGCACCAATCAAGAACTCAACAACTACCAATGAACTGAAGTAAGAGTTCCAAGTCAGAAGGACTTGAAGAGTTCTAAGTGAACTGTGAAGAGCCAAGTCTGTTGGAGTTGAAGAGTTCAAGAGTGAACTAAGAAGTTCCTAGTCTGCTGGTCTAGAAGGAATCTATTTGATTCAAAAAGTGTAAAAGACATCCTTAATGGATTTCCTACTCGAGGAGTCGAAGAGTAGACTAGGAGCTTTAAGTGCTCTGAACCACTTAAAACGACTGTGTCTATTACATTCTTAATGATGAAGAAATGTTATTAAAAATGTGTTTAGTGAACTCAAGTGAATTGAGATAAATAGAGGGGTTTTTTATGAAGTATTTGTTGTAAATTTTGCTTATTACAAGGACCCCCACTATGCAGTACTCTGCAATAATAAAATATAATATATTTTATTTTATATAAAAAACAAATATTATATAATATATATATATATAGTATATAAATTATGCAGTACTGCATAGTGCTGCATAGTGCAGAATAATAAAATCAAATTTGTTTAAAAACGTTTCAGCTGAACGCCCATAATTTCCTTTCTCTGTTCACCCATGATTTCTAAATTCAAATAGTATCATGTCATTATCCTATAAATAGGATGCTTAGTTTAGAAATAAAAATCACACCAGAATCAGAGAATTCTTCTTCTATAATATTGAGCGTATTTCTTTAGAGTTTAAGGAAGCTTTGAGTGTAGAAAATAGTACAAGTTTTCATCAAGAATATCCCTGCCCTGCCAGTCAGAAATACTCTCCTTTTAAGGTAAGGGATATTATTTTTGTTCAATATTCGTAAGAAATAATATTTTCTTTCATATTCTGTAGTATGTAAGTAATATTATTTCGTTTCAGATTCCGAATTCTACACTCATTTTGATAAGTATTGCTTTTATACTCCTTGAAATTAGTAGAATATCCTTAAAATTTGTGCTTCATCTAGTATCGTTTCACAAGAATATTTTTTTGAAAATTCTTGTTAAATTTTAATCTTTTCATGCCGTGGTACTATTCACGAAGTACTATTCACGAAGTACTATTCACTCGGGTACAATTCATGACAAAAAGTGATATTTTTCTGTCCAAATTATTTTGATACATGAATATGATTCTTGAATTTTACTCCAAAAAATAGTTATCATGTTGACAATTTGGACATTCTTGAGCTCTGGATAAATTGATTTATAAATCTTTAAAATTTATCCTTGCTCTTATTTAATTAAAATTTTATATTATTGTCATCATCCTCATGCTTATATTGTGATGAAAGTCATCGTTGTCCCGTAGTTCATAGATGAACTGTTGATCGGTATGATTATGACTATGTATAGGTATAATCATGACCTGTAATGTTACATATGATGTGGTAAAAGTCCTCATTGGCCCGTAGTGCATTGATGGATAGTTGTTGGCATGATCATGACCGTTGATGATACTAACCAATATCCTTGGTCTGTAGTGTATGGATAATTCGTGGATGTGATACTAACGAATATCTTTGGCCCGTAGTGCATGTATAATTTAATGATGTGGATTATTTATTGAGCTGTGTTACAGCGATAAAATATTAATGATGAACTTTTAAATCATAGAAGATAGTAGATACCATGCTCTACTTGACTCTTCTAATGGATTGTTTGTTCCACTGCAGTTAAACTTGTTGTCTATTGTATTCTATCAGTTTAACATTATTGAAGGCTAACGATAATTTATTCTGCATTAACTTAGTTATAATATTCTTTACTGGGTTAGTTGAGCTCACCCTTTGCTTTCATTGTTCTCTTCAAAAAATGAGAATATAGCTGGGACGAGTCGGGGAATGGAGTGATGGTCCAAGATGGTGGCTATAGTAGTCCTCACTATTCTATGAAATAGTGTGATAATAATTGTAATGAGGACCCCATTTGAGTTTGGATATTATCTACAAGACAATATTCGTGTTAAAACTCTCAGCTACGTTTTGTCGTATTGTATAAATGAAGTTTGTATTTAAGTTCTGTACCATGTATTTGGCGACTCAGAATGGGTGATGTATACCTATTTTGGGGGCATCACAACAGTATCAAAGTTGATTGGGATGTTTAAATATAAATGCTCATGATGTTATTGGTGAGAATCAGTAAACGTAAAGTCCTAAAGATTCAAGGAATATTCAACGACAAGTACTTTATAAGGACTTAGAGTAATAGATCAAATTTGTTAGGTTGATCTAAGCTCTTAATGTCAATATCATATCATTGCTTGTATTAAATGAATGTATAGAAAAGAAGATCAAACTTGTTAGGTTGATCTTGTAAAGAGATAATAGGGAGTGATAGGCTTCAAGAGAAGTAAATGAATGTATAGTGATCAAACTTGTTAGGTTGATTGAGATGATCAAGATTCAAGAGATCAAAGTGTATCAGGCGATCAAATAGTAGAGCTTCGAGGCCGAGGATCGTAGTGTGCCTGCCTTAAGGGCCTCTTCGAAAATCGCAGAGTGATCCCAACGTTTGCCGAGCCAACTCAGAGATCGTAGTGTGCTCTCGGAAACGTAGAGCTTGCAAATTCAGCAAGTGAAGATCGTAGTGTACAGGTCTTTAAGATAAATTGTAGTGCTCTTGTTTGAAAGCATCAGATTAAGCACCAAGGTGAAAAAACACCACGATGTGGATCGTAGAGTATCATCTGCCGTGTGTCAAAAGCATCAAGCCCTACCTTGTGTTTGAAGACAAATTCCAGCAAATATGGAATGGGTTTCAAATGTTGAAGTCCTCACCAGTTCCAACGGTACAAAAGATATCCTTAGTATGCAACAAAGAAAGAAGCGATTGAAGAAGCTAAGGAAAGTACCATCAGAAGAAGAAAACACCTTTTCGGGTGTTAGGTGAGAAAGCATCTCACGTGTCAATGGGCGTAATGCAATTTAGAAGATGTGCGAAAAAGTCTCCATCAAAGTACATAAATGTCAAATGCATTTAATGCTTCAACGTATGGACTAAACGGATAGATTTCAAGATCACATATATGCAAAACATATGCAGATGAAAGAATCAAGCAAGCATTGAACAAAACGCACAAGAACACTCAACGCTCAACTCTACGATCTGAGAAAAAGAAAAGCTTGCTCAGCTACTCAGTTCTTTCGAACAAGTGCTTAAACAACAACTGAGTAGCACCAATCAAGAACTCAACAACTACCAATCAACTGAAGTAAGAGTTCCAAGTCAGAAGGACTTGAAGAGTTCTAAGTGAACTGTGAAGAGCCAAGTCTGTTGGACTTGAAGAGTTCAAGAGTGAACTAAGAAGTTCCTAGACTGCTGGTCTAGAAGGAATCTGTGTGATTCAGAAAGTGTAAAAGACATCCTTAGTGGATTTCTACCGAGGAGTAGAAGAGTGGACTAGAGCTTTAAGTGCTCTGAACCACTTTAAACGACTGTGTCTATTACATTCTTACTATAACTGCTATATTTGTTATAACTGCTATATCTGCCTCACTCTCATTAACTCACTATCATCAGGGAAATTAAAATAAATATTAATTCCGCTGTGTTTTAATCATCATCACTCTAACAAAGTAAAACAAAAAGATTTTTAAATATCTATTCAACCCCCCCTTCTAGATAACTATTGTGCCTCCGAGAACTAACAATTGGTATCAGAGCAGGTTCTATTACATAGCCTACAAAGCTTAAGTAGATCCAATGGCACACTTACCAAGCAAATCAAGGACTGAAGGAGGCAGCATGCCACCAATGTGCAATAAAGATAAATTTGCAAACTGGAAAGTTCGGATGCAACCATACATGGACTCCATAGATGAAGATCTATTCAAAACTGTTTAGAATGGGCCCTACGTTCCAAAAAAGCTTGCACCAACTACAGACGACCCAAACAGAATACAAATCAAAGTCAAAGAGGAGTGGACAGATAACGAGAAGAGAGATGTTCAACTCGACAAGAAGGCTAAGAACATTATGTTTCAAACATTAGAAGATGATCTATTCGAAAATTTGGTCAACAACAAAATAGCAAAGGAAGTTTGGGAATCACTACTTATCATGCATGAAGGAACGGAAGAAATAAGAGAAAATAAATAGTCTCTCCTAACACATCAGTATGAGATGTTTGCTCATGTTCAAGGTGAAAACGTCAGAGCCACCTACGAGAGATTCAATGTTCTGCTCAACTTTCTACGAGCCAATGGAAAAATCTATCCAAACAAAGATCTAATCATAAAGTTCATGAGAGCCTTACCAAGCAGGTGGGATGCCAAAACCACTGCTATCAGAGAGTCAAAGAATCTCCATGAGATGACTATTCAACAGCTATATGGAAACCTTCTAACATACGAATTAGAGCTGACTCAACGAGTAGAAACTCTATCAGAAGGAAGAAAGAAGGATAAGAGTGTTGCTCTCAAAGCAACTGAAAGTACCTCAAAGGTTAACACTGAAATTGACTCTGACTATGATGGAGACGATGATGAGGACTTTGCAATGCTGGTAAAAAGACTAAGAAGGTTCATGCGTCAAGGCAAAACCAACAAGCCAAAGAAGGTCAGCAACTACAGCAGCCAGGAGCAAATGAATGATCTATGCTACAACTGCAAGAAGCCTGGCCATTTCATTGCCAACTGCAACAAACCTCTCAGAGAAGAACTAAAGAAGAAATCACATGCAAAGAAGGAATACAAAGGTAACAAAAAGGCCTCGTAAGAAAGAGAAAAGGCCTTCAGAATGGAGGATCGTGGAGTGATTCAGACAATGACTCAAATCCTGAATCTGGAGATGATGAAGACCCTCAAATGGCTAATCTGTGCCTAATGGCCAAACATGCAAAGGACAAACTGAACTCCAACATACATGAAGTAAGTATCGATGAGGTATTTGACTTCAACTCTCCTGATGTAGACATTAATGATTTGAGAACTGCACTGCATGGCATAACAACTGATCTACATCAATACATGAAGTGGTTCAGAGTTCTGTCGAAGGATTATTCACTTCTTCAAGAAGAGAAAAAGAAAGTTCAAGAAGAGCTAGAAATAGCTCTTCTAAGTACTAACTTTCTCTCCAAGCTTGAGGCTGAGAATGAGATCTTAAAACAGACTAATGAGCTCAATGCACAAAGAGAGTCCAATCTAACCTCTAAAATTGAGGAACTAGAAAAGACTATCTCTACATGGAACAAATCCTCATCATCCATGGACTCCCTGCTCTCTAGTCAGAGAAGTACATTTGACAGAAGAGGCTTAAGCTTTGGGGAATCCACCTCAGAGCCATGTGTGGAAAAGATAAAGGAAACTAGCACTAGTAATGCTTCAAGTTTTAGTAGAGGCATTAAATTTATGAAATCCTCACAGAAGGAAGAACCAACCCAACCCTGTTCTACTGTTTCCATCCATACTCCAAGGAGTAAAGGATCTCATGCTGGCCTGGGCTTCAAAAAAGAGAAGAGTAACCCATCCTTTACTCACCAATCTCTAAGGATCGTAGAGTCAAATAAAACCAACTCTATAAACCAACTGGGAAGGTACAGTAGAGGTAAGATACACTCCTCATATTTCATGAGACCCAAGGACATGTGGAAGAAGGAAAATCAGTTTAACAGAAGGATGACTAAAGAACCACAAAATTCCAAATGGAGGATGAATTCTCACACACACACAGGCATGCATCATACTAAGTGTTTTATGTGCAATAGAGTTGGTCACAAGGCTGCAAAGTGCTATTATAACTCCATGCATGTGAGACCCAAAATCAAGCAAATTTGGGTCCCCAAGGGCACTAACAAAGTAGGACCCATGCAAATATGGGTACCAAGATGAAGGTTTAATGTTGTCACAAGAAAAGAGCTCCACGATCACAACCTGGTATCTGGACAGTGGATGCTCAAGGCACATGACTGGGAATAAAGCTCTTATGTCCAACTACATAGAGAAGGAGGGTCCCTCAGTCATCTTTGGAGACAACGGCTCCGACAAGACAAGAGGATATGGCTCAGCTGGAAATGAAGCAGTGTCCTTCAGTAGAGTGGCCTATGTGGAAGGACTACAACACAATCTTCTGAGCATTAGCCAACTCTGCGACAAGGGCCATCAAGTAACATTCCTCAACAATCAGTGTCAAGTCAGAGATTTAAAGACATCTATTGTAAAGCTTACCGGAACAAGAGAAGGAAATGTCTACACAGTGAATCTTGGACAGCTAAGCTCAGATGAGACAATATGCTTTCTGGCTAAAGCATCTGAAGAAATGAGCTGGCTTTGGCATAGAAGACTATCTCATCTCAATTTCAAGAGCATGTCTAAACTGGCCTCAAAAGATCTTGTTGCAGGTCTACCCAAGTTCAGCTTCGTCAAAGAAAGGCCATGCAATGCCTGTTACTTGGAAAGCGCACCGAAGTTCATTCAAGAGCAAACCGCCAACTCAATCGACAAGCCCTCGCAGCTTGTCGCACATGGATCTATTTGGGCAAATTCCAACTACAAGTCTCGGAGGGAAAAGATACTCACTGGTTATAGTCAACGATTACACCAGGTTCACATGGGTGTTCTTTATAACCTCAAAGGATGAAACTAGCTCCCAATTGAACAAGATGTTCAGGCTGGTGATGAACGAGAAAGGAGAGAAAATCAAGGCTATAAGGAGTGATCATGGCAGAGAATTCGACTTCTCAGAAATGGACCCGATTTCGCATGCATAATGGCATCACCATAACTTCTCAGCTCCACGAACTCCTCAACAAAATGGAGTAGCTGAGAGAAAGAACAGAACTTTGATAGAGGCTGGAAGAACGTTACTAGCAGCAGCCCATCTACCTGAATACTTCTGGGCAGAAGCCATCAACATTGCATACTACACGCAGAACAGATCACTGATACACTCTACGATCAAGAAGACACCCTACGAACTGTGGAAAGGAAGAAAGCCAAGTGTCAGCTACTTTCATGTATTCGGCTGTGCATGCTACATTCTCAACAATGGAAAGCAGTACTTGACAAAGTTTCAACCCAAGTCAGACGAAGGAATCTTTCTTGGATATGCCATAGACAGCAAGGCCTACAGAGTGTTCAACAAAAAGACACTGAGTGTTGAAGTCTCGATTCACATCATCTTTGATGAAACAGACTTGGACAAAACAGTGCTTCAAGACACTACGACCGACAGTTCAGACACTACGAATGAGGTCGTCGAGCTCAACACTACGATCGTAGTGCCAGATAGTGAAATCGTTGAGCAAAGAAATGAGATCGTAGAGAGGCCTATGCCAGACAATGAACCTCCACACCAAGAAGAAGAAATAGATCTTGAAGGCCTAAGACAAGAAGGCATAAGGACAGATGTCCCAACAGGAAACCGATGGGCAAGAGATCACACTCAAGATCTAATCATTGGAGATCCAAGTGCAAGAGTCAAAACAAGAGCTGCCACCCAGAATGAATGTTTTTATCTAAGCTTCCTGTCACAAATGGAACCTAAGAAGATAGAGGATGTTATGGAAGACTCCAGCTGGATAGAAGCCATGTAGGAAGAACTCAACCAATTTAAAAGAAGCAAAGTATGGAGATTGGTACCAAGACCAAAGAGTCATCCTGTCA
The DNA here is from genome assembly GCA_020205615.1 of Panax quinquefolius. Taxonomy (NCBI): domain Eukaryota; kingdom Viridiplantae; phylum Streptophyta; class Magnoliopsida; order Apiales; family Araliaceae; genus Panax; species Panax quinquefolius. The sequence continues at coordinate 128,618,714 of CM035162.1, read as the reverse complement.
TTGGAACCAAGTGGGTCTTTAGAAACAAGATGGATGAAGATGGAGTAATAACCAGGAACAAGGCAAGACTAGTGGCCAAGGGCTACTCTCAGGAAGAAGGCATTGACTACGATGAGACATTTGCACCTGTTGCCAAACTAGAAGCCATCAGAATCTTCCTTGCCTTTGTTGCTAGCATGAAATTCAAGGTCTTTCAGATGGATGTCAAAGTGCATTCCTGAATGGAGAACTTCAAGAAGAAGTCTATGCAGAGCAACCTCCAGGTTTCATCAATCCATCTCTTTCTAATTATGTTTATAGATTAGACAAAGCCTTATATGGTCTTAAACAAGCACCTAAAGCATAGTATGAAACACTAACTAACTTTTTTTTATTGAAAATGGATTCACTAGAGGTAGAGTAGATACCACATTATTATTTAGAAAGCATAAAGACAAAGTCTTATTGGTTCAAATATATGTTGATGATATTATTTTTGGTTCTACTGATGAAAAGCTATGTAAGAGATTCTCCAAGCTTATGCAGAGCAAGTTTGAAATGAGCATGATGGGTGAGCTGAACTTCTTCCTTGGACTGCAAGTAAAGCAGAATGATGAAGGAATATTCATAAACCAAGCCAAGTACATCAAAGATTTACTTAAGAAGTATGGCATGGAATCAGCCTCTCCCATGAAAACCCCAATTGCTCCTGCAACCAAGCTTGATAAAGATGAAAAAGGTAAAAGTATTGATATAACTCAATACAGAGGTATGATAGGCTCTCTTCTATATCTAACTGCCAGTAGACCAGATATAATGTTTGCAACATGCATATGTGCTAGATTTCAGGCTAATCCTAAAGAATCACATTTAACTGCTATAAAGAGGATTTTCAGGTATCTCAAGGGTACACCTCACTTGGGGCTTTGGTACCCCAAGGAGTCCTCTTTTGAACTAACAGGATACACAGATGCTGATTTTGCAGGCTGCAAAATAGATAGAAAGAGTACCAGTGGCACCTGTCAATTGCTAGAAATAGATTTATGTCATGGTTTAGCAAGAAGCAAAACTCAGTATCTACTTCAACTGCAGAAGTTGAATACATTGTTGCTGGCAGCTGCTATGCTCAGATCCTATGGATGAAAAATCAGCTAGCTGATTATGGGTTTGATTTCAAATCCATTCCCATTCACTGTGATAACACAAGTGCCATAGCAATAACTCATAATCCTGTCATGCATTCTAGGACTAAGCATATAGAAATAAGGTATCACTTCATTAGGGATCATGTGAAAAATGGAACTATATCTTTACAATATATCCCACTGAAAATCAACTTGTTGATGTCTTTACAAAACCTCTAGATGAATCCAGGTTTAACAAGTTAATAAGTGAGCTAGGAATGCTTAATTTACAACCATGAAATATATGCTCTAGTATGTGCTAACCATACAGATACAAAGGCTATGGTTGAAATCGTAGACATGATCAAGGGAAGTCCACGATCGTAGAGCTGAAGTGACATGAAAGAAAACGATCGTAGCATAGACTCAACAATCGTAGTGCAGACTCAACGATAGCAGAACCCCATCAACAAAACAAAAGGAGCATCTTATGATGATAAGTTTCAAAACAAAGCAATCTCTCTGATAAGCGCCTCAGGAACAAACCTAACCCTTGACTCACTCCAAGAGGTTGGCCCTTCCTGAGCTACCTTAAAAGAATGCTAAGTTAAAAACTCATCACAAGGATCCGGTCAGACTCGACGATCGTAGTTCGATTCGGACGACGATCATCACTGGATGAGACTCGACGATCGTAGTTCAGACACGACGATTGTTGGACAGACTCGACGATCATAGTTCAGACTCGACGAATGCAAAGCAGACTCAACAATCACAAAGGCTACCTCAACGATCGTAGTCCTCCCTAAGGACACATTAACTCTGAAGGAGCTAAGGGCAAATCAGTACAATCCTTCTCAGTCAAATTCATAGAGCCAAGCAAAATTTGACACCTACCCCACTAAACAAAAATGGAGAGAGGGAAACTACAAGTATAGTTCGAAAATGCCTTTTTGAAATCAAAAATTCAAAAAACATATCTTTATTCTCTCTCTCTCTCTCTACAAGTAGAAACCCTAACCCCAAAGAAAGCTCAAACAACCATACTCTCTTCAATGATAGAAATGGCTGCCTCCAACGCCGTCTCTGGCTATAGACTATGCTTCGATGAGTTCAAAACCGTTGAACCCAAATTTCACAAGATTCTGACATTGTTGAAGAAGGCTGGTCTCAAAGACGCTCTGGGTACGAGCACATGGATCTACCCAAAGTTAATAAAGGAGTTTTACAAAAATGGAGTATATGAAAATGAAGTCCTCACGACGAGAGTCAAGGACGTGAAAATCAAGCTAAAGGCTGAGAACATCAACCTTAGCCCTAGGCTTCAAATCCGAAGGTTTTTGGTTTTTAGATGGCATCGATTTCCATGTAGGGCTTAAGAAGATGCATCACAAGAAATCCCCCACTGTCAAAGGATACAAGAAGAAGGAGTTTCCTCAGAGGTACGAATTTTTGGCTGACATTATTGGGAAGTGTATATGTTGCAAAAGCACTGGGCACGATTCTGTAAATGAGGTGCAGCTAAAGCTCATGACTGCCATAAGCTGCGGGATATAGCTTAACTATGGAGCTCTACTGCTAGAATGGATAGGAAAATGGATTCTCAACTTAAAGAAGACAATGGGATCTCAAAAGATGCTCTACGGGCGATTTATAAGCATCATTTTACAATCTGCTCTGGGTGATAAGATTGGGGACGATGAAGGAGAGTCCATCAATCCAAACAGACGAATGACCCAGCAACTGTTTGTGAATTAGAAAAGGAATCCAGTTGAGTATGTATGCATGATGGCTGAGTCCAATGGAAGAACTGGTGATCTAAAGGAATCAGGGATTCCAAGAAACATGTCAGTCGTCAAAGAGACTGCAGAACAAGAGGAAGAGACCAACATGGGAGAACCCACTTCCCTTATCGGAAAAAGCAAGAGTAAGAGGAAGCTAAAAACTAGGATGATAGAAGAACCTCAAGGGTCTACCACTAACATTCCTATAGAGTCCTCTGATATTGAGACTCTGAGGATCCTAAGAAGAAAAGAACATCAGGCTGAGGCAGATGAGGATAGAGCTACCATAGCACAGCTACTGAAGAAGAAGAACAAAATCAGTCACAAGTACAAGAGGCCATCTGTCTCTTCGATCGTAGAGTCTCTATCGATCATAGAGACCAGACTGAACACCTCGAGCAAGGAAGCTACTACACCAGATAGTCTGGCTGATCAACAAGACAGAGCTGAAGTTGAAGAAAGTCCTGAGGATGTGGTTCGGCCTAGAAAACCAAGATGAAAATTGGTTAAGAAGTACATCCTTATCAATGAAGGAGTACTCAAGGAGGAAGACAAAAAGATGGCTGATAAAAAGGAACTGAACAAAGAAAGCCAAGAGGACATAGCTCAAGCTGAGGGGGAGATACCTGAAGTTCTCACCTTAGAAAATGCTCCGCTGAGGGGGAGACACCTGAAGTTCTCACCTTAGAAGATGCCCCATCTGAGGGGGAGCTACTAGTCCTGCAGGTGGATGATCATGCTAAGGGGGAGCCTCATGACATCCCCATGACAGAAGAAGATGCTCCTGCAGAAAATGAAGAACTAGAGCAAGGACAAAATGAAGTTATTGAAATATTGGAATCCCCAAAAGGAGATAGAGAAGAAAAGAAAGAAGAAGATGATGATGAACTTGAGATCACAGGTGTGGGCCGTGATGGATATAGGAGTTATCTCTACAATCAGCTATTCTCTTATCTACCCATGATGCCGTATCATCAAGCTCAAATCCTAAACTCTTGGAGCCACATGTTTTGGAGCTTCAAGGAATATCCAGCCATCTCTGTGCTAGCCCATGGATTTCCAGGCAACTTCAACTTTGCCAAGAAGCTCATCACAAATGGTCCCTCCTCAAGAATGGTGCATGAGGTATTAACTGTCCCAATTCTTTATAGAGTGAATCACTATCCACTGTCTTTTTCCAGCCAATTTTATGAATTTCCAAGCTGGTTGGAAGTGGTTCTAAATCCACCAAGTCAATCCCCAGTTACAGAATCCCAAAATTCTGTAACTGATGAACCAAACGTGCCAAACTTCATATTGATCCTAACTCCCATCATCTCTACGATCACTGACTCTAGCCCCATCGTAGAGTCCCAAGGAGAAATCGTAGAGCCACCTACTCCAGACACCCAAACACAGGCACCTCCATAAGATATTCCCTCTTCATCAACAAATGAATACTTCAACCTTGATCTTGCCCTCTACTCCTTGCAAGATCAATTCAAGAAAATATCCCCTCCTTTAAACAATCCTCAACTCAATGAACTACTCTCAGATCTGCCCACCAAAGCTGAGTTGAATGAAGTGTCCAAGAAAATGATCAAGGACATCGATGATAGCCTTGAAGCTCACTCAGAATTCATTCATTTTAGACTGACAAAAATGATCACTATTGCAAATAATCTCCCAAGCATCCTAAACGCTGAGCTTACTAAGAAGCTGAGGAAGATTATCAAGGAAATGATTAAAAGCATAAAGGACATGGATGATATTCACTTCATAGCCCCCAAAAGACACAGAGATGTTGTTCTTGCATTACAGAACACTCAAGAAGCCCAGAATAAGCTTATGTTTGAGAACATCATCAGTTTGAAAACTGCAGTCAAAGAATTTCAACAAGCCTACGTAAACCAAGGACAACAAACTGACAATGTTCTAGCCATTCTCAAAAACAGGGAAGCTCGATCTGAAGCTCTGATAAAGGAAAATTGAGAGACATTGCTCAAACTCAAAGCCAACTCAACGAGCTCGTCCAAGGAGTGACTCGACTATCCGAAGACATTCGAACCCTTGATGCTGACATAAAGGGGGAGAATAAAGTGAAAGGAGAAGGAGGCCAGGGCAGAGGCAGAGGAGTTCAAGGAGGCCAGGGCAGAGGCAGAGGAAGGAGTCCTCCTACAAGGAAATTCCACCAACAGACTCCACGATCCAGCCATCAGACTCAACGACCTGATCAGCAAGAAATTTTAATGGCTCAGCCAATAAGGAGTATAGGGACAACTACTAGCTCACAAAATGTCACCACCACAGGCCTTAGAATGCCAACTGGAGATCCTACATTCATGAATAGGCATGATCAAAATCCTAGGCTAAGCCATAGTGAGCTAAAAGATCTAGCCAGGTGGGATGAAGCAAGCAGGAAAAGAAGAGCTGAGGAGTATACCAATCCACCTCACAAAAGATCAAGGAAATAGAGATAAGTGAAAGTTCAAATTCTTATTAATGTAAAGCTTAATTGTAATATTCTTCGAACATCAATATATTCATGCTTATTCTCTAGAAATTTCAGTTTCTCACTGAAATACTAAGTCATGTTTACTTTCCTGCAATTGCGTCTAGAAACTAATAATTATGACAACAAATCTCCTTGGTTATGTCAACATTAAATAAGGGGAGATTGTTGGGAGAGTGCATATTTTGATTTGATATTTAAATATAAATGCTCATGATTATTTATAAAGTTCTTCAAGGAATATTTGTATAAGGACTTAGTGATGGATCAAATTTGTTAGGTTGATCTAAGCTCTTAATGTATATCATTTTGTAAATGAATGTATAGAAAAAAAATCAAACTTGTTAGGTTAATCTTGAGATGTAATAGATAGGCTTCGAAGAGATCGTAGTGTATCAAGCTGATCAAGATTACAGAAGCCAAGGCATAACGTAGAGCTTCGAGGATCGTAGTGTGCCTACCTTAAGGGCCTCTTCGGAAATCGCAGAGTGATCCCAATGTTTATCGAGCCAACTCAGAGATCGTAGTGTGTTCTCGGAAATGTAGAGCTTGCAAAGTCAACAAATGAAGATCGTAGTGTGCAGGTCTTTAAGAGAAATCGTAGTGCTCTTGTTTGAGAGCATCAGATCAAGCACCAAGGTGACAAGACACTATGATGTGGATCGTAGAGTATCATCTGTCGTGTGTCAGAAGCATCAAGCCCTACCTTGTGTTTGAAGACAAATTCCAGCAAATATGGAATGGGTTTCAAATGTTGAAGTCCTCACCAGTTCCAACGGTACAAAAGATATCCTTAGTATGCAACAAAGAAGCGTATTGAAGAAGCTAAGGAAAGTACCATTGGTAAGAGGAAAACACCTTTTCAGGTGTTAGGTGAGAAAGCAATCTGTTGTGTCAGTGGGCCAGAATGCAATTCAGAAGATGTGCAGAAAAGTCTCCATCAAAGTACAAAAATGTCAAACGCATTTAATGCTTCAACGGATGGATCAAATGGATAAATTTTAAGATCACATATATGCAAAACATATACAGATGACAGAATCAAGCAAGCATTGAAAAAAACGCATAAGAACACTCAACTCTCAGCTCTACAATTTGCGAAAAAGAAAAGGTTGCTCAGCTACTCAGTTCTTTTGAATAAGTGCTTAAACAACAACTGAGTAGCACCAATCAAGAACTTAACAACTACCAATCAATTGAAGTAAGAGTTCCAAGTCAAAAGGACTTGAAGAGTTCTAAGTGAACTGTGAAGAGCCAAGTCTGCTGGACTTGAAGAGTTCAAGAGTGAACTAAGAAGTTCCTAGACTGCTGGTCTAGAAGGAATCTATGTGATTCAGAAAGTGTAAAAGACATCCTTAGTGGATTTCTTACTCGAGGAGTAGAAGAGTGGACTAGGAGCTTTAAGTGCTCTGAACCACTTAAAACAACTGTGTCTATTATATTCTTACTATAACTGCTATATCTGTCTCACTCTCATTAACTCACTATCTTAAGGGAGATTAAAACAAATATTAATTCCGCTGTGTTTTAATCATCATCACTCTAACAAAGTAAAACGAAAAATTTTTTTAAATATCTATTCCCCCCCCCCTAGATAACTATTCTAGATAACTATACCACATTGTAGCGATCCTTGAGCGGTGATAACAAACATTACATCCACTTTTTATAAATCTTGTTTGATTCAAATAAGCACCCTCACATTACCTGTCGATCTTATCTCTTTGAAAATACTTGCATTTGATGTGATTCTAGGGATTGATTGGTTAACTACTCATCATGCTAAAATTGATTATTTTCGTAAGGTTGTTAGCTTTCATATTCCAAACCAACCTATTATGCGAATTCAAGAAACCAAACCACTAAAGTCAATCACTGTCATATTAAGCCATAAAGCCATTCGTTTATTGAAAAATGGATGTCAAGCTTTCTTAGCCCATGTCACAGATTTAAACAAAAATACGTCAGATTTGAATGATATTTATATTGTTAATAAAGTTCCTGAAGAACTTCCTAGCCTACCCCCAGAGCATGAAATCGAGTTTTGTATTGACCTTGAACCCGGTACAAAACCCATTTCCAAAGCCTCATATCGAATGGCTCCTATTGAACTTCAGGAGTTAAAAACTCAACTGCAAGAATTGTTAGACATCGGTTCCTTTCGTCCTAGTACGTCTTCTTGGGGTGCTCCTGTTCTATTTGGATCATTTTGTGGTTGTCTTTATTTATGACATCCTCATATTCTCCAAAAGCCATGAAGATCATGAGCAACACTTGAGGCTGGTACTCTAAAAGCTTCGTGAAAACAAGTTATATGCCAAGTTGAAGAAATGTGAGTTCTGGCTTGAGGAAGTAGCATTCCTTGGGCACATGATATCGAATCACAAAATATCTGTTGATCCAGCAAAGATTGAAACAATACAAAGTTGTGTTCAACCTAAGTCAATAATCAAAGTACGTTACTTTCTGGGCTTAACTGGTTATTATCAGAGATTCATAGAAAGATTTTCTCGAATCGCTACTACATTAAATCAACTGACTCAAAAAGATAAAAAATTTGGTTGGAGCGAGGAATGTGAGAAGAGTTTTCAAGAACTCAAGAGGAAATTCATTTCAGCACTTGTTCTGACAATACCATCTGGTTCGGAGGGATTTGTCATCTACAGTGATGCTTCAGGCAGAGGGTTAGGATGTGTTCTCATGCAACATGGGAAAGTCATAGCATATGCCTCACGACAACTCAAAGAATATGAGAGGAATTATCCTACTCATGATCTAGAGTTGGCAGCTGTCGCTTTCATGCTTAAGATTTAGAGACATTACCTGTATAGGGAGAAGGTGAAGATATCTATCATTACTAGAAATTTGACATATAGCGACGAGTTATAGCGACGGTCAGCACGGAACCCTCTCTATAGGGTATATATAGCCGACAGTCATCGTCTGGTCGTCAGTATAGATGTTTTTTTAAAGAAAAAACCCTCCCATTTTCCCCCAAATCATTTCAGTTTTCCCCCAAATCATCTTCCTCCTCTCAAGTCATCTCCCTCCTCTCCAACAGCTATTCTCTTCTTCTCTTCAAGTTATTCTCTTCTTCTCGTCCTTGATCTACCGCTAATGTTCCCCTGCTTTATCTCAAGCTCATCGGCGGCGGTCGGTGGAGTCCGGGGAGATTCGCGAGAGCTATCCTGTTCGGAGTCAACTCCTCCATCGGATACACGCTGATTCTAGCGATCATGTCGTTTAACGGCAGTATTTTCATAGCGGTGGTGCCAGGTCTAGCTGTTGGATATCTAATGTTTAGGAGTGGCGGCGATGATCAAGTGGTGGTGGTTGATAATCCTTGTGCGTGTGCATAAGATGCTTAGGTAATTTATGGAGTATTATTATTATTCATCGTCATCATATATCATATATCATTATATATGTATACTGTTATTTGAAATCTGTTGTGTAATTCATATTTGTGAAATTTATGTGTTTTCTGATCTGATTTTCGTAATTTGTTTGTGATTTCCGTGGACAATTTGAGTATTTATGTATATATAATTGTTGTCATATAAATCAAATTCGTAAATTTTGTATAGAAACATATATTTTGATTATTGGGCATTGGATGTAGTCTGATTGTGGATACGTTTATACAATCACCATGAAGCATAACAGTAACAAATTGTTTCAGAACTTTTATTGAATTAATCCGCATAATACTAATAAATTGTTTGTCAGAACTTTTATTGAAGAGTCGGTAAAATTAATTCTAGTTTCACATCCAGTTTAGGTATAGGGATATTGGATCTCAACAAGGAGGAGCATGAAACCAATTATCAGTCCATATCCAACAGAGACCAAATCACCAAACTTGTTTTATCAAGCCTCCAGAGTTGGAGCTTCCCTTAAAAAAATGAACTCCCACTACTGGTAATAACTCCTTAAATATTATCTTCTTCATCTTGATTTTTTTTCTTTCATTTCATCTATATATATATATATATATACTTGCTAAATTCATGCACATCAAATATATATATATATATATAGGTAAACATCCGTGGCAACCGTTTGCTAAAAGCACTGTGCAGCAACCTAGTTGATAATCGTTGATCTGTGCGATGAGCGGTTGGGATTTAATTTAAGTAACGTCCTGCCGCAAGAGCCTGAAGCGGTAGGCATTTTTCTCCAAGAACCAGGCGTAATTACCAACGTACCCCTGTGATGTAAATGTAAAAAATTTTTACTCCTGCCGCTACAGGCTCCAGCGGCAGGGTCCCACCTTTTTTGACTGCATTTTGTCAGCTTTTGACTGCTTTTTGTCAGCCTTTTGACTACTTTTTGTAGACAATAAATGCCTGCCACTTACTGTTGTAGCGGCAGCCTACTTTGCCTTTTAAAAACCCAGCCTTGCTTCCTCCGATTTTAAACACAGATCTCACCTACATCAAGCTTCTCTCGATTTTTCTCCCTCTGCTATTATATCTCTTTTCCTTTTGGTTGATATTGTTTGTTTTCAGTCAAAGACTTCTGATCCGGAGATTTTTCCTTCTTATATTATTGAATGGAGTACAACATACCTGCTCATAAAAGGATTGTAACAAAGTTCTTCAGATTCTATTCAGAGTTTAGATATTTATGAAAATGCATCTGAATTTGCAAGTGAAGTTGAAAGTAATAAATCTGAAATGATGCCGTACGTTGGTCAATTATTTTCTAAGTTGGATGAAGTTGAATTTGAGATTCGAATTGCAACTAGTCATAAACATGTTGGTACTAATGATGTGTCCTCTAGGTTGTATGTTTGTAAAAAAGCTGGTACACCAACTTCTGTAAAGAGTTTACCTGATGATGAAGATGATAGTAAAAAAATAACTAGATCATGCGAGACTATAGGATTTATTACATTATGCAAAGCTAGAATATATGTTGTTCATAATAAGAAAGAAGATAATTGGCGTATTTCTACTGTTCAATTAGAGCACAATCATCACCTAGTGACCCCTACCAAGGTAGATTTGATCGAGACACATAGAAATATTACTCTGATTGCAAGAAAATTAATTGACACTTTAAATAAGTCTGGTATTGGTCCTAGTAAGATGATGAACGTTTTGAGCACAATGGGTGGCGGGTTGCAAAATGTTCCTTTCTCTAATGTTAATGTTCAGAATGTGGTGAGAGAATTAAGGCGTGATTCTGCAGATGAAAATGATGCACAAGGTGCTGTAGATTATTTGAAAAAACTTGGATCCGAAAGTTAAAGTAATTTTTTCTATCGTGTCAAACCAGACGAAACAAATCGTATAGCATGTATTTTGTGGGTTGACGTCCGATCAAGATTGATGTATCAACATTTTGGAGATGTTGTGACATTTGACAGTACGTACAGGACAAATAAGTATGGCATGCCGTTTGTTCCATTTACCGGGGTCAACCACCATTTTCAGTCTATATTGTTTGGATTTACATTGTTAAGGGATGAGACAGAGGACACTTTCGTGTGGGTATTAGAGACATGACTCGAAGCTATAGACTACAAGACACCTATAACCATCATCACTGACCAAGACAAAGCCATGAGTAATGCTATTGCTAAGGTACTCCCTTCTACTCATCACTTATTGTGTTCTTGGCATATTAGCAACAAGTTTCCTGAGAAATTGCATCATGTTTATTCTGAGCACCCATCCTTCAAAGACCATTTTAACAATTGTGTGTATAATTCACTGTCCATCGGGGAGTTTGAAGAGCGTTGGCAGATTCTAGTGAGGAATTATGAATTGTATAACAATGAGTGGATTAGAAGTTTGTATGATGTACGAGAGAAATGGATTTCGGCGTATACAAAGAGATATTTTGCCGCGGGAATGACAACCACTGGAAGAAGCGAGAGCATGAATCATTTTTTTGATGAGTTTGTCAATGCTTCAACGGGCATGAAAGAATTTGTAGTGCAGAGTCAGAAGGCTATAGAAAAACAATTTATCAAAGAGAGGAAGGCCGACTACATAACACAACATCGGAAAAGGAATATGGTACTCGGGTCATCTTTGGAAGTGCATGCTGCTCAGGTGTACACAAAAGAGCTGTTTAGACGTTTTCAACGTCAATTCGTCGATTCCATGATGTACAATGTTAGTAAAGTGAGTGAGTTGTGTGGTCCTGAAACAAAGGTTTATGCAGTGTATAAGGCAGATGCCGCTGAAAATGGTGGAAGATATAAAGAAATCGTCAACGATCGTCAGCTAGGATCGATAACATGTAATTGTCAATTATTTTCTCATTCTGGTGAATTATGCAGGCACATCTTGAGGTATTTCTTGGCTAAGAGTATTTCTCAAATTCCGAGCGACATGATTCTTACTCGATGGACCAGAAATGCGAACAAAACAAATGTCGAAGAATTACGCTTTAGCCCAACAACTGCTGACTTTGAACAAGATCAAGCAATGCGTTTTAATCATTTGATGATTGATTGCCTGGAGCTAGCCAGTAAAGCTACTTGCTCAATTCGAGGTTACAAAACTCATCTTAAGTTGAATGCACGAGGAAAAGCGTTGATTGACCAGTGTGATCCGGATGAGAATCTTACTGAATTGGCTGACGATGACATTGATTGCACTGTTGGAGTTACACCAGAGGCAATGGGCTATGATGATGACGATGAAGATGCAGAGGAAGACACGACTGAAGACGAGTTCTTTCCACCAGTTATTTCTCAAACAAAGGGTCGCAAAAAACAATCAAGATTAAAGAGTGCATTCGAGAAAATTGTGGGTTCTAAGCCTCATCGAAAATGTGCAATTTGTGGCTTTGAAACCGACCATGATAAACGCAATCACTAGCGAGTGTTAGGGATTCCTGAGCCCAAAAAATAGCTTCTCAGTTTTTATGTAAACTCAGTTGTATTATGTAAGCTATATTTTTATTTATGCGAAGACGTTGTATTATGTAAGCTATGTTATATTATGTTTTTATTCAGACAATGGGCTATGATTATTATTAACCATTATTATTTTTATTATAATAATAATTATTATTAAAATTATTATAATAAAACTAATAACAACAATAATAATAATCATGATAATAATAACATTAATAAGTGGAGAGATAATATTTAATACCATTATTATTTTTATTATAATAATAATAATTATTAAAATTATTATAATAAAAATAATAACAACAATAATAATAATCATGATAATAATAACATTAATAAGTGGAGAGATAATATTTAATACCATTATTATTTTTATTATAATAATTTATTATTATAATAAAAATAATAACAACAATAATAATAATCATGATAATAATAACATTAATAAGTGGAGAGATAATATTTAATGTAGTAATCTTGTAGGCATATAATGGTTAATGGAGATAGAATAACTAGAAAGATAAAAGAAGCCTGCCGCTACAAGTTGAATGGCAAGGACGCGCATCGCCCTCCATGCACTCCCATGTTTTTTCGATGCGATTACCTTTTTAAAGTCTTGATTACTTTTTTCGATGCGATTACCTTTTTAGTGTATTTATATTTGTTTAATGGCTTTATTTTTGCATGAGCTGCTTACATGAGGCTCTTATTATTATTATTATTATTATTATTATTATTATTATTATTATTATTATTATTATTATTATTATTATTATTATTATTATTATTATTACAATTATTAAAATTATTATTATTATTATTATTATTATTTATGATTCTCGTGAATTATGTAAGCTATGTTATGATGATACTAATATTATTAATATGTTTAGTATCATCATTATTATTATATTAAACAGCGGTAAACAAGAAACGTAAACATAAATTGGAAGAAGTCTAGCTTGACATAATTAGTACACCAATAATTAGTCTAAATATCATCCGTAGGAAGAAGTCTATCTTGACATCTAAAGAGTTCCCACGCAATTCGGTATCGAAATACCATTAAATCTTCTGCGGACCATTTTTCTTTGCAAATATCTACACTGCCCCTGACAAAATAATCAACATATTTGCAAACAAAAATACCACAGCCATAAAAGTTTGGCTGCACAGGTCTGGTATTTGGTATTAGCACGCGCGGATCCTGTGTTGGCCACTCACGCTGTGGATCACCAATTCGCAAACAAACTGGTATCAATTTGACCTGCGTACACAAAGTAATATATTAATAAAGGATATACATACATAAAGGTACAACACTAACAATAAATATACACACCGCAACTATAACAAATTCTCTATACATTTGCTGGATGGTCATATACGGGGTATCATCGTATAGAGGGTCAAAGATGGTGACTGCCCATTCGGGTATCTTGCGTACACACTGGCATGAATATATACGTGCATTCGTGTAATGGCAGGCCCACATCTAGGTGGACATAAGCTTGACAAAAACTCTCTGCCCCATTCGCTTGGCTTGGGGACACATGATTCTTGCCAAGATGCATGAAGAATAATTCCATGAATCCAAATGTTGCCCACCTTCTAATGCCCTGCGTCCTGTAATACTCCTCTCTATGCCGCAATAATAGCATATACGCGTCCAATGAATGCTCGAAAATCCAAGAATCAGGGCTTAAGGCCTTGAATGCGTTGTGATGCAGCGTATACAATTTTTGAGGATGTATGGCAGGAAATATTGGTGGATGAGAAAGTGTGTTCCCAAACAAGTGAGTATTTATAAAATCTATCTTGTATTCCCTCAGCTTTTTGGTCGGAGATTTTTTCGCACCATAAGAGATATTTCGTTCCAACACAGTCTCGAATGAGTAGGATGGTACATAAGCCTAGGTGGTGGGGATGTACCCTTCAGCTAGATCTTGGGCCTGAATAATATTAAACATGATAATCACTATTATTATTATTATTATTATTATTATTAAGTAATAAAATTAATATTAACATTCATACTCCAATTACCTGAACGTTTGCCTTCTCTGTGAAGTCAGCCTCGAATGAATAAGAGGGAACGTAAGGGCGCCAACAATCTTCCTTCAAAATTAAATCCATTCATATTGTCATCCCACCCCGCGTAAGGGCGCCAAACTACTTGCCATTCAGGCTGGACATCTAACTCCCCTCGGTAAAATTTCAAATGATGATGGGGATTTTGTCGTCTCATCGGGGTATTTGTGATTTTTGAGTATGCCACGCGCTAGGGCCCTAGGTAACCATAATCGTGATTGAGGCCGGGGTTAGGTCTTCCAATTATTATACATTTCGTACACCCAAATTTGTAAAAGAGTGACACAACCATTAATATATTTCGCCCCTTTCCTAGTGGCAGTATATAAAGACCTATACAAATAGCCCAACACAGCTGCACCCCAAGAATACGTTACACAGTTTTCAGCATTAGCAATAAAATACATATACCTGGGATGAACAGTGTTTTTATTTCTAGTGGGGAACAATATTTCCCCACACAACCAAAGAATATAGGCCTTTGTGCATCGACCAACAATTTCCTTACTTGCTTTAGGGGGACAATTATTAAAATGCTGCTGCAACCATAGCAATGAAATAGAGCTACGCTTTTTTGATTCCTGAAATTCAGTAGCTACTTCACTACCAAAACATTCTTTAAAATGAGCCAATGGAGTGTCAAATAATGGACAAATTAAGGGCTTGCCAACTACCGGCAACCCAAGAATGAAATGTACATCTTCTAAAGTGATTGTAATTTCTCCACAATTTAGGTGAAAACTATTGGTCTCCGGCCGCCATCTCTCCACCAAGGCGGACACGAGCCCAATGTCAGTTTGTGGTTCAACTGCGGGATGACAAAAAATTCCAAACCCACATTTTTTGTAAAAATGTTTTTTGAGATTTTGTTAATATCCATTGATCGTATTTTTTTTTTCAGTTAATTGACATGAGAGTAGTCTTCCCCTGTCTTTCTTTCATATATATCATCATCAGCACATGATTTTTGTCGATCGTTAAGGACACTTGGGTCAATTGGTCCATAACTCCAACTGTCCATCTAGTACCTAAAAAAAATAACATAAAAGGTTTTTCATATTGTTTAATAACTATGTAACACAATTATATCTATATTGCACATTTTCATAATAATTAATCATTATTAGTCACAATATTAACATGCATATTATATCCCACAAAACTCACTATATTTTATCAAAATAAAAATTCATAATAAAACAATACTACATTATAATTTTTAAGCACATAATTTAATAACCAATCAAAAATTATACTAACTACTTCACCACATAGTTATATAATTTATCCAAACACATGAATCTTAAATTTTTCTACAAATTCACACATATATATATATAGACATAGCAATGATTGACAATTTTTATTAAAAGTTTAAAATTCTATTTTATTATAAATATATTTTTAAAACTAATTATAATATTTATTTAT
This sequence comes from Panax quinquefolius, assembly GCA_020205615.1. Classification (NCBI taxonomy): domain Eukaryota; kingdom Viridiplantae; phylum Streptophyta; class Magnoliopsida; order Apiales; family Araliaceae; genus Panax; species Panax quinquefolius. Next base: position 128,602,934 of record CM035162.1, on the reverse strand, counting down.
TTTAATTAAATATATGAGAAATAAATCTTACCAAAATAATATTTGAATGTGAATATTTGTTCTTTGAAGACCAATCCAACTTTCTTTCTCGCGTCCATTTGTTTTTCTGCTTGATAGAATTTTTCTTTAGGCGGGGAGATGGGTAATGGCAGAAATGAGCAAAAGAAGAAAAAGAAGCTTTAAGAGGGAGAAAGAGGAGTGGTAGATGGTTTAAAAAAAGGAGTGCCCTACATACTGACTTTATGTGGCAAGAAATTTACTAGCTTAACCGTGTGTTCTTAGTGGAATCGGTGTCGTCAAGTGCGAATCGGTGCCAGGGTTGTCGGTGTTAATGTGAAATTGTCGCTACCACCATTTCTAGCGGTAGGGCTTTTATTTATTGCGAGGCGTGCAATGTAATTTCGCTTGAATTTTGGCATTTAATACCCCGCTTCTGATCTCTTGCGGCGAGGAGGTTATTTAGGTTCAATCATGACCTTCCATTGTCACGATATATATATATATATATATATATATATATATATATATATATATATATATATATATATATATAGGGATAAGATCCGGTCAGGACGTCCTGGACGGATCTAATGTCCGGATTTTTTTTTTTTTTGCTTTTTTTAAACAACTAAAAGAAATAAATAAATAATTATGGAATTGAAATTTTTTTCATGTCTGATGTTTTGGGTGTGATTTGGAGTGCATTATAACAAAACATGTATATACGAGTTTATGCGGATTGTACCACCATTTTTTGGTATAGGTATTTAAATCACGCCCAAAAATATTATATTATGGAAAATTTTGATTCCATAAAATATTAAATATATTTTTTAGTTGTTTTAAAAAAAAAAAAAAAATAAAAATAAAAATTTAGTAAGATTTTTGATCGAGTTAGGACTCACGGACTGATCCATTCTATATATATATATATATAGTACTCCTCCTCCTATTATTGATTAAATGACGTTTTAGAGAGTTTAATTTTATTACATATAAGTGTCGTTTTGGAATCTCATGCGATATTGCACATTTTTTTTTCTAATTTACCCATCTATTTAATATGTTTAGTAAATGCAATTGTGGAGAGAGAAATAATTAATTAGGGACAATTGTGGAGAATAAGAAGAGACAAACTGTGAGAGAGAAATAATTAATTAGGGACACAAAAAGGCGTTTTGTGTTATTTAACTAATAAGTGTCTTAAGCTACAAAATGATATTTAATCTGAATAAGAGGTAGTAGTAATGCCGCCAGTGCATGTGTTTTAAGTGATGGTTGTATTTATGTGTTCTTTAATTGCACATAGATAATGAAAAAGAATCAGCGCCCTTGGAGGCGTTTAATCACAATATCAACAGCAGAAGGGAAATGGCATGGAAATTGGGACAGTGACTACAGTTTCTCCCTAAGAGACTTGCAGTTAGAAGATTTAGCAGAAGAAGATGGGGATAAAAATGCACAAGTGTTCATCAACCTCTGCTTTCACAAGGTCAGTCCCTCGACGACACCTTCTTTTTTTAATGAAGGTACCTAAAACATTATTATGTATCCGAATTTAATTAAAAGCAGCCTCAACTTATTGTTTAGTTGTGAGATTAAGAAGGAAATTGTTTTGGCAGCATGCAGGCTTTGGCCTCTCAGTGCATGGAAGGATCTGCGCATCTTTCACTAGAAAATGCAGCAACTGTTCTGCCCCATACTGCAGAGAGGTACTCCCTTCATTCCTAAATAAGTGTCTTAAAAGTCATTTAATATTATCATTTAATAATTAAAATCTGTGTGAAATTTCATCACTACCCCTTTATGGGAAGTTAAAAACTATTAATACTAAGGGTGAGAAATTCTTGGAACAATGAGAGAACGTAAGGGTGATATAGAAAAAGTTGCAAACGACAGATAATTTGAAACAAATTTTTTCTTCCAAAACGTTACTTATTTAGGAATGGAGGGAGTAATAATTTTCTCCATTAATGACAAAGCGTGGAAAGTTAGTTATTTTTAGCTAGCTACTCACTCCTTATTTAATGCTGCAACGGTTACTGAAATTAGCTCTATGAATTGGAAACAATATTCCGAGTTTCAAAATCGGAAACATTAAAAATCTGGCATGGCGTTGAATTCCTTGTGTTACATATGCAATTGGGATAATTTGATTCATCTTGTACTTTGTGTTGGCTATCAGATTGATACAAATTTCAATGTATTGGTTTTTCCATCAAGCAGAAACAGCAGCAGCTCACCTCAACTACCTGAAATTGGCGGCTGATGCAGTACTTGTGAGATTCCAAGAGATTAGTGAAGAAAGTAAGTGAGAGAATATTATCTTCACATTTCATTTTCTTTCTTAGGCCTTAAAGTATGGAAACATTATTTAACCATAAATATTAGCATATAAGATGGACTTGTATTGATGTTGTGCAGCTTCAGGTAGAAGTCATCTGAATTCTCGACTCACCACAGCTGGTATATGTCAACACTCTCTTCTCTCTCGAAAATAGATGGTGTTTCCCCAACTATAGTAATAATAATCATCTAAAAATGGGATGAATTATCCAACTATTATATTGTATTGTTGTAATGTGAATGATTTTAAATGATATATATAATATTTTTTATGTTTTATTTTATATTGTACTTGTGTTTGTTGATTAAATGTGCACTATTAATTATTATTTTTTAAATCTAAAACGTTTATAGAGGCGATTACGCCATGAAATAGTAGCGATAAACCTAAAGACAAATCGCTATAGAGTTTCTGAAAGCGGCTTCTATGGCGACGGTCGGTGACTGTCGCTATAGGTCGATTTTCTAGTAGTGTGTACAGATCATAAAAGCCTCAAATATTTTTTCACCCAAAAGAAACTCAATATGCGGCAACGACATTTGCTCGAGTTGTTGAAAGATTACGATCATACCATTCGAGACCATCCTAGAAAAGCGAACGTGGTAGCTGACGCGTAGAGTAGAAGATCATATGCGGGTACGAGTGCGATATTGTCAACGCAAAGACCCATTTGGTATGACTTACAAATGATGGAGATAGAGTTAACGACTCTAGGAACGCACGTGATGATGTCAAATATATTAGTAAAACCGACTTTAATTGATAAAGTTAAAGCTGCTCAAGCTACGAACCTAGAGCTGATGTGTATGAAGAAGAAAATACAAGAAGGTATTATTCCGGAAGCAAGAATCGATGAAGATTGAATACTTCGAGTCAACTCCAGACTTTGTGTTCCTAACGACTCTGATTTGAAGTATAAAATTATAATGGAGGCACAGAACACACCGTTTGCAATCCATCCTAGAAGTACCAAAATGTATCGTGATCTTCGACATACATTTTGGTGGAGTAATATGAAGAGAGAGATAGCAGAGTTTATCTCAAGGTGTCTAACGTGTCAACGTGTCAAGGCGGAACATCAAGTGCCAAAAGGTCTATTGCATCCACTTGAAATTACAAAATGGAAGTGCGAGCACATTACCATGGATTTCATTACTGGTCTTCCCAATGTTTCTCAAGGCATATAAGATATTTGGGTCATTGTTGATAGATTAACCAAGTCTACTCATTTCTTACCTATACGAGAAACTTATTCACTTGAACGTCTTGCTCGTATATACATAAATGAGATTTTAAGACTGCATGGTATGCCAGTATCCATAGTTTCTGATCGAGACCCAAGATTCACTTCACGGTTTTGGGTCAGTTTGTAGAAAGTTATGGGCAAAGATTTACGATTCAGTTCGGCATATCATCCTCATACGGATGGGCAGTCTGAGAGGACTATTCAAACTTTTGAAGATCTATTAAGACTTTGTGTCCTTGGCATCAAAGGAAGTTGGGACAAGTTCTTGCCATTAGTGGAATTCTCCTACAACAATAGTTATCAAGCAAATATCGGCATGGCTCCATTCGAGGCGTTGTATGGACGCAAATGTCATTCTCTAGTATGATGGGATGCGGTAGGTGAAGCAACGTTGTTGGGACCAGAATTGGTACGCATGACAACGGAAAAGATTCAAATGATCCGGCAACTTATAAAAACCTCAGAAGATCGACAAAAGAGTTATGTTGATCTTCATCGAAGGGACGTGGAATTCAATGTTGAAGATTATGTGTTGTTACATGTTGCTCCATGGAAAGGAGTTACAAGATTTGGAAAGGGATGAAAGCTCAATCCTCGATTCATTGGCCCATTTGAAATCCTCCATCGAGTAGGAACTTTGGCCTATAGACTCGCCTTACCGCCAAATATGTCTCATGTTCATAACATTTTTCACACATCGATGTTATGTAAATATATGGAAGACCCGAACCATATTATTGAATTAGAACCGAACGAGATAACGGAAGATTTAACATATGAAGAAGTACTTGTTAAATTCTTGGACAAGAAGGAACATATTTTATGCTCAAAGGTTATACCTCAAGTCAAAGTTTTGTGGAGAAACCACGATGTTGAGGAAATGACATGGAAGTTAGAATTTGAAATGAAATCAAGGTATCCTCACCTCTTCGGCATACCAGGTACGTACACCAATTTCGAGGATAAAATTTCATAAGAAGGGGAGGTTGTAAGACCACAATTTTTATGAATAAAGATTTAATTTTCTCTAAATATCATTTTGAGTAATAAGGAGTGTATTTGATATAATATTATAGTTGTGAGTAATATTTACAAATTTTGCAAAGTAAGCAAGTTGTTATAAAATATTCGCTTGGTCGGAGAATATTCGTTTTATCATGGAATATTAAATGCGACGACACAATCATTAAGTGGACCCTACAGCGGAATTATTGTTGGAGTTAGAAAGCAGCGAAATAACTTTTATAAAAATAATGGCAAAAGTTTTACCGTTAAATTTTGAAATACCCGGTGATAAAAGTACTGTAATAAGCGTGGTTGCATAGTAGCACACGGTATTGTACAGTATCTTTGATTATTGATGCTTACATGAGAAGTGTGACGCCCCCAAAATAGGTATACATCACCCATCTTGAGTCTCCAAATACATGGTATAAAATTCAAATACAACTTAATTATACAACAGTCGTGTAAAAATACGACTAAACATATGCTGTGAGTTTGAATACAAATATTGTCATCTAGAGAGTATACAAACTCAATGGGGTCTTCATTACAATTATTGTCACACTATTTCACGAATAGTGAGGACTACTATCTTATCATCACGGACCATCACTCCGCTTCCGAGACTCGTTCGACTATATTCTCATTTCTGAAGAGACCAAGTAAAAGGAAGGGTGAGCTCAACTAGCCCGATAAGAGATATTATGACTAAGATAATGCGAGAATAATTTATCATTAGCCTTCAACGATTGTTAAATTGATAAAATATAATAAATATCAAGTTTAAGCTGCGATTGGAACAAATCCTTTAGAAGAGTCAGTAGAGAATGAAATCTACTATCTTCTATGATTTAAAAGGTTTTTCATGACTTTTATCATTTGAGACTCGACAATAAATAATCCACATCATCGAATCACCCCCCCTTTTCTGACCGAGGATATTCTTTAGTATCACGACCACAATTATCCATGCACTACGGGCCAAGAATATTTGTGTATTTATTAATGGACATGATCATGCCAACAAGCTGTCCATCAATGCCTTTGCAGGCCAATGAGGACTTTACCACATCATTTGTAACAACACGGTCCATGATTACACCAAATAATCCACAGTGTCATAATCATACCAAGTCCATCTATGCACTACAGGCCACAGATGACTTTCACATAATATAAACATAAGGATGATGAAAATGATATAAGAATTCAATAAAACAAGTTCAAGAATTAATTTATCCATGAATCAATAACGTCAAATTGTCAACATGATAATCTTTGCTTTGTAGAGTAAAATTCAAGAATGCTCGGAGAAGAATATTTCCATGAAAAGATACTAGATGAAACACAAATATCAAGGATATTCCACTAATTTCATGGAGTATAGAAGTCAAAACTTTAACCAACTGAGTATAACAACGAATGGAATAACAAAAGAAATCACCATGCATGCGGTGCCGCATAGACAAGTTATTCAACAGATTAATAAATGCGGAACGAGTCGGTGAAATTTGCAAGCGGGATGTTCCAATGCAGAATAATAAAGATGGAACTAGGTTAAAGGCGTAAACATACAGACGCGGATATTCCAACAAAATAATAATAAAGAGCGGAACCAGTGCAGGCGTAAGCTTATTGAACAAGATATTCCAACGAGAATATAATAAAAAGGCGGAACCAGTGCGGCGTAAGCCTTACGACGAGGATATTCCAATAGAATAATAATAAAGGCGGAATATTGAGCGAGCGTCACCAAGTATAGGGTAGTCGCGTATCTTTGGTTATTCGGTGAGAATAATAAAGAATGGAATAATGAAGTTCTCTTCATGAATACAAAAGAAATAACACCCCTTACTAGTAAAAAAGCTGGATATAAAAGTGGGAAGTTGCGAGAATACTTTCTATAGTTTCTCTATAATTTCTTTCTCTAAAGCTTCGATTGAATTCGTAAGAAATTATGAAGGAATGAGCTTCTATTTATAGAAGAATGGACTGCATAGTAACTAATCCATGAACGGTCCAGATTGATATGTTTTTAAACGGACGGTCCAGATTGATTTAATAAAATATTCTAATAAAACAAAACTTTAAATATATATATATATAACATGCCAGCTGATAACTCACAGGTTGTCACTCCCGTGAATATCCTCCGTTCCAACCTTTTCAAATCAATGCATATATATATATATATATATATATATATATATATATATAAACATTACTTTAGTACCTTATATATATATAATAATACTAATAATAACTCTATACAAGACTTATATATATATATATATATATATATATAATGAATAATTTTCTACTGGTTATTTTAAAAAATGAGTAAATGGGGGTCCAAATAATACGCCAATATTTACAACAAATATTATAGCAATAATTGAACAAAACTGAGTGACTTCTTACGTAAGCATCAATAATCAATACTGTGTGCTACTATGCAACAACGCGTATTACTGTACTTTTAACACCGGGTGTTTCAATAGTTAACGGTAAAACTTCCGCAGTTATTTTCATAAAAAGATATTTTTATCGTTTTCTCAATCCGACAATAATTCTGTTGTGGGGTCCACCAATGATTGTGCCGTCGTACGAATATTCCCTGTTAAAACGAATATTCCCCGACCAAACGAATATTATATAACAACTTGCGTACTTTGCAAAATTTATAAATATTACCCACAACTATAACATTATATCAATTTCATTCCATAATTTTTAAAAATGATATTTATAGAACATTCATTTTTATTTCTAAAAGTTGGGGTCTTACAAGAAGTCACTTAGTTTTATTCAATTATTGCCACAGTAATTGCTATATAGTATCTCACATTATTTATTCAATTATTGTCACAGTATCATCTGCACAATATTTTATATTATTAAATCAATAATTGAGACGACAAAGTTATTCATATGATTATTTGCATTATTGACGATGTCTAGAAAATTCTATCGAGAAAAGGGGTTTGGTCACCTAATTGCGTGCCAATAAGGTGAAGTCCTTATCGTAAAGCCCCCTATTTTCTGAGAATGATCTGGTTGTTAATATTGTAAGTTATAATATTAATGATGGAGAAATGTTATTAAAAATATGTTTAGTGAAGCCAAGTGAATTGAGATAAATAGAGGGATTTTTTTATAAAGTATTTGTTGTAAATTTTTCTTATTACAAGGACCCACACTTACTCATTTTTCAAAATCGGCGGTAGAAAATTTTCTCAGCTTTGTTATATATATATATATATATATAGGGAATCCATCCATGGCAAATAGGTTGCCATGGACACACGTCTTAACAACCTCTTTTCGGATCAGTTGATCGATTGATTTGAAAAGGTGAGATTAGATTTTAAATTTGATAAGTAAACACGCGAGTTGTTATGCCCAAATATTTACTTATCTTGGCTTTCTATTTTAATAAGAGAGGCCACGTAAAAACATATTGTCAAGTATAGTTATACAAAATGAATATTTATTATTAAAATAATCAAAGCCCGATCAAAGACAAATTAGGCTTTCTCTCTTTTTTACACATCTCCATTATATGTCATGACTCAAAGACATTAAAATAGAATAAAAAAAAAATAAAATGAAGGTAGGTAAATGCAGATGCATGTGCATTTGGGATTAAAAAGAAATTAAAATTAAATTAGAATTTTGACATCATGGTGGCAATAAAAAATTAAAAAAATACGGTAGTAAAAAATTTTTCAACCAATTCATTGCTAAATGATTCGAAACTAGCAACCTCCGACTCCAAACCTAAATCATATGACCACCCGAGAGCATCACAGGAGCCTAGTTTGCATTTCATTTCTTGCGAGGATATATCTTTATATTAAAACTTTATCATCCCCAAAATCTTTATTCTTGCATTATTATTATTATTATTATTATTATTATTATTATTAAATCTATATAATAGATTGGGTTTTCTATTTAAATCTATATTCTAGATTATTATTATGTTTCTATTATTATTATTATTATATTAAGTTTCAATGATAGGAAATGAATGCCTTATCTATTTATGAAAGTGGTAGTAAATTGGTAGTGGAATTAATTTAAATGGAGTTAGATTATAATAATTGATTTTATTATTACACTATATTATTATTATTATTATTATTATTATTATTATTATTATTATTATTATTATTATTATTATTATTATTATTATTATTATTATTATTATTATTAATAGTATTCAAGTATGATATTCATGTATTAATATTATTAAAAATAATATTAATAATTATTTTAATATTAATATAAATAATGTGATTATTAATATTAGTCCGAATAAAAATATCCATACAGTTAAACTAAATAGATATTTTTTTCCGTATTAATAATATGAAGTGGTTTTATGTGATTCAATAATATTCATATTACTAAGTTATGAATTTGAAAATCCCATACAGTTCAACCAAATAGACATTCTTATTAATTAATATGTACATTAGATAACGTTGGACAAGTTCTATATCTCAGAGGCAGGAAGTAATCTTTCGGATTTCTTGTAGAGCTCCCATGCGACACGGTAACAAAAGACTGTGACATCTTCCAAGGACCACTTCTCTTGATAAATATTACCATTGGCCCTAACGAAACAGTCAACATACTTGCATACAAAAATGCCACAGTCTGAGTTGTTGTGTTATTTCAGTCGAATCTTTGGGGTCTGCACAGTAGGATTACCGCTGGGCCACTCACACATTGGATTACCATTTTACAAATAAAATGGTATCAAATGTACCTGCATGTACAAAGTATTTGGTTAATAATTTTTTAATATTAAAGGACATTATAAAAGTAAAATATTTTAAAACTACACATACCGCAACTTTAACGAATTTTGAGTACATTTCATGTAACTTAATATACTTAGTATCATTGTAGTGCGGGTCAATTATCGTAACCATCCAATCTTTAACTGAGAATAGGAACAAGACAAAATGGCGTTGATTTGTACTACACACCGGCATGAATATGTATTTGCATTCGTGTAAAGGTGGACCAACATCTTGGCTAACATACGGATTGCAAAAACTCCATGCAAGATTCACGTCAGTTAAGGGCACATAGCTCTGCCCAAGATGCATGAAGACTGAATTTATGAAACCAAATTAAGACCACCTTTGTATTCCCCGCGACTTGTAGTATTCCTCTCTGTCTCGTAGCAACAACATATAAGCATCGAGGACATGCTCGAAAATCCAATTCCCAGGCCCTAAGGATTGCAATGCATTATGGTCTAATTCATATAACTGGGGCGGATGTGACAAAGGATATAAATTCTCTTCTGGTGCCACCACGTTTCCAAACATATGTTTATTTACAAATGTCTCCTTCCAATCTTTAAGTTTTTTGGATAAGGACCCTTTTGGTCCATAAGAGATGTGGTCTCCCGCATCTTGTACCTGATTGAGACCCAAATGTACATTATTATTATAGAGCAATAATAATTAAAACCATCATTATTAACATCACTATATATACCTTTTGTGAACTAGATCCCTTGGCGTCAGAAAGTCCCGCAAAGTCAGAGTTGGTTGGAATGTAACACTCCTCATAGGCTTGGGAGGTCAGAATGTAATACTCCTCGTAGGCTTGGGTGGTGGGAATGGAGCTCTCCTCGATTACTTGTGCGGTGTGTATGTAGCTCTCTTGTACAACATAATCAGTTTGTTTCCCAAGCCCTTCATTGAATTGGGAGAATTGGGACTGTGGTCCAAAATTTGTGGGACCCCCCTGTCGAGATATTTGTTTCCCTCTTGCTTCGAAGTCATATTGGTAATCCCAATTATTTTTTTGCAAAACCAACTCGGGAAGCAGCTCAGTAAGTGCTGAAAATTTATCAAGTAAAGACTTTGCACTCTCAACCTGTCATGTAAGATAAACAAAAAAAAATATTATTAACACTAAATATGAATAAATGTAATATTAAGTATTTACTCCAATACATGATAAATTAAAGAAGAATATAATTTTATACCATTTTAATAAGGTGTTTTTTGTGACGCCCCCAATATATGTATACATCATCTATTCTAAGTCGCCAAATACATGGTATAGAAATAAATACAACTTCGATGTCTACAAATGTCGTGCAAAATCGACAACACACATATCTTGTGAGTTTGAATACAAATATTGTCTAATAGACAGTATATACAAACTCAAAAGGAGTCCTCTTTACAATTATTGATACACTATTTTACAAAATAGTGATGACTACTAAAATAACTATCTTGAATTATCACTCCATTACCGAGCTAGTTCTGCTAAATTCTCTCCTCACGAGGAAGAACAATGGAACAAAAAGGAAAATGGTGAGCTCAACTAGCCCGATAAAGAATATTATGACTAAAGATAATATACAACTAATTATCATTAGTCTTGACGAGGGAATAATCGATAAAATATAATAGACAACAAGTTTTAGATCAACAATGCTGCGGTGAAAGCAACAATCCATTAGAAGACTCAGTAGAGAAAGAATTCTACTATCTTCTAAGATTTAAAAGTCCATCATCAATATTTTATCCTGTAACATCAATCGATATATATCTTGAATCAAATATTCATCTTTACACTATAGGCCAAAGATATTCATTTTGTATCACCGGTTGGTCGTATTCATCTCAACACTGTTCATCTTTGCACTACTGGGCCAAAGATATTCATTAGGTAATCATTATATCTTTGCACTTCTGGGCCAAAGATATATCATCAATATCGCCATTAAGGACTAAGGATGATGAAAAATATCTTAAAGAAAACGAATCGATGAGATAAAAGAACAAATATTAGGGATTAGTATTACGGTTTATCAAGTTCAATAATACTCCATAATAACAAATTTTGAAGCGAGAATTCAAAAATAAAGATCAAAACATGGATCTGATCAAAGATAGTAACCATAATAGACAACTTGGACAAAAAAAAGAAAATTTCATTTTTTACGTGAATAGTATCGTATTAAGTGAATAGTGTCAGTATCGTGAATAGTCCAGTATCGTGAATAGTAACCTCGACACAAAAGGTAGAAATTCCATAATAAAATCCATACCAATATTTGGTATAATGATATTGAAAGAATAACATCATTATGAAGAAAATAACATCCATTACCTCGAAATAGCAGATACTTACACGATCGGAATATCGGATATAAAGCGAAGGAAACTTATCTTAGAACAACAACTCTCAAAGTATCTAAATACTCACAAAAATAAACTCGATAATATAGAGAGAAAGAAAATTTGTTTACGGTGTGATTTTCAATTCTTAACTAAGCCTTTATTTATAGGAAAATGCTTAGAAACGCCATAGGAGACTAAATAATAATAAAATATTATTATTAATTTCCTTTCTTCTTCTTCCGCTATTTCAAGACAAAACCAAGACCAGACCAATTCTAAAAATTAGCGACCCACACATTTTTAAAACAAAAGTGGGTCCCACCCAATTTTAATAAAAATTATTTTATTTTCTGAAACTTCAGTAATTCATAGAAAATAGCCCGTTTATCAGAAAAATACGAATTTTATGTCCATTCCACTCGAAATCGAATTCTCTACAACTTTGTAGCTTTAAGTTTTTCTAAATTCTAAACATAAAATATCCAAAATCCACAAACGGATGATTTTTAATACCTCCATTCCGACGAAATACGGATAAAACACCTCAACATTAATTCCTTCATTTATAACCACAATAAATATATCCATCATTTATATCCACATAAAATAAATATTTCTTTATTATATAAATCAATAATTAATTATTCACAAATAATATTACGAGAATCACAATTATAATGACGGTGGTAGTTCAGGAAAGAGGGGCTTTCAGATAAGGATTTCTCCTTATTGGCGCATGATTAGGTGACGAACCCCTTTCTTGTGAGAACTTCCTTAGACATTGCCAATAATGTTATCTAATAATATTATTCAAATAATATGAATTATTGATCGATAATGGAATCTTTGTGCGATGACAATTATTGAACAACAATAATATAAATATCAGCATAACAATTATTGAATCGATAAAATAAAATATTGAGCGATAATTCTTTGTAACAATTATTGAGTAGTGTCTTCTTACGTAAGAATCAATAATTCAACAATCTTTATGCAATCAATCTGGTAATGCTCTTGTGCGACCCGCAGCGTATTCACGTATTTTAACCCACGGTATTCAACGGTGTTACTTGGTAACAATTCTGTCGTTATTTATAAAACTCAAACTTTGTCGTTTTCTTCATCAAGCGAGTTATTTTGTTATGGGGCCCACAAATAGTTACTTGCGTCGTATGAATATTCACAGCGAGAAAGAATATTCCACGACCAAATGAATATTCCAAGATAAAATGAATATTTTATAACCACTTGCTTATTTTGCAAAATTTGCACATTTAACCCATAACCAAAGCATTATATCAAATTAACACCTTATTATTCACAATAATAATTAGAGGAAATTTGATTTTATTTATAATTAGTTGGGGTCTTACAACCTCCCCTCCTTATGAAATTTCATCCTCGAAATTGACGTACGTACCTGGTGTTTCAAAAAGGTGAGGATACCTCGCTTTCATTTGATTCCAACTCCCGGTCATTTCTTGATAGCATGGTTTCTCCACAAAATCTTAACTTGTGGTATAACCCGTCATGCGTAGGACATGTTCTTTTCTATCCAAGATCTTAACGGTACCTCCTCGTCGTTAAATCTTGGCTATCTCGTCTGGTTCTAACTTCGATAATGTGGTTGGGGTCTTACATATATTCTGAAGCATAGATATGTGAAAAACATTATGAACACGATACATGCTTGGAGGTAATGCGAGTCTATAGGCCACATTTCCTATTCGGTCAAGAATCTCAAATGGACCGACAAATCGTGGATTGAGCTTTCCTCTCTTCCCAAATCTTGTAACTCCGTTCCATGGTGAAACACATAACAATACATGATCCCCAATATTAAATTTCACGTCCTTTCGATGAAGATCCACATAACTCTTTTGTCGATCCTGTGCCGTTTGTATACGTTGTTGGATCGTTTAGATCTTTTCTGTAGTCATGCGTACCAATTCTGGTCCTAACAACGTTGCTTCTCCCACCTCATCCCAACATACTTGAGAGCGACACTTTTGTCCATACAATGCTTCAAATGGAGCCACACCTATACTTGCCTGATAACTGTTGTTGTAGGAGAATTCCACCGATGGTAGGTACTTATCAACTCTCTTTGAAATCTAGGACACGAGTCTTAATAGATCTTCAAGAGTTTGAATAGTCTCTACGATTGCCCGTCAGGTTTGAGGATGGTATCGAAGCCGAATAATAAATCGTGCCCATAGCTTTTCTGCAAGCTAACCCAAAATTGTGAAGTGAATCTTGGGTCATGATCCAAAACTATGGATACTGGCATGCCATGTAATCTCACAATCTCATTCACGTACATACTAGCAAGATGTTTAAGTGAATAAGTCTCCTGTATAGGCAAGAAATGGGCAGACTTGGTTAATCTAACAACAATGACCCAAATCGCATCTATGCCTTGGGATACCTTGGGAAGACCCGTAACAAAATCCATAGTAATGTGTTCCCACTTCCATTTCGGAATCTCAAGTGGTTGCAATGGACCCTTTGGCACTTGATGCTCCGCCCTTACACATTGACAAGTTAAACACCTCGAGATAAACTCTGTGATCTCTCTCTTCATATTGTTCCACCAAAATGTATGTCGAAGATCATGATACATTTTGGTACTTCCAGGATGGATTACAAACGGTGTGTTATATGCCTCCATCATGATTCTATGCTTCAAGTCAGAATCGTTAGGAACACAAAGTCTGGAGTTGACTTGAAGTATTCCTTCTTCATCGATTCTTGCTTCTGGAATAGCACCTTCTTGCACTTTCTTCTTCATCGCACGCATCGGCTCCATGTATAGCTTGAGCAGCTTTAACTTTATCGATTAAAGTCGGTTCTACTCGTATGTTTGATATCATCACGTGGGTACTTGGAGCTTTACCTCTATCTCCATCCTTTGCAAGTCATATAAAATATGCCTCTGTGTTAACATCATTGCACTCATACCCGCGTATGATCTTCTACTCAATGCGTCAGCTACCACGTTTGCTTTTCTAGGATGATATTTGATGCTATGGTCATAATCTTTCAACAGCTCGAGCCAACGTCGTTGCCGCATATTAAGTTCTTTTTGGGTGAAGAAATATTTGAGGCTTTTATGATCTGTATAGATCTCCACTTTCTCCCCATATAGGTAGTGTCTCCAGATCTTTAACGCGAAAATATTCTTGCTTAACTCAAATCATGAGTAGGATAATTCCTCTCATATTCTTTGAGTTGTCATGAGGCATAGGCTATGACTTTCCCATGTTGCATGAGAACACATCTTAACCCTTTGCACGAAGCATCGTTGTAGATAACAAATCCATCCGAACCGGATGGTATTGTCGAGAAGCAGTGCGAAATGAGTCTTCTCTTGAGTTCTTGAAAACTCTTCTCACTGATCCTCGCTCAACCGAATTTTGTATCTTTACAAGTCGGATGAGTTAGCGGAGTAGAGATTTGAGAAAATCCTTCCACGAATCTCGATAGTAACCATCCAAGCCCGAAAGCTCGTACTTGATGATCTGACTTGGTTGCTCCCAACTTTGTATGGCTTGATCTTGGCCGGGTCGACGGATACTCCGTGTTTTGACACCACGTGCCCGAGGAATGCTACTTCCTCAAGCGAACTTCGCATTTCTTTGACTTAGCATATAGCTTGTTATCACGAAGCCTTTGCGATTACCGACTTCAAATGGTGCTCATGATCTTCACGACTTTTGGAATAGATGAGGATGTCATGATAAAACAACAATGAACTGATCAAATATTCTTTGAACACACGGTTCATCATATCCATGAAAGCGGTAGGAGAATTAGTCGATCCAAAAGACATGACTAAGAATTCATAATGCCGTCTAGAGTTACGAAGGCGTCTTTGGAATATCCTCATTTTTAATCTTGTGGTGATGATATCGAGCGAAGATCGATCTTTGAAAAGAATTATGCTCCTTGCAATTTGGTCGAACAAGTCATCAATGCGAGGTAGCGGATACCTATTCTTGATAGTGACATGGTTGATTCTCGATAGTCAATACAAAAGTCGCATACTCCCGTCTTTCTTCTTTCTGAATAACACAGGAGCACCCCGAGGAGATGTACTAGGGCGAATGAAAGCAGATGTCCAATAACTCCTGTAGTTGGACCTTTAACTCACGAAGTTCAATAGGAGCCATTCGATATGGGTTTTAGAAATGGGCTTTGTACGGGTTCAAGGTCGATAAAGAATTCAACTTCACGTTACGGGGGTAGGCGGGAAGTTCTTGAAATAAATCGTCGGAAATTCACTAACAATGAAATATTATTTAAATCTGACGTGTTTTTGTTCAAGTCCGTGACATGGGCTAAGAAAGCTTGACATCCATTTTTTAATAAACGAATAGCTTTATGGCTTGATATGATAGTGATTTATTTTAGTGGTTTGGTTATTTGAATTTGCATAACAGGTTGGTTAGGAATATGAAAACTGACAACCTTACGAAAATAATCAATTTTAGCATGATGAGTGGTTAACCAATAAATCCCTAAAATCACATCAAATGCAAGAATTTTTAATGAAATAAGATCGGCAGGTAATGTGATGATACCGACTTGAATCAAGCAAGATTTATAAACAGTAGATGTAATGAAAGTTTCTCTATGAGTCTCAGCGAGATAAGTCGAGGTCTAATTTCTCGAGTCGAGTTTAAGCGTTGAGCACAAGCGGGAGAGATAAAGAATGGGTAGAACCGGTATCTAATAAGGTATAAACGCAAGAGTTTATGATTAGCTTTACCGTGATCACCTCGTTTGGGTTTCTTACGTTTTGTGCGATCACGATAAAGCGCCCTTCTATGAACCATTGACTTTGACTTGTGGGACAACCTTTGGAGTCACCATCCCGTTGAACTTGGTTTTGCAACTAGACAATCTCTAGCTATATGACCTTCCTTTCCACGGTTATAACACACCTTGGATTGTTGTGGGCGATTTTGGGGTGATGTGTCCCTCTTTCCGCATTTGTAACAAAAGCAATGGGGTGCTCGTTCTCCTCCCCTAAAAATAGTTGATGTTTGTCTTTGGCGTCTTCACGTTATCATTGTTGTACCTTCTCTTCTTGAAATCTCCTCAGACTCGCTCCTTCTATTATCACGGCCACGATTACCACCGAGTGGTTACCGCTTTTATCAAGAATGCTTTCCTCTCTCTTTGGTTTTCATTACTCAGGGTATTTGCCTTGCCGCCGGTATACCCAGTTGTGCTCCCTACATTTGAACATACTCATTATCTCGCTCTAATAATTGAGCCATATTTACAACATCTGAATATAAAGAAAATTTATGAAATATAAGATATTGCTGAATCTTGGGCTTTAAACCTCTCAGAAACATCCTCGTCATTTGTTCCTCATTTTTGACCAAATGAGGTGCAAACTTGGATAACTCAGCGAACTTTGCCTCATACTGGGACACCGTCATGTTATTTTATTCCAGTCTGATAAACTCCACCTCCTTCATATGACGAATACTTTCAGGAAAGTACTTCTCATTGAATAGTTTCTAAAATGTTTCCCAAGACATGTTGAGTGCGGCGGTGGTTTGGAGTGCGCTTCCTGAGACTCCCCCAGTGATATCCGCCTCACTGCATGGAACATAAAGGTGGCGAATGGAACCTTACATTCCTCCGTGCATCCCAAGACATCGAATATCTTGGTAATTTGCTTGACCCACATTTCCGCCCAGATCGGATCCGGCTTTCCAATAAATTCGGTGGTCCCTGACTCCTTGAAGCGCTTGGTTGTGACAAAGTCGCGCATTGCTATCATTTCCACCCGTATTCTGTGCATGGGTCTCCTAAATGCGGTTTTGCATGAACTGCAAAAAGCTTCTAAACATCCCATCATTCATCATTTGTTCGGTAGTGTTGTTTATAAGAGGAATATTGCCTTCCTGTTGCACGTTCCCCTGGGTGGTGATTAAAGGTGTCTCCACGGTCTCATTCACTCCATTGTTAACGTTCTTTGCTGCCATTCACAAATACTGCCACAAAACAAGGGTTAATTGACATGTCATATATTATCCCTATACTCTGACCGACCAAATAAATATCAAATAAACTTAGTCAGGTCATACTAGTGAAGGAATTCCCCGTCTCTCCCCTCCTAGTTCTTGTCTCACATCTCAGCCAGGGATCATATCCCTAAGCTTTGATACCAACTGTGACGCCCCCAAAATAGGTATACATCACCTATTCTGAGTCGCCAAATACATGGTATAGAAACAAATACAACTTCAGTAATACAATTGTCGTGCAAAATACGACAACACATATACTGTGAGTTTGAATACAAATATTGTCTAATAGACAGTATACAAAATCAAAAGGAGTCCTCCTTACAATTATTGATACACTATTTTACAAAATAGTGAGGACTACTAAAACAACTATCTTGAATTATCACTCCATACCTTGGCTAATTCCTGCTAAATTCTCTCATCCTGAGAAGAACAATGGGACAAAAAGGAAAAGGGTGAGCTCAACTAGCCCAGTAAAGAATATTATGACTAAGATAATATACAACTAATTCTCATTAGTCTTCAACAGGGAATAATCTTATAAAATATAATAGACAACAAGTTTTAGATCAACAACTTGCAGCGGAAACAGCAATCCATTAGAAGAGTCAAGTAGAGAAAGAATTCTACTATCTTCTAAGATTTAAAAGTTCATCATCAATATTTCATCCCTATAACATCAATCAATATATATCTTGAATCAAATATTCATCTTTGCACTACAGGCCAAAGATATTCATTTGTATCACCAGTTGGTCATGTTCATCTCAACACCTGTTCATCTTTGCACTACGGGCCAAAGATATTCATTGGGTAATCATATATCTTTGCACTTCAGGCCAAAGATATATCATCAAGTATCGCCATTAAGGACTAAGGATGATGAAAAATATTTTAGAGAACGAATCCAGTAAGATAAAAGAACAAATATTAGGGATTCGTATTACAGTTTTATCCAAGTTCAATAATACTCCATAATAACAAATTTTGAAGCAGAATTCAAAAATAAAGATCAAAACATGGATACAATCAAAGATAGTAACCATAATAGACAACTTGGACAAATAAAAGAAAATTTCATTTTTTTCGTGAATAGTATCGTATTAAGTGAATAGTGTAATGCAGTATCGTGAATAATCGTATCGTGAATAGTACCTAAAAAAGGTAGAAATTTCACAATAAAATCCATACCAATATTTTGGTATGATGATATTGAGAAGAATAACATCATTATGAAGAAAATAACATATCTTACCTCAAAAATAGCAGTACTTACGATTGGAATATCGGATATAAAAGTAGAAGAAAACTTATCTTAGAACAAACAACTCTCAAAGTATCTAAATACTCACAAAAATAAACTCGATAATATAGAGATAAAGAAAACTTGTTTCTGGTGTGATTTTCAATTCTAACCTAAGTGCCTATTTATAGGAAAATACTTAGAACGTCATAGGAGACTAAATAATAAAATATTATTATTAATTTCCTTTCTTCTTACGCGCACCAACCAAGTTGCCAACCAAGACCGACCCAATTAAAAAATTTTAGCATTACATATATATTTTAAAATAAAAGTGGGTCCCACCCAATTTTAATAAAAATTATTTTATTTTTCGAAACTTCAGTAATTCATAGAAAATAGCCCGTTTATCAGAAAAATACGAAATTTATGTTCATTCCACACGAAATCGAATTCTCTACAACTTTGTAGCTTTATATTTTTCCAAATTCCAAACAGTAAATATCCGAAATCCACAAACGGATAATTTTTAATACCTCTATTCTGACAAAATACTGATAAGACACCTCAGCATTAATTCCTTCATTTATAACCACAATAAATATATTCATCATTTATATCCATATAAAATAAATATTTTCTTATCATATAAATCAATAATTAATTATTCACAAATAATATTACAGAATCACAATTATAATGACCGAGGTCGTTCGAGGAAAGGGGCTTTTCGATAAGAATTTTCTCCTTATTATTGGCATGATTAGGTGACCAAACCCCTTTCTGAGCGAAATTTCCTTAGACATTGCCAATAATGCTATCTAATAATATTATTCAAATAATATGAATTATTGATCTGATAATGGAGATATTGTGCAGTGACAATTATTGTACAATAATAATATAAACTATCAACGCAGCAATTATTGAATCAATAAAATAAAATATTGAACATTAATTACTATAACAATTATTGAGTAGTGCCTTCTTACGTAAGAATCAATAATTCAACAAATATTGTGCAATACCGTGCAACCACGCGTATTACTGTATTTTAACCACCAGGTATTCCAACAGTGTTAACGGTAACAATTACGCCGTTATTTATAAAACTCAAACTTTGTCGTTTTCTTCATCTGACAGTTATTTCGTTATGGAGCCCACAAATGGTTACGCCGTCGTACGAATATTCCCCGACAGAAAGAATATTCCACGACCAAACGAATATTCCCCGATAAAATGAATATTTTATAACCACTCGCTTATTTTGCAAAATTTGCACATTTCACCCATAACCAAAGCATTATATCAAATTAACACCTTATTATTGACAATAATAATTAGAGGAAATTTGATTTTATTTATAATAAGTTGGGGTCTTACACTGTTGGTTGTAAATGGCCCGAGGCTCATAACAACTGTCGAGGTCCTTTGCCTGTCGAGTTCGGTGGATTTTCCAACGTGTAATTTTCCTATACAAGACCATGTAATCATCTATTGACACATAATTAGATATTTCAGTTTGTTGTCCTTAGAAATGATCCATGTATGCCTCCCAAATCGAAATGTATTCCCCTTTCAAGGCCATGCAATCCTCGACATCAATAAATTTAAACTTTTTCTCTTTCCTAAGGTCACCGTGGTTTTTGGCTGTTGATGGTATGCCTTGCATGAACCCGAACTGTCTCATCACACGGTCCGACATCTGGAATTCCACAATATCAAAGTGGATCAAGGGGACGCCACCAGATCCCAACAACCCGCCTTCAAAAATTAAATCATGATATCATCATCCCACATTATGTAAGGTAGCCAAACCACATCCCCATGTAGACTTAATATCTAACTCCCTCGATAAAATGACAAATGGTGATGGGGATTCTCACGTCTACTAGGGAAACTGTGGGCTCCAAAATAGGACCATGCTAAAGCCCTAGGTAACCATACTGATGATTGTGGCCAAGGGTTTGGCTTTCCAATATTTACACACTCATAGGCCTAAATTTGTAACAATGTTACACAACCATTAATGTATTTAACTCCTTTCCTAGTAGCAGTATATAAAGATCTGTACAAACTATTAAAAATTGAAAAAATAACAATAAATAAAAACTATTAAAAACATAACAAATAACAACAACAGCTATAAAGATATCTTACATGTTGCAAATAATAATATTAAATAACAATATCTTACAAATAATTCGGTGTCTTTAGAATATAATAAATAGAATCTAGCCGCTTCAACTTGTATCACAATTTGATCATCTCTTCCAAAATACTCTCTATTATTTTTATCTAGCTATATACTGAATTTTAATACAACGTATGTTCTCAATAGATGGTTAAATAAGCTCAAGCAAGCCGGTACAAGCAATAAATAAATTTCGGACCAAATTCAAACACTGAGACTGTTGTGGGTCTCAGCTTTTCAGCTTTTTAGTTTACCGAGCTTGCAGGTGGTCTTTACCGAAATAACTTTTAGCTTTGTGTTGTAGCAGGTGTTCTTTCCCGAGGTGATGTGGCAAAAAAAGTAGTCAAACAATAATATTCAGCCGGTACAGGCTACACCGGCTGAAATAAAATAAATTATTAAAAAACAAAATGATTTAATGGTCGGCCGATACAAGCTCCACCGACTTGTAATAAAAAAATTAAAATAATTTTTTTTCGCTGATAAACAAATTCGAACTCGCGACCTCAAGCTCCAAACCCTCGTCATATGACCACCCGAGCACCACGAGCCTAGCTGACATATTTTACCTTGGATTTGGATATATGTTAAAACATTCCATTTCCCCTTAAATTATATTTTCTCATTATTTTATTATAATTATTCGATTAATATTATTATTCTATTATTATTAAGAATTGAGTATAAAGCCGTTACATATTGTAGTGGCTTATATACTTTTTATTATTTTATTACCTCAATTATTATTATTATTATTATTATAAAGACTGTCTGGTGAATAAAAAAAGCTGACATTAATTATATGGGAAAAGTACATTAGTTTGACTTCTTTTTGCCATTTTAATATTTTCTAGGAAGCTGCTATTTTCTCAAGTTATCTTCTTATCCTTTCATAGAATTTGCTCTCGGATATTAATTTCTCTTTTCACCTCTACTCATAATTTGTTTCATCTGGTTGCCCACTTTCACTTCGAAAAATCAAGTTAAAGTTCTGATCGAGCAAAATTCATCATTATTATTCGCAAGTTTTTCAAAATGACATATACATCTGAATTTGTCAGTGAAGTTGAAAGTAATAAATCTGAAATTGTTCCGTACGTTGGTCAATTATTTTGTAAGTTGGAAAAGGTTGAAAATTTTTATAAATCATATGCTCGTAAAAATGGATTTGAGATTAGAATTGCAACTAGTCATAAACATGCTAATACAAATGATATCAGATCTAGGATGTATGTATGTAAGAAAACCGGTACACCAATTGTTGACAAGAGTTTACCTGATGATGAAGATGGTAGTAATAAAATAACTAGATAGAGAGACTCTATAGGACGAACAATGTGCAAAGCTAGAATATATGTTGTCCACAATAAAAAAAAAGATAATTGGCGTATTTCTATTGTTGAATTAGAGCACAATCAACACTTAGTGACCCCCACCAAAGTAAATTTGATAGAGACACACAGAAATAATACTCCTGTTGCAAGATCATTAATTGACACTTTAAATAAGTCAAGTATTGGTCGTAGTAAGATGATGAATGTTTTGAGCACAATGGGAGGTGGGTTGCAAAATGTTCCTTTCTCTACTGTCAATGTTGAGAATGTGGTGCGAGATTTAAGGCATGATTCTGCAGATGAAAATGATGCACAAGCTGTTGTCCATCATTTAAAAAAACTTGCATCCGGAAGTACAAGTAAATTTTTTTTCCGAGTGAAACCCGGTGAAAACAACCGCATAGCTTGTATTTTGTGGGTTAACGCTCGATCAAGGTTTATATATCAACGGTTTAGAGATGTTGTGACATTTGATAGTACATACCGGATAAATAAGTATGGCATGCCATTTGTTCCATTTGTCGGGGTCAACCACCATTATCAGTATATACTATTTGGATTTGCATTGTTAAGAGACGAGACAGAGGACACTTTCGTTTGGGTATTACAGACATGGCTTGAAGCCATGGACTACAAGGAACCTACAACCATCATCACTGATCAAGACAGAGCCATGAGTAATGCTATTGGTACGGTACTTCCTTTTAGTTATCATTTATTGTGTTCTTGGCATATTAGCAATAAATTTCCTAAAAAATTGCATCATGTTTATTCTGAGAACCCATCGTTCAAAAATGATTTTAACAACTGTGTGTATAACTCATTGTCCATCGAGGAATTTGAAGAGCGTTGGCATATTCTGATAAGTTCCTATGAATTTTATACCAATGAATGGCTTGGAAGTTTGTATGATGTACGATAGAAATGGATTCCAGCATATACAAAGAGATATTTTGCCGCGGGAATGACTACCACTAGAAGAAGCGAGAGCATGAATGCCTTTTTTGATGAGTATGTTAATGCATCAACAGGTATGCTATGTTTTGTACTGCAGAGTCAAAAGGCTATAGAAAAACAATTTATCAGGGAGAGGAAGGCCGACTACATAAAAAAACATCGTAAAAGGATTATGGTACTCGGTTCATCTTTAGATGTTCATGCTACACAAGTGTACACAAAAGAGATGTTTAGACGTTTCCAACGTCAATTCGTTGATTCCATGAAATACAATGTTCATAAACTTAGTGAGTTGTGTGTCACTGAAACTAAGGTTTATGCAGTGTATAATGCAGATGCAACTGAAAGTGGTGGAAGATATAAAGAAGTTGTCAACAATCGTTAACTGGGATCGGTAACATGTAACTGCCAAATGTTTTCTCCCTCTGGTGAATTATGCAGACACATCTTGAGATATTTCATAGCAAAGAGTCTTTCACAAATACCAAGCAACATGATTCTTCATCGGTGGACAAGAGACGCGAACAAAAGCAATGGTGAAGACTTACTCTTTAACTCCACATCTGCTGACTTCGAACAAGATCAAGCAATGCGTTATAATCATTTGATGAGTGATTACCAGGAGTTAACGAGCAAAGCGGATTGCTCAGTCTGAGGTTACAAAATTGTTCTTAAACTTAATGAACGAGGAAAAGAGTTGGTTGACTAGTATGATCCGGATGAGAATATTACTGAACTGGCAGATGACGACATTGATTGCACAGTTGGAGATCCAAATCATGATATGGGATACGATAATGACGATGAAGATGAAGAGGTGGAAGCAGAAGAAGAGTTTTTGCCGCCTATTATTTCTCAGACAAAGGGCCGCAAAAAACAATCTAGATTCAAGAGTGCACTCGAGAAAATCATTCCTTCTAAGCCTCGTCGAAAATGTGCAATTTGTGGCTTTGAAACCGACCATGATAAGCGAAATCACTATCGAGTGCTAGGGATTCCTGAGCCAAAAAAATAGGCGTCGGTTGTATTAATCATGCTATGTTTTTTTTATTTTATGAAAATGAACATGTAATATGTATTATTCCTCTTAATGTTATGCAGTACTAGTATTGGTATAATTTGTACTTCTAATATTGATAATCACATTATTATTATTATAATAATACTTCACTACTTTTATAAATTTGATAAGTAAATTAATTTCCTGAAATGTCTTAAAAAATTATCATCATTACTTTTTAGACTAATTGAACTAATTTTATTAATAATAAAATCATTGCTTAATAATAAAACCATTACTTATCATTATTGCTTAATAATAAAATTAATAATAATAATAATGCAAGATTTATATTAATAATCCTTTTATTGATATTATTACAAAAATAAGAAAAAATATTAAAGGGGATAATAATAAATATAAAAATTAACTTATTTCTATTTTAACAAACCCAATTAATAATATAGATTTATATAAAAAAAAATCGTAATATAATAAAAATATATAGATTTTGGGGGATGGTGAAGTTTTAATATAAAGATATATCCTTGGTTGAAATGAACAGCTAGGCCCGTGGTGCTCGGGTGGTCATATGACGAGGGTTTGGAGATGGAGGTTGCGAGTTCGAATATGTTTAGCAGCTAATTGGTTGAAAAAATTATTATACCTGTCGGGTATTTTTTCCAATTTTCTATTGCCGGTAGTGATGTCGTATCGAGGTGACATTTTAATTTTTTTAATCCCGGAATTAATGACATCTTAAGTACTTACCTTCATTTTATTTTTTTTATTCTATTTTAATGTGCTAAGTCATGACATATAATGGAGAGATGCGTAAAAAGAAAAAAAAGAAAGCCAGTACAAGCTGTACTAGCCAGATTATTTTGATAATAAATATTCATTTTGTATAACTATACTGACAATATATTTTTACGTAGGCCTCTCTTATTAAAATAGAAGCCGGTACAAGTAAATATTTGGGCACAACAACTTGTGTCGGCTTATCAAATATAAAATTTAATCTCAGCCTTCAAATCAATTGATCAACGGTCCGAAAAGAGGTTGTTGACACAGTGTCCATGGCAACCGGTTGCCATGGATGGATTATATATATATATATATATATATATATATATATATAGGTCCGGATCTTAAGTTCACCCCTTATCTAGCTCACCTTGCTCACCTTCCTTTAGCGACGGACCAGGCGACAATTCGGTCCGTCGCTATATGTAGAACCGTCCTCTTAGCTTTTAGCGACGGACCAAACATATAGCGACGAACCGAATTATCGCCCAGTCCGTCGCTAAAGGGGAGTGAGCAAGGTGAACTAGATAAGGGTTGAGCTTAAGATCCGAATGTATATATATATATATATATATATATATATATATATATATATGAATATATTATATAAGTTTTATTTTTATATAAAATATAATATATTATATTTTATTATTGCATAGTACTGCATAATGCAACATAGTAAAATCAATTTGTTTAAAAAAGTTTCAGCCGAACACCCGTGATTTCCTTTCTCTGTTCACCCGTGATTTCTAAATTAAAATAGTATCATGTCATTCTCTTATAAATAGGATACTTAGTTTAGAAATGAAAATCACACCAGAATCAGAAAATTCTTCTTCTATAATATTGAGCGTATTTATTTAGAGTTTAAGGAAGCTTTGAGTGTAGAAAACAGTGCAAGTTTTCTTCAAGAATATCCCCGCTCTACCAATCAGAAATACTCTCCTTTTAGGGTAAGGGATATTCTTTTTGTTCAATATTCGTAAGAAATAATATTTTCTTTCATACTCTGTAGTATGAAAGTAATATTAAATCATTTCAGATTCCGAATTCTATACTCATTTTGATAAGTATTACTTCTATACTCCTTGAAATTAGTAGAATATCCTTGAAATTTATACTTCATCTAGTATCGTTTCACAAGAATATTTTTCTGAATATTCTTGTTAAATTTTGATCTTTTCATGTCGGGGTACTATTCACGGGGTACTATTCACTCGGGGTACTATTCATGACAAAAATTGATTTCTTTTATGTTCAAATTATTTTGATACATTAATATGATTCTTGAATTTTACTCCACAAAGTAGTTATCATGTTGACAATTTGGACATTCTTGAACTCTAGATAAATTGATTTATAAATCTTTAAAATTTATCCTTACTCTTATTTAATTGAATTTTTATATCATTGCCATCATCCTCATGCTTATATTGTGATGAAAGTCATCTTTGGCCCGTAGTTCATAGATGAACTGTTGATTGGTATGATTATGACTATGTATCGGTATAATCATGATATGTAATGTTATAAATAATATAGTAAAAGTCTTCATTGGCCCGTAGTGCATTGATGGACAGTTGTTGGCATGATCATGACCACTGGTGATACAAACCAATATCATTGGCCCGTAGTGCATGGATAATTCGTGGATGTGATAATAATGAATATCCTTGGCCCATAGTGCATGGATATTTCATGGATGTGATACTAACGATATCCTTAGCCCGTAGTGCATAGATAATTTGATGATGTGAATTATTTATTGAGTTGTGTTACAGCGATAAAATATTGATGATGAACTTTTAAATCATAGAAGATAGTAGATATAATGCTCTCCTTGACTCTTCTAATGGATTGTTTGTTTCACTGCAGTTAAACTTATTGTCTATTGTATTCTATCAGTTTAACACTGTTGAAAGCTAACGATAATTTATTCTGCATTATCTTAGTCATAATATTCTTTAATGGGCTAGTTGAGCTCACCCTTTTCTTTCATTGTTCTCTTCAGGAAATGAGAATATAGCTGGGACTAGTCGGGGAACTGAGTGATGGTTCGAGATGGAGGCTATAGTAGTCCTCACTATTTTATAAAATAGTGTAATAATAATTGTAATGAGGACTCCATTTGAGTTTGGATATTGTCTATGAGACAATATTCGTGTTAAAACTCTCCGCTATGTTTTGTTGTATTGTATAAATGAAGTTTGTATTTAAGTTCTGTACCATGTATTTGGCGACTCAGAATAGGTGATGTATACTTATTTTGGGGGCGTCACAAACACTTTGTAATAAAATAAAATATATTCTATTTTATATTAGAAAAAATATAATAAATATATATATATATATATATATATATATATATATATATATACTTACTCACTACAGCATACACACACACACACACACACACATATTTTTACTAAGCCATATAATAAGCCAAATTTATAACAAATACTTCATAAAAAAAACCTTCTATTTATCTCAATTCACTTGGCTTCTCAAAACATATTTTTAATAACATTTATTCATCATTAGTATCATAACTTGCAATATTAACAACCAGATCATTCTCAGAAAAGATGGAGTTTCCGATAATTATAAGGACTTCTCCTTATTGGCGCGCAATTAGGTGACCAATTCCTTTTCCTCGACAGAACTTTATAGACATCGTCAATAATATAAATAATAATATGAATAACTTTTTTGTCTCAATTATTGATTTAATAATACAAAATATTGTGCAAATGATAGTGTGACAATAATTGAATCAATAATATGAGATACTATGCAGCAATTACTGTTGCAATAATTGAGTAAAACTAAGTGACTTCTCACGTAAGCATCAATAATCAAAGATAATATACAATACCTTTTACTACAATGAAATCACGCGTATTACTGTACTTTTATCACCGGGTATTTCAACAGTTAACGGTAAAACTTTTGTCGTTATTTTTATAACAAGTTATCTCTGTCATTTTCTAACTCCGACAGTAATTCCGTTGTGGAGTCCACCAATGAATGTGCCGTCGTACGAATATTCCCTGATAAAACGAATATTCCCCGACCAAACGAATATTTTATGACAACTTGCTAACTTTGCAAAATTTGTAAATATTCCCCAAAACTATAACATTATATTAAATCTACACCTTATTACCCAAAATGATATTTAGAAAAAATTAAATCTTTATTCATAAAAGTTGGGGTCTCACAACCTCTCCTTCTTATGAAATTTCGTCCTCGAAATTGGTGTACGTACCTGGTATATCGAAGAGGTGAGGATACCTTGTTTCCATTTTAGATTCTAACTCTTGAGGTATAACCTTTAAGCGTGGAAAATGTTTATTCTTATCCAAGATTTTAACAAGTACCTCTTCATACGTTAAATCTTCTGCTATCTCGTCTGGTTCTAATTCAATAATGTGGTTTGGGTCTTCCACATATTTACGTAACATAGATATATAAAAAACGTTATAAACACGAGACATATGTGACGCCCCCAAAACTGGTATACATCACCCATCTTGAGTCGTCAAATACATGGTACAGAATTCAAATACAATCTTAAATATACAACATGAGCTGTGAGTTTTAATACAAACATTGTCTTCTAGACAGCATTAAAACTCAAAATAAGTCCTCAATACATTTATTAACATACTATTTCACAGAATAGTGAGGACTACTAATGTTATCCTCTGGATCGTCACTCCGTTCCCCGACTAGTCCCTACTACGTTCTCATTTCCTGAAGAGAACAGTGAAAGAAAGGGTGAGCTCAACTAGCCCAGTAAGAAATATTATGACTAAGATAACGCAGAATAAAGTATCGTTAGCCTTCAACAGTGTTAAACTGATACAATATAACAATCATCAAGTTTAACTGCAGCGGAACAAGCAATCCATTAGAAGAGTCAAGTAGAGAATAAAATCCACTATCTTCTATGATTTAAAAGGTTTTTCATCACTTTTATCGCTGAGACTGAGCTTAATAAATAATCCACATCATCAAATCATCCCTACACTATAGGCCAAGGATATTCTTTAGTATCACGACCACGAATTATCCATGCACCACGGGCCAAAGATAATTATGTTTTCATCAACGGTCCCGATCATGCCAAAAAACAATTCATCTATGCACCCTTGGCCGAAGAGAATCCATAGCCATAATCATACCAAAACTGTCCATCAATGTACTACGGGCTAATGAGGACTTTTTCCACATCATTTGTAACATTACGGTCATGATTATAAGAATAATCCACGGTCATAATCATACCAAGTCCATCTATGGACTACTGTGCCATGAATGACTTTCAACATAATATAAACATGAGGATGATGACAATGACATAATAATTCAATAAAACAAGTTCAAGAATTAATTAATCCAGGAACTAATAACGTCCAAATTGTCACATGATACTTCTTTGTATAGTAAAATTTAAGAATGCTCAGAAGAATATTTCCATGAAAAGATACTGGATGAAGCGCAAATATCAAGGATATTCCACTAATTTTATGGAGTATAGAAGTCAAAACTTTAACCAACTGAGTATAATAAAGAATGGAATAACAAAAGAACTCACCATGCATGCGGTACTTCATATAGACAGGTTATTCCAACATAATATTAATAATGAAACCAGGTCAGGCGAAATTTACATCGACAGGATGTTCCAACAGAATAATAAAGAATGGAATAACAACAGAAATCACCATGCATGCGGTACTTCGCATAGACAGGTTATTCCAACAGAATACTAAATAACGGAACCAGGTCAGGCGTAATACGCACCGACAGGATATTCCAACAGAATAATAAATAACGGAACCAGGTCCGGCGTAAAACGCACAGACAGGATATTCCAACAGAATAATAAAGAATGGAACCAGGTCCGGCGTAAAACGCACAGACAGGATATTCCAACAGAATAATAAAGAATGGAATAACAGAAGAATTTCACCAAGTATAGGGTAGCCCGCGTATACAGGTTATTCCAACAGAATGACAAAGAATAAAATAACAGAAGTTCTCTTCATGAATACAAAAGAAATAATACCTCCTACGAGTACAACAAATAATATTCCCTACCTTAAGAAGAAGAGTACTGGATATATGACTAGTGAAGTAGCAGAATACTTTTCTTTTTTCTCTCTATAGTTTATCTCTCTAGAGTTTCAGTGAATTCGTAAGAAATAATGAAGGAATAAACTTCTATTTATAGAAAAATGGACTGCATAGTAACTAACTCATGAACGGTCCAGATTGATTTACTTTAATCTGACGGTCCATATTTAAAGCAAAATCTTTTAAATAAAATATAATATATTCTATTTATAATCTAATAAAACGAATAACTTTATTAAAGATTTTACTATGCAAACATTATGCAGGCACTATGCAAATACTATGCATAATAAAATATAATATATTCTAATTATTATCTAATAAAATAGATAACTTTATAAAAGTATTCTGTTTTATATAAAAAGATTTTACTATTAGCCTAATAAAACGAATAGCTTTATAAAAGTATTCTGGTTTATATAAAAAGCTTTTCTGTTTTATTACAATAATAATACCAATAAAACAAAACTGAGTGACTTATCACGTAAGCATCAATAATCAATACCGTATGCTACTATGCAACCACGCGTATTATTGTACTTTTACTACCGAGTAGTTCAACAGTTTTAACGGTAAAACTTCCGCCGTTATTTTCAATAAAATATTTTTGTCGTTTTCTCAATCCGATAATAATTCTGTTGTGGGGTCCACCAATGATTGTGCCGTCGTACAGATATTCCTCGAAAAAAAAGAATATTCCCCGACCAATTGAATATTATACAACTTGCATACTTTGCAAAATTTATAAATACTACCCACAACTATAACATTATATCATATCCACACCATAATATTAAAAAAATTATTTCGAGAAA
The DNA here is from genome assembly GCA_020205615.1 of Panax quinquefolius. Classification (NCBI taxonomy): domain Eukaryota; kingdom Viridiplantae; phylum Streptophyta; class Magnoliopsida; order Apiales; family Araliaceae; genus Panax; species Panax quinquefolius. The sequence goes on along the minus strand of CM035162.1, from coordinate 128,571,625 downwards.
ATTAAATATTTATTCATAAAATCTGGGGTCTCACAACATACTTGGCGGTAAGGCGAGTCTATAGGCCACAGTTCCTACTCGATCGAGGATTTCAAATAGACCAATAAATCGAGGGTTGAGATTTCCTCTTTTCATCAATTCTTGCTTCTAGAATAACACCTTCTTGCACCTTTTCTTCATATTCATCAGCTCCGAGTCTGTAGCTTGAGCGGCTTTAAATTTATCGATTAAAGTCGGTTTTACTCGTATATTTGACGTCATCACGTGGGTCCTTGGAGTCTTTAACTCTATCTATATCCTTTATAAATCATACAAAATGGGTCTTTATGTTAACAACGTCGCACTCGTAACCGCATACGATCTTCTACTCAACGTTTCAGCTACCACGTTCTCTTTTCTAGGATGGTATTGAATGGTATGATCGTAATCTTTCAACAGCTCAAGCCAACGTCTTTGGCGCATGTTACGTTCATTTTGGGTGAAAAAATATTTGAGGGTTTTGTACCAGGTTCAAGGTCGATACAAAATTCAATTTCACACTCTAGGGGTAGGCCAGGAAGTTCTTCAGGGAATACGTCAGGAAATTTATTAACAATTCGAATCTGACGTATTTTTGTTTAAATCCGTTATATGGGCTAAGAAAGCTTGACATCCATTTTTTAATAAATGAAAGGCTTTATGGCTTGATATTACAGTGATTGACTTTAGTGATTTGATTACTTGAATTAGCATAATAGGTTGGTTAGAAATATGAAAGCTAACAACCTTACAAAAATAATCAATTTTAGCATGATGAGAAGTTAACCAGTCGATTCCTAAAATCACATCAAATGAAAGTATTTTCAAAGAGATAAGATCGACAGGTAATGTGAAAGTGTCGATTTGAATCAAAAAAGATTTATAAACAATGGATGTAATGAAGGTTTCTCCTAACGGAGTTTCAACAGATAAGTTAAAGTCTAATTTTTCTGGAGTGAAATTTAAACGTTGAGCGCAAGTAGGTGAAATAAGAGAATGGGTAGAACAGGTATTAAATAAGGTATAGACTTCACAAGAGTTTATGATTAGCTTACCCTTGATAGCTTTATTCGGGTTCCTCGCGTTTTGGGAAGTCACAAAAAATGCTCTTTCTTGAACTATCGGCTTTGACTTGTCTGGGGCAGCCTTTGGTGTCATCATTATTGTTGGAATTGACTTCTATATAGGGCATATTTCACCCACAACTACTTCGTCGTACTCCTGATCCATGATCTGAATCATTAATCTTCAATCCATATCGTATTGGGGTTGACCGCTTTGTACAGGGTAATTCAAAACTCGATATTGGGTTCTCCTAATTGATATCCAAAAGGAGAAATACATATCATCTATTTTAGCCTTCTTAGATCAGATTTCTCTTTCTACAATATCAACGCGTCGTGTGGCTTTTACTCATGCATCCTTCATGAAAGTAGTATACACACAAGCCAAGTTTAATCATGTTTGATGATAAAAAAGCATATACTTTGTAACAATCTTATTCATTTATTAATAAAAAGTATTAATTTATTAAAGGCTTTTTAATTATCTACAGTGATGATTGTTTTATAATATGTGATAAACCCATAGTTTTAAGCAATGCTTTTAGAATAATGATGATGATCATTCTAATGAGATCTAAATTCTTAGAAAGCTTAAAACTAAAATAGTTCCCAATCATTGGATTACTAAATTGGGGATTAGTGAATCCAGGATAGATTGGTACATCGTTTAACTTGCTCATTGGATGAGGATGATTGATCTCATGATCATTTTTGTGGAGACACTAAAAGCAAGTATGTAGGTGCTTATTAGAGAATAAGTTCACCTTTGAGCGTGGCTCGCTAAGGAATACCTAATGGAGTTTTATTTGCACCTGTCAATAGGAATTCTGTAGTGATAGTAGTACAAGTAATCCTTGGACTTGAGATCATCATAGTATCTTGTGTATGATGAGTTATACTTTGACTTATTCCTTAAGACCCTTAGGGTATATCAAAGGGTATGCTTGGGTATAATAAGTTGTACATGGAGATAATGTATGATCGATAAAGAATCTACCACTTCTAATAAAAAAGAGAAATGTCTATGTGATTCGATAAATGACAACCCGGTAGTCCTTGGTTAAGGCGAGAATGAAATTAGAAAGGAGTTTCTAATTTGCATTATTTGGAGTTGTGCATTTAAGATCGAAATACATATAATTAAATAAAATAAGACTTGTGATAATTCCATGTCTTATATTTAATTGGGACATTGTATGGTGGAAGGATTGAATTATCACGGTAACTATTTACTCAAAGGTTCTTTTATGATTAATGTTGAAATCTATATTATACGGAAAGTCGATTTGATCATTAGGGGAGGCTTATCCCTATTGTAGAATAAATATTATTTATTTAAATAAATTAATTGTTTAATTTATTTATTTAAATAAGATTAGAATTGTTCTAATTGATTTATTCACAATAGGTTTAATATGGAGAACCAAAAGGGTCACACCATAAAAGGAAGAATAATTATTTAAGAAGTTAATGGCATAATCGTAATAATATGTTAAGTATATTTAATTTAATCTATGGTGATAGAATAAATTAAATAGCTTAATATTATTATTTAATATTTTAGAAATATTAAATATAAATTAATAAGAGAGTCTTATTAATATTATTACAATTATTATTATTTTAATTTCTAAAAGAGTTTAGGAATTAATTTAATATAAGTACTCTCATTTATTCCTAATAGGATTAGGAGAGAAAATTAGTTAAAGGAGTTTAATTAATTATCCCTAATAAGATTAGGGAGCTTAATTAATTAAAAAATTTAATTAATTAAATAAAACCCAATTCCTTAATTGTTAAGGTGGGTTGCCCACATCTATAAATAAGAGGAGTCTTATTATGGGTGGTATGGGTTGTTGACTTTTTACAACATACGTAATAATTCCAATTTGTTGGAGAGTATGCCTTTTCTATAGAGATAGAAAACTAGGGTTTAGCCATAACCACCCATCTTCTTGAATTTTTATTCTTCCTTGGTGGATCCTCTACAGAGGCCAAACATTTGGGTGGCTAACGTTGATCAAAGGAAGGAACAAACCCGGTGGATTCAAGTTGAACGCGAAAAGGATTTGGAGGTGAACTTGTACGAGGAAGCTCGATCTTCAAGGGTATGATTTTATTCTTTATCTTTTCGTTTAATTAATAATTGTGCATAAAGGGTGATCGGGTATATGGTTTGTAAAATTTTTAAACTCGATTTTACACGCTTAGCATTACTTTTTTATGCAATTTGATTGCGTTATGAATATTACAAACCTAACGGTGGCATCGAGCCAAACCTTTATGCGAATTATTAATTGTTTAATTTGATATGTATATATTGATATGTGTTTAGAACAATTTAATTGGGCATAATTTTATTGTATAAAATTTATTAAAAAAAAAAAAAAAAAAAAAATTTTTTTGAAAAAAAAATTGAACAGCTTCAATCATTATATATAAAATTAAATAAAACGGATTTGGTTTAATTGTATAGCAGTCATCTTAAAAAGGAATAATTTTTTTTTTTTTTTTAAAAAATATATATATATATATATATATATATATATAAAAATATATGAATTAAAAAAAAAAAAAAAAGACATTTTTTTTTTTTTTTTTTAGTAATAAAATAAATATAGCCAAGAATTTTTATTTAATATATATATATATTTAAATATATATATATATATATATATATATATATATATATATATATATATATATATATATATATATATATATATATATATATATATATATATATATATATATATATATATATATTATTATTATATAATTAAATATAAAAATTTATTTTAATTTTAAAATAAAAGTTTATTTTAATCTTAAAATAAAAAGTTTATTTTAATATTAAAATAAAAGATTTATTTTTTAAAATTAAATTTCATTAACTAATTAGAGTTGGAATTGGATTCATGATAACTAATTGGAGTTAAATTGGATTTTATTTTTCCTAAAATAATGGAGTTTATTTGTGAAATAGGGAAGTAAATCCATCTTTCCTTAAATAAAGGAGTTTATTTAGATATGAAATAAGATTTCATATTATTTAAAAATAAAAGAGTTTATTTGTGAATAGGAAAAAGAATCCATATTTCCTTAAATAAAGGAGTTTATTTAGATATGAAATAAGATTTCATATTATTCAAAATAAAAGAGTTTATTTGTGAATAGGAAAGAAAATCCATATTTCCTTAAATAAAAGAAGTTTATTTAAATATGAAATAAGATTTCATATTATTCAAAATAAAGGAGTTTATTTGTGAATAGGAAATATAAAGTGTTTCCTTTAATTAAAGATTTTATTTTTTTTTTTTATATATGGAATTGGATTCCATAATTAATTAAAATAAAGGAGTTTATTTTGATTAAAATTTTGATTAAAATAAAATAGTTTATTTTATTCAAAATTGGATAAATTAAAATAAAATAGTTTTATTTTGATTTAAATTTGGATTAAAATAAAGGAGTTTATTTTGATTCAAAATTAGATTTTATACTAACTAAATTTGCCCATTAAATGATATCAATATATATATTAAATGTTTATTATTCATGAGATGAATGTTATTTATTGATGCATATGATGTGTATGATAATAAATGGGATTGATTATGGACTATTGACCAATGTGATTGGATTTTATTTTAGTTGGATGCATGAATGTATGGGTTTTATTAAATGGGGTCTGCGTACCTCGTCTTCTCTAATTTTTCTTAATGTAAATTCTATCTCCCTCCTATGTACGTCCCCTTGACTGCTGATCAAGGTTTCTATTTATTTTAAATAGTTTTGTAATAGGAATAGTTAGAATTAATTTTGAAAAATTAGAGATCAAGGAGACAAGGCGCTTGAAGACCCGTTTGTAATGGAGCAGGGTTTAAATGTAATAGTTATATTTAAATATTATTTCTTGCACCCCTAGGGTTTGACCTTTTGGTTCACTTGGTGGCTCTAGTGAACCAAACTAGAATAAAAGTCCATAATCAATCCGGGTAGAATATAGTATTCTATATGTTATGCTTATACTATATATATATATTATATATTATGCAAACATGCTTCGCATGTTCATTAATATACGATGTTATATTATTATATATATATATATGCATGCGCTAAACAAGATGAGACAAATTAATAACAAACCCCTCAATTTTTATATTAAGTCCTAAAGCGTTCAAAGATATTTGGAATATCGAGCGTCAGCTTTCTAGCATGATAAAATTAATAGAGTATTAAATATTTAATATGAGTTTGTTGTGTCACCACAAGGCAAGTATTAAGTATTTAAGATGTTAATTTATCACATTTGATGCTTATAAAGAAAATTGAACAATATTGTTTTGTTGTGTCACCACAAGGATGATATTTTTCTTTTTTGAATATATGGAGTGCTAGGTCGGACTTAACTTGGATAATTTTGATTCGGATGTGCCACCACTTGATCAAAATAATCTAAGAGGCAAAAAAGAAAAGGAGTTGCATAGTTGATGTAATTGACAAAAGTTGTCTACCTATTTATTTATATATAGTTTGTTGTGTCACCACAAGGCTATATACATTTGAAATGGGATCCTTATTCTCACTAGCAAATCTTTAATTAGATTTTGCCGAACTATATAAGTGAGGTAATATAGTTTGAAGAAAATAGTGGGAGATACCAATTTAAAACAAGACCTAATTTATTTTGGTAATTAATAAAAGAATGTATGTTAAAATGTTGTTAATTACAAATTCATTTCTGAAATTTTACAATGTCTAAAATTACTATCATCGCTGCGAAGCATATTAGATGCTAAATTAACGGACCAAAATTAAAGCGGATTGGTTAAGGAATTTGAGAATAGTTCTCATATTTGAAAAGCTATCTTATGTCCTTAATACGCCTATCCACGCAATGGTTGCGAGACAATGCCTACGAGGAAGAGATTGCTACTTTTAGAAAGTGGCAAGATGATGCATGATTGGCTCAATGCATCATGCTCGCATCCATGAGTAATGAGCTTCAAACGTCGGCATGAAACTATGGATGCTTCTACTATATTCCGCACATCAAGTAGTTGATGGTGAGGAAAGTAGGGGTGATAGATATCGAGATATCTAAGGAGCTCTTAGATCTAGAATGGCCAATGGCACTATAAATGCAGATAAAAAGTTCTTAACATAATCAATTTGATTGATCAATTAGGACATTTGGTTTTGTCATGGATGGAGAGTTGAGCCAAGATTTGATCTTGCACTCACTCCGGACTCCTTTCACAATTGTTGTGAATTTTTCATATGAACAAGCTAGATATCGACCTCATTGATTTGCTTAACATGTTGAAAAATGTTGAGAGTCACTTTCAACCAAGAAAGACCAAGTCTTCTTGGTAGGGGCCAAAGGATCTTACGAAAGAAGAGCGATTCAAAGAAGGTAAATAGAAAGGCATAAACAAAGGATAATAAGAACAAAAGCGATATGGATAGCAAAGGAGTTTGCTTCCTTGCAATAAGCACTGGACCACGGAAAGAAAGCTGAGAAGCATCTTGCAGAGGCTAACAAAGAAGCTTAGTGAAGTTTTGGTTACAATACTTTTTTTTGTTCATGATTGAAATAAATTTTTCTTTAAGTCGAGGTTCTACTTGGGTATTGGATCCGACTTTGGTTATCATAAATATAGATTTATGAAGGACCAAGCGAAGTAGAAAGCTAAACAAATATAAGTAATCCTATGTGTGGGAAATGAAGCAAAGGTTGCTTTGCATTAGCCATAGAAACTTATAGTTTAGCAATGCCTACGGGCAAATCTATTAAGTCGATAAGTTGTTATTGTATTCAGTTCTTGTTAAAAATATTATTTCCATTTTATTGTTGGACAATGAAATCTTTGGTATTATAATTAAGAACAATTGTTGTTCTATTTATAATAATAAATTTTTTGTAGAAATGGAATATTACTTAATAAATTTTGTATACTTGACTTACATGAAAATAATTTTGCATATTGAACAAATTAGTATAAGAAAAGGAGATGATCATTCAAAGAGTTGAATGTGTGTATTTGCTTTGAAATACAAGTGTGAATTATTTGAAAGGTTCAAAAATTGAAGTGAAACAAATTGGCAAAGTATTAAGATTCTTTGATTAGATCAAGGAATAAATACTTGTGCAATAAGTTTCTAGATCATCTCAAATGGTTTTCTCATAATGGACACATCGATATCGTAATAATTGATTGATGTATCTGAAATGAAAAATCGTACCTTGTTGGACATAGTGCGGTCCATAATGATTTTACCGACATTCCGGTATCCTTTCAGGGATCATGTCCAGAGAAATGGTTGCATATCTCTGAAAAGGTAACCTCAAAATCCCAAGCCCCAAGACTCCATAAAAGTTATGGACGGGGAGGATTCCTAATCTTAAGTATGTTAAGATAAAGGGTTGTCCAACTTATGTGAAAAGGTTTCAAAGGATAAGCTTGGGACAAGATTTGACAAGTGTCGATTTGTGGGACATCCTAAAGTAAGTTTAGGGTATATGTTCTATAATTCTACTTAGCAAAAGGTGTTTGTTCGACGAACACGCCTTCTAAGAGAAAAGGTGTTTATCATTGAAGGGGCTAGTGGGAGGATAATAGATCTTGAAAAGTTCAAGAACCACAAAACACTATAAGTCAAATAAGAGGAACGTAGATAGACCTATTGTACCACCACCAGAATCGTAAATAAACGGAATAGTACCAAGAAGATACCTAGGAGGTATGGATTCATCATGGATGATGATGATGATGGTACACATCATGAAGATGATGATCCGATTACATACGATGAAGATGATGATCCGGAGAAAGATTACAGTTTTCGATGGAACATTCATTTTGATGAGGCAATCAAAAGAGTTTGATTTTATCAAAAATAAGAATGAACCTAGTGTGTACAAAAGGGTCGATGGGAGCGTCGTGAAATTTCTAGTATTATATGTTGATATACTACGGATGAGGAATTACATACCAATGCTACAATCAAGTAAAGATAAAGTTGTCTAAACATTCCTCCATGAATGATTTGGGAAGAGTATCTTAATTGGGGATATAAAATCTATATAGATAGATTTAAGAGGATGCTCGACTTAACCCAAGAGCGTATATTCATTTGATGCTAAAGTCGTTTAGCATGGCAAACTCAAGAGATGTCTCATGTCGATGAGCTATGGAGTGTATCTCTTAATAGTCCCCATAGACTCTCACGAAAAAGAGAGATCGCATGAGTGACTCATCATGTATGCAATGAAATATACGATGTTGATGTTGATCGGTCATATATGGAGAAGTTCACTATGAGTCGGTGAAAAACATCTTAAAGTGCTTAAGGCAAGGCACTAAGGATGTGATCATATTCATGGTGGGTCTAAATTAAAACTAGAGGGCTTAATGAGACTCAAGTTTTTCAGAGATGACCAAGATGACGAGAAAATCCACTTTAAGGTAAAAGCGTTATCTGAAGCGGTGGTCAAAGTGAATTGGAAAGGTTCCAAACAATGAAAGAGTTCTTTGGTTTAGTGATAAAGACAAAGTATATAGCTATAAATGAAAGCTGCAAGTTGATTGTTTGGATTAAAAGTTCATTCTGAGAACTAGGAATAGTTTCTAAGTCTCATCTTGGATCTAAACATGTGTTGTGGCACTTTCATTTGATTATTAGAATCATTGAAAGATGGGAAATCACTATAGAGATAGTGGACTCTCAAGAACAACATTACATATCCATTAACTAAAAGCTTATCCAACGGCAGGATAATCGTCACTTAGAGAAGAAGAGTATAAGATACCATGACGATTGGCTTTAGTGCAAGTGGGAGATTGAAAGTAGTATGCACACAAGCCGATCATGTTTGATGATAAAGCATATACTTTGTAACAATCTTATTCATTTATTAATAAAAAGTATTAATTTATTAAAGGCTTTTAATTATCTACATGATCTTTGTTTTATAATATGTGATAAACCCATAGTTTTAAGCAATGCTTTTAGAATAATGATGATGATCATTCTAATGAGATCTAAATTCTTAGAAAGCTTAAAACTAAAATAGTTCCCAATCATTGGATTACTAAATTGGGGATTAGTGAATCCGGATAGATTGGTACATACGTTGCTTGCTCATTGGATGAGGATGATTGATCTCATGATCATTTGTGTGGAGACACTAAAGCAAGTATGTAGGTGCTTATTAGAGAATAAGTTCCTTTGAGCATTGGCTCGCTAAGGAATACCTAATGGAGTTTTTTTATTTACTGTCAATAGGAATTCTGTAGTGATAGTAGTACAAGTAATCCTTGGACTTGAGATCATCATAGTATCTTGTGTATGATGAGTTATACTTTGACTTATTCCTTAAGACCCTTAGGGTATATCAAAGGGTATGCTTGGGTATAATAAGTTATACATGGAGATAATGTATGATCGATAAAGAATCTACCACTTCTAATAAAAGAAGAGAAATGTCTATGTGATTCGATAAATGACAACCCAGTAGTCCTTGGCAAAGCGAGAATGAAATTAGAAAGGAGTTTCTAATTTGCATTATTTGGAGTTGTGCATTTAAAGGATCGAAATACATATAATTAAATAAAATAAGACTTGTGCGGTAATTCCATGTCTTATATTTAATTGGGACATTGTATGGTGGAAGGATTGAATTGTCGGTAACTATTTACTCAAAGGTTCTTTTATGATTAATGTTGAAATCTATATTATCGGAAAAGTCGTTGATCGCTAGGGAGGCTTATCCCTATTGTAGAATAAATATTATTTATTTAAATAAATTAATTGTTTAATTTATTTATTTAAATAAGATTAGAATTGTTCTAATTGATTTATTCACAAGGTTTAATATGGAGAACCTAAAGGGTCACACCATAAAAGGAAGAATAATTATTTAAGAAGTTAATGGCATAATCGTAATAATATGTTAAGTATATTTAATTTAATCTATGGTGATAGAATAAATTAAATAGCTTAATATTTATTATTTAATATTTTAGAAATATTAAATATAAATTAATAAGAGAGTCTTATTAATATTATTACAATTATTATTTTTTTTTAATTTCTAAAAGAGTTTAGGAATTAATTTAATATAAGTACTCTCATTTATTCCTAATATTGGATTAGGAGGAAAATTAGTTAAAGGAGTTTAATTAATTATCCCTAATAAGATTAGGGAGCTTAATTAATTAAAAAATTTAATTAATTAAATAAAACCCAATTCCTTAATTGTTAAGGTGGGTTGCCCACATCTATAAATAAGAGAGAGTCTTATTATGGGTGGTATGGGTTGTTGACTTTCAACATACACGTAATAATTCCAATTGTTTGGGAGTACGTGCTTTTCTATAGAGATAGAAAACTAGGTTTAGCCAACCACCCATCTTCTTGAATTTTATTCTTCCTTGGTGGATCACCTCTCAGAGGCCAAACATTTGGGTGGCTAACGTTGATCAAAGGAAGGAACCAAACCCGGTGGATTCAAGTTGAAGCGAAAAGGATTTGGAGGTGAACTTGTACACGAGGAAGCTCGATCTTCAAGGGTATGATTTTATTCTTTATCTTTTCGTTTAATTAATAATTATGCATAAAGGGTGATCCGGGTATATGGTTTGTAAAATTTTTTTTAAACTCGATTTTACACGCTCCGCATTTTTTTTTGCAATTTGATTGCGTTATGAATATTACAAACCTAATAACGGTGGCATCGAGCCAAACCTTTATATGCGAATTATTAATTGTTTTAATTTGATATGTATATTGATGATATTGTTTAGAACAATTTAATTGGGCATAATTTTATTATTATAAAATTTATTAAAAAAAAAAAAAAAAAAAAAAAAGGTTTTTTTTTTTAAAAAAAATTAGCTTTTTATTTTTGAATTAAATTTATAAAATAATTGAGGAATTAAATGGATGAATTAAAATTAATTAAAAAGATCAAATTCAAAAAAAAAATATACTATTTAAATTGATTTTTTTGTTTATAAGATATACATGGATATATATATATATATTATATATATATAAATAAAATGAAAAAAAAATAAAAAAAAATTTATTTATTTTTTTTTTTTTAAAAATACGATAAAAATATAAATATATATATTATATATATATATATATATATATATATATATATATATATATATATATATATATATATATATATATATATATATATATATATATATATATATATATATATATATATATTATATATTATATATATAATTATAAATAAAATTATTTATTTTAATTTTAAAAAAAAAAGTTTATTTTAATCTTAAAATAAAAGGTTTATTTTTTTAATTTAAAATAAAATTTTATTTAAATTTTAAAATGCTAACTAATTAGAGTTGGAATTGGATTCATGATAACTAATTGGAGTTGAAATTGGATTCATTTTAACTAAAATAAAGGAGTTTATTTGTGAATTGGAATAAATCCATCTTTCCTTAAATAAAGGAGTTTATTTAGATATGAAATAAGATTTCATATTATTCAAAATAAAAGAGTTTATTTGTGAATAGGAAAAGAATCCATAATTTCCTTAAATAAAGGAGTTTATTTAGATATGAAAAAAGATTTCATATTATTCAAAATAAAAGAGTTTATTTGTGAATAGGAAAGAAAATCCGTGTTTCCTTAAATAAAAAGTTTTTTAAATATGAAATAAGATTTCATATTATTCAAAATAAAGGAGTTTATTTGAATAGGAAAGTTTATTTAATTAGTTTATTTTAATTAAAAGAGTTTTTTTTATTATTATATATGGAATTGGATTCCATAATTAATTAAAATAAAGGAGTTTATTTTGATTAAAAATTTTGATTAAAATAAAATAGTTTATTTTATTCAAAATTGGATAAATTAAAATAAAATAGTTTTATTTTGATTTAAATTTGGATTAAAATAAAGGAGTTTATTTTGATTCAAAATTAGATTTTATACTAACTAAATTTGCCCATTAAATGATATCAATATATATATTAAATGTTTATTATTCATGAGATGAATGTTATTTATTGATGCATATGATGATGTGTATGATAATAAATGGGATTGATTATGGACTATTGACCAATATGATTGGATTTTATTTTAGTTGGATGCATGAATGTATGGGTTTTATTAAATGGGGTCTGCGTACCTCGTCTTCTCTAATTTTTCTTAATGTAAATTCTATCTCCCTCCTATGTACTTCCCTCGATCACGATCAAGGTTTCTATTTATTTTAAATAGTTTTGTAATAGGAATAGTTAGAATTAATTTTGAAAAATTGGAGATCAAGGAGAAAGAAGCGCTTGAAGACCCGTTTGTAATGGAGCCCGGGTTTAAATGTAATAGTTATATTTGAATATTAATTTTTGCACCCCTAGGGTTTGACCTTTTGGTTCACTTGGTGGCTCTAGTGAACCAAACTAGAATAAAAGTCCATAATCAATCCGGGTAGAATATAGTATTCTATATGTGCATGCTTATACTATATATATATATATATTATGCAAACATGCTTCGCATGTTAATTAATATGACGCGTATTTATATATATATATATGCATGTGCGCGCTAAACAAGATGAGACAAATTAATAACAAAACCCTCAATTTTTTTTATATTAAGTCCTAAGCGTTCAAAGATATTTGGAATATCGAGCGTCAGCTTTCTAGCATGATAAAATTAATAGAGTATTAAATATTTAATATGAGTTTGTTGTGTCACCACAAGGCAAGTATTAAGTATTTAAGATGTTAATTTATCACATTTGATGCTTATAAAGAAAATTGAACAATATTGTTTTGTTGTGTCACCACAAGGATGATATTTTTCTTTTTGAATATATGGAGTGCTAGGTTGGACTTAACTTGGATAATTTTGATTTGGATGTGCCACCACTTGATCAAAATAATCTAAGAAAAAATAAAAGGAGTTGCATAGTTGATGTAATTGACAAAAGTTGTCTACCTATTTATTTATATATAGTTTGTTGTGTCACCACAAGGCTATATACATTTGAAATGGGATCCTTATTCTCACTAGCAAATCTTTAATTAGATTTTTGCCGAACTATATAAGTGAGGGTAATATAGTTTGAAGAAAATAGTGGGAGATACCAATTTAAAACAAGACCTAATTTATTTTGGTAATTAATAAAAGAATGTATGTTAAAATGTTGTTAATTACAAATTCATTTCTGTAATTTTACAATGTCTAAAATTACTATCATCTGCGAAGCATATTAGATGCTAAATTAATCGAACCAAATTAAGCGGATTGGTTAAGGAATTTGAGAATAGTTCTCATGGTGAAAAGCTATCTTATGTCCTTAATACGCCTATCCCGCAATGGTTTGCGCATAATGCCTCCGAGGAAGAGATTGCTACTTTTAGAAAGTGGCAAGATGATGCACGATTGGCTCAATGCATCATGCATCATGATCGCATCCATGAGTAACGAGCTTCAACACAAGATGAAACTATGGATGCTTCTACTATATTCCCGCACATCAAGTAGTTGATGGTGAGGAAAGTAGGACCGATAGATATCGATATCTAAGGAGCTCTTCCGATCTAGAATGGCCAATGGCACTATAAGATGCATAAAAAGTTCTTAACATAATCAATTTGATTGATCAATTAGGACAAATTGGTTTTGTCATGGATGGAGAGTTGAGCCAAGATTTGATCTTGCACTCACTCACCCGGACTCCTTTCACAATTGTTGTGAATTTTCATATGAACAAGCTAGATATCACCTCATTTGATTTGCTTAACATATTGAAAAATGTTGAGAGTCACTTTCAACCAAGAAAGACCAAGTCTTACTTGGTAGGGGCCAAAGGATCTTCTGAAAAAGAAGAACGATTCAAAGAAGGTAAATAGAAAGGCATAAACAAAGGATAATAAGAACAAAAGCGATATGGATAGCAAAGGAGTTTGCTTCCACCGCAATAAGCACGGACCTTTGGAAAGAAAGCTGCAAGAAGCATCTTGCAGAGAGGCTAACCAAAGAAGCTTAGTGAAGTTTCGGTTACAATACAGTTTTTTGTTCATGATTGAAATAAATTTTTCTTTAAGTCAAGGTTCTACTTGGGTATTGGATACCGACTTTGGTTATCATAAATATAGATTTATGAAGGGACCAAGCAGAAGTAGAAAGCTAAACAAATATAAGTAATCCTATGTGTGGAAAATGAAGCAAAAGGTTCTTTACATTAGCCATAGGAACTTATAGTTTAGCAATGCCTACGGGCAAATCTATTAAGTCAATAAGTTGTTATTGTATTTCAGTTCTTGTTAAAAAATATTATTTCCATTTTATTGTTGGACAATGAAATCTTTGGTATTATAATTAAGAACAATTGTTGTTCTATTTATAATAATAATGTTTTGTATAGAACCGGAATATTACTTAATAAATTTTGTATACTTGACTTACATGAAAATAATTTTGCATATTGAACAAATTAGTATAAGAAAAGGAGATGATCATTCAAAGAGTTGAATGTGTGTATTTGTTGAAATACAAGTGTGAATTATTTGAAAGGTTCAAAGAATTCAGAAGTGAAACAAATTGGCAAAGTATTAAGATTCTTTGATTAGATCAAGGAATAAATACTTGTGCAATAAGTTTCTAGATCATCTCAAATGGTTTTCTCATAATGGACACATCGATACATAATAATTGATTGATGTATCCGAAAGGAAAAATCGTACCTTGTTGGACATAGTGCGGTGCGGTCCATAATGATTTTACCGACATTCCGGTATCCTTCTCAGGATCATGTCCTAGAAATGGGCTGCATATCTCACGAAAAAGGTAACCTCAAAATCCAACCCCCAAGACTCCATAAAAGTTATGGACGGGGAGGATTCCTAATCTTAAGTATGTTAAGATAAGGGTTGTCCAACTTATGTGAAAAGGTTTCAAAGGATAAGCTTGGGACAAGATTTGACAAGTGTCGATTTGTGGGACATCCTAAAGTAAGTTTAGGGTATATGTTCTATAATCCTACTTAGCAAAAAAGGTGTTTGTTACGAAACACCGCCTTCTAAGATAAAGGTGTTTATCATTAAAAAGGGGCTAGTGGGAGGATAATAGATCTTGAAGAGTTCAAGAACCACAAAACACTATAAGTCAAATAAGAGGAACACAGATAGATAGACCTATTGTACCACAACCGAATCGTAAACGGAATAGTACCGAAGATACCTAGGAGGTATGGATTCATCATGGATGATGATGATGAGGTACACATCATGAAGATGATGATCCAGATACATATGATGAGGTGATGACACTCGAGAAATGGATCAAGTTTCGATGGAACATTCATTTTGATGAGGCAATCAAAAGAGTTTGATTTTATCAAAATAAGAATGAACCTAGTGTGTACAAAAGGGTCGATGGGAGCGTCGTGAAATTTCTAGTATTATATGTTGATATACTACGGATGAGGAATTACATACCAATGCTACAATCAAGAAAGATAAAGTTGTCTAAACATTCCTCCATGAATGATTTGGAAGAGTATCTTAATTGGGGATATAAATCTATATAGATAGATTTAAGAGGATGCTCGACTTAACCCAAGGAACGTATATTCATTTGATGCTAAAGTCGTTTAGCATGGCAAACTCAAGAGATGTCTCATGTTGATGAGCTATGGAGTGTGTATCTCTTAATAGTCCCCACAGACTCCAAAAAGAGAGATCGCATGAGTGACTATCATGTATGCAATGAAATATACGAGACCCGATGTTGATCGGTCATATTATGGAGAAGTTCACTATGAGTCGGTGAAAAACATCTTAAAGTGCTTAACCCAAGCACTAAGGATGTGATCATATTCATGGTGGGTCTAAATTAAAACTAGAGGGCTTAATGAGACTCAAGTTTTTCGATGCACCAAGATGATGAGAAAATCCACTTTAAGGTAAAGCGTTATCTTGAGCAAAGTGGTGCGTTGAATTGGAAAGGTTCCAAACAAAGAAAGAGTTCTTTGGTTTAGTGATAAAGACAAAGTATATAGCTATAAATGAAGTCGCAAGTTGATTGTTTGGATTAAAAGTTCATTACGTAACTAGGAATAGTTCCTAAGTCTCATCTTGGATCTAAACATGTGTTGTGGCACTTTCATTTGATTATTAGAATCATTGAAAGATGGGAAATCACTATAGAGATAGTGGACTCTCAAGAACAACATTACATATCCATTAACTAAAGCTTATCCAACAGCAGGATAATCGTCACTTAGAGAAGAAGAGTATAAGATACCATGACGATTGGCTTTAGTGCAAGTGGGAGATTGAAAGTAGTATGCACACAAATCAATCATGTTTGATGATAAAGCATATACTTTGTAACAATCTTATTCATTTATTAATAAAAAGTATTAATTTATTAAAGGCTGTTAATTATCTACATGATGCTGTTTTATAATATGTGATAAACCCATAGTTTTAAGCAATGCTTTTAGAATAATGATGATGATCATTCTAATGAGATCTAAATTTTAGAAAGCTTAAAACTAAAATAGTTCCCAATCATTGGATTACTAAATTGGGGATTAGTGAATCCGGATAGATTGGTACATACGTTGCTTGCTCATTGGATGAGGATGATTGATCTCATGATCATTTGTGTGGAGACACTAAAGCAAGTATGTAGGTGCTTATTAGAGAATAAGTTCATGAAGCGTGGCTCGCTAAGGAATACCTAATGGAGTTTTATTTGCTGTCAATAGGAATTCTGTAGATGATAGTAGTACAAGTAATCCTTGGACTTGAGATCATCATAGTATCTTGTGTATGATGAGTTATACTTTGACTTATTCCTTAAGACCCTTAGGGTATATCAAAGGGTATGCTTGGGTATAATAAGTTGTACATGGAGATAATGTATGATCAATAAAGAATCTACCACTTCTAATAAAAGAAGAGAAATGTCCTATGTGATTCGATAAATGACAACCCAAAGAGTCCTTGGTTATATGCGTAATGAAATTAGAAAGGAGTTTCTAATTTGCATTATTTGGAGTTGTGCATTTAAGATCGAAATACATATAATTAAATAAAATAAGACTGATGACAAGAATTCCATGTCTTATATTTAATTGGGACATTGTATGGTGGAAGGATTGAAATTGCATGCAGAACTATTTACTCAAAGGTTCTTTTATGATTAATGTTGAAATCTATATTATCCGGAAAGTCGTTGATCGCTAGGGAGGCTTATATCCTATTGTAGAATAAATATTATTTATTTAAATAAATTAATTGTTTAATTTATTTATTTAAATAAGATTAGAATTGTTCTAATTGATTTATTCACAATAGGTTTAATATGGAGAACCTAAAGGGTCACACCATAAAAGGAAGAATAATTATTTAAGAAGTTAATGGCATAATCGTAATAATATGTTAAGTATATTTAATTTAATCTATGGTGATAGAATAAATTAAATAGCTTAATATTTATTATTTAATATTTTAGAAATATTAAATATAAATTAATAAGAGGAGTCTTATTAATATTATTACAATTATTATTATTTTAATTTCTAAAAGAGTTTAGGAATTAATTTAATATAAGTACTCTCATTTATTCCTAATGGATTAGGAAGGAAAATTAGTTAAAGGAGTTTAATTAATTATCCCTAATAAGATTAGGGGAGCTTAATTAATTAAAAGAATTTAATTAATTAAATAAAACCCAATTCCTTAATTGTTAAGGTGGGTTGCCCACATCTATAAATAAGAGGAGTCTTATTATGGGTGGTATGGGTTGTTGACTTTTTAATAACATACGTAATAATTCCAATTGTTTGAGAGTACGCTTTTTTATATAGAGATAAAAACTAGGGTTTAGCCATAACACCCATCTTCTTGAATTTTATTCTTTCCTGGTGGATCACCTCAGAGGCCAAACATTTGGGTGGCTAACGTTGATCAAAGGAAGGAACCAAACCCGGTGGATTCAAGTTGAACGCGAAAAGGATTTGGAGGTGAACTTGTACGAGGAAGCTCGATCTTCAAGGGTATGATTTTATTCTTTATCTTTTCGTTTAATTAATAATTGTGCATAAAGGGTGATCGGGTATATGGTTTGTAAAATTTTTTAAACTCGATTTTACACGCTCGAGCTTATTTTTTAATTGCAATTTGATTGCATTTTTATGAATATTACAAACCTAACATTTCATATTATTCAAAATAAAAGAGTTTATTTGTGAATAGGAAAGAAAATCCATATTTCCTTAAATAAAGAAGTTTATTTAAATATGAAATAAGATTTCATATTATTCAAAATAAAGGAGTTTATTTGTGAATAGGAAATATAATCCGTGTTTCCTTTAATTAAAGATTTTTTTTTTATATATATATGGAATTGGATTCCATAATTAATTAAAATAAAGGAGTTTATTTTGATTAAAATTTTGATTAAAATAAAATAGTTTATTTTATTCAAAATTGGATAAATTAAAATAAAATAGTTTTATTTTGATTTAAATTTGGATTAAAATAAAGGAGTTTATTTTGATTCAAAATTAGATTTTATACTAACTAAATTTGCCCATTAAATGATATCAATATATATATTAAATGTTTATTATTCATGAGATGAATGTTATTTATTGATGCATATGATGATGTGTATGATAATAAATGGGATTGATTATGGACTATTGACCAATGCGATTGGATTTTATTTTAGTTGGATGCATGAATGTATGGGTTTTAATAAATGGGGTTCTAAGTGCCTCGTCTTCTCTAATTTTTCTTAATGTAAATTCTATTCCTCCTATGTACTTCCCTCGATCACGATCAAGGTTTCTATTTATTTTAAATAGTTTTGTAATAGGAATATTTAGAATTATTTTGAAAATTAGAGATCAAGGACAAGAAGCGCTTGAAGACCCCCGTTTGTAATGGAGCCCGGGTTTAAATGTAATAGTTATATTTAAATATTATTTCTTGCACCCCTAGGGTTTTGATTTTTGGTTCACTTGGTGGCTCTAGTGAACCAAACTAGAATAAAAGTCCATAATCAATCCGGGTAGAATATAGTATCTATATATGCATGCTTATACTATATATATATTATATATTATGCAAACATGCTTCGCATGTTAATTAATATGACGCGTATTTTTATATATATATGTAAATGCCTTGCTTAAACAAGATGAGACAAATTAATAACAAACCCCTCAAAATTTTATATTAAGTCCTAAGCGTTCAAAGATATTTGGAATATCGAACGTCGCCTTCTAGCATGATAAAATTAATAGAGTATTAAATATTTAATATGAGATTGTTGTGTCACCACAAGGCAAGTATTAAGTATTTAAGATGTTAATTTATCACATTTGATGCTTATAAAGAAAATTGAACAATATTGTTTTGTTGTGTCACCACAAGGATGATATTTTTCTTTTTTGAATATATGGAGTGCTAGGTCGGACTTAACTTGGATAATTTTGATTCGGATGTGCCACCACTTGATCAAAATAATCTAAGAGGCAAAACACAAGGATTTGTATAGTTGATGTAATTGACAAAAGTTGTCTACCTATTTATTTATATATAGTTTGTTGTGTCACCACAAGGCTATATACAATTGAAATGGGATCCTTATTCTCACTAGCAAATCTTTAATTAGATTTTGCCGAACTATATAAGTGAGGGCAATATAGTTTGAAGAAAATAGTGGGAGATACCAATTTAAAACAAGACCTAATTTATTTTGGTAATTAATAAAAGAATGTATGTTAAAATGTTGTTAATTACAAATTCATTTACAGAATTTTACAATGTCTTAATTACTATCACTGCGTAGCATATTAGATGCTAAATTAATCATACCGAATTAAACGGATTGGTTAAGGAATTTGAGAATAGTTCTCATGGCTGAAAAGTTATCTTATGTCCTTAATACGTCTATCCCTGCAATGGTTGCAGACAATGCCTCTGAGGAAGACATTGCTACTTTTAGAAAGTGGCAAGATGATGCACAGTTGGCTCAATGCATCATGCTCGCATCCATGAGTAACGAGCTTCTCGTCGGCGATGAAACTATGGATGCTTCTACTATATTCCCGCACATCAAGTAGTTGATGGTGAGGAAATGGGGACCGATAGATATCGAGATATCTAAGGAGCTCTTCCGATCTAGAATGGCCAATGGCACTATAGTACAGACAAAAAGTTCTTAACATAATCAATTTGATTGATCAATTAGGACAACTGGTAGTACTATACAACATTGTAAGACCCCAACTTTTATGAATAAAGATTTAATTTTCTTTAAATATCATTTTGAGTAATAAGGTGTGGATTTGATATAATGTTATAATTGTGGCCCCTACCAGTTCGGCATTAACTTGCCCGTGTTCTAGGGCGTAGATGCCTCTAATTCTCAAAGCACCAAATCTCAAACATCGAACCTTCTTTGTTTCACTTTCTGGTTATAGTGTCGGGCAGTTTTCTTCTGATAGATAGCTAATCTTACCAGAGCTGAATCCCGAACTTCCTCTAAAAGATCCAAATTTAGTCGTAGGTCGTCATCATTTTATAGTTCTTTATACTGACTGACCTGAAGTGTTGGGGACCCAATCTCAACTGGTATAAGTGCATCAGTCCCATAAGTCAATCTGAATGGTGAATCCCCAATTGTCGTCCTCAGAGTAGTCTGATATGTCCATAAGATACTGAACATTTCTTCAGGTCAATGCCCTTTCAATTCATCTAACCTCCTTTTAATCCCATTAAGTAGAGTCTGGTTAGTGATTTCTACTTGTCCATTCGACTGAGGATGGGCAACTGAAGTCTTTATATGTTGAATGGCCAACTCTTTCAGAAAAGCTTCGAATTTTGACCCCATAAACTCTCTGCCATTATCCAAAACCAGGACCCTCGGGATGCCGAACCGATAAACAACATTTTCTTTAAAAAACTTCAGATATTTCTTTTCGGTGATCTTCTGTAGGGGTTTAGCTTCTACCCACTTAGTCATGTAGTCATTAGCCACGATCACAAATCTGACTTGCATATCCCTTGTTTTTCGGCAGTGGTCCCAGGATGTCAATCCCTCATATGGAAAATGGGATCGGGGATAATACCAAATATAACTCTTCGGGAGGCTGATGGGGGATAGGGCTATTTTGCTAACACTTAGGACTTTTTATGACAAAATCCTTTGCTTCTAGAAGATGGTCGGCCAATTATACCCCTGCCTAAGAATTTTGTATGCCAACAACTTTGCCCCCATATGATCTCCACAAACTCCTTCATGTACTTCCCGAAGAGTATAGTCAACTTATGATGGTGTTAAACACTTGAGAAATGGAAAACTAAAAGCCCTTTGGTACAAATCTACCTCAATAAGGATGAAGTTTGAGCTCTTGTGTTTGATCTTTTTGGAAAATATGCAGTCCAAAGGCAGAACCCTATCATCCAGGTAAGATATATACGGTGTGAGCCAGCAATCCAACCTATCCAAGCCAAGACATCCACCCTCTGAACACAAGGCCTTTGCAAGACTTCCAAATATACTGAGCCATTAAAGGAACTTGCTTCAGTTATTGCCAGTGGGGTTAAGGCATCTCCTACTATGTTATCTGACCGATCAATTCCTTGGCAATTGTGTGAGCTGAAGTAATGGAGCTTATCTTTCATCTCGACCAGGTATTTGGTAATCCTTGCCCCCCGAGCCTCATATTCTCCAGATATCTTCTTGACAACTAGTTGAGAGTCACTATAGATAACCAACCTCTGAACCTCTAAGCTTCGGGCCAACTGAAGTCCAGCCAAAATATCTTCATGTTCCGCTTCATTGTTTGTGGCTTTGAACTGAAATCGTATTGCTTATTGGACCCTGAACCCCTCGGGACTTGTCAGAATAACCCCCGCTCTATTGGCATCCGAAGTCAAAGACTCGTCTGTGACGCCCCCAAAATAGGTATACGTCACCCATCTTGAATCGCCAGATACAAGGTACTGAATACAAATACATCTTAATTATACAACAGTCGTGTAAAATATGACAAAACATAGGCTGTGAGTTTTAATACAAATATTGTCATCTAGACAATATCCACACTCAATGGAGTCCTCATTACATTTATTATCACACTATTTCACAGAATAGTGAGGACTACTAATGCACCATCTAGGACCATCACTTTGTTCCCCGACTAGTCTCAACTACGTTCTCATTTCCTGAAGAGAACAGTGAAAGAAATGGTGAGCTCAAATAGCCCATTAAGAAATATTATGACTAAGATAATGCAGAATAAATTATCATTAGCCTTCAACAATGTTAAACTGATAGAATATAATAGACAACAAGTTTAACTGCAGCGGATCAAGCAATCCATTAGAAGAGTCAAATAAGGTATAAAATCTACTATATTCTATGATTTAAAAAGTTTTTCATCAACTTTATCGCTGAGACTCAGCTAAATAAATAAAATCGAATCATCCCTGCTCCACGGCCAAGGATATTCATGTAATCATCAATGATCATGACTATATCGAATAATCCCTGGTCATAATCTTACCAACAACTGTCCACCAATGAACTACAGGCCAATGAGGACTTTTACCACATCATTCTTCACATTACGGTCATGATTATACCAAATAATCACTGGTCATAATCATACCAAGTCCATCTATGCACGTAAGCCAAAGATGACTTTCATCACAATATAAGCATGAGAATGATGACAATGACATAATAATTAATTAAAACAAGTTCAAGAATAAATTTTAAAGATTTATAAATTAATTTATCCAGAAACCAATAACGTCCAAATTATCAACATGATACTGCTTTGTAGAGTTAAATTCAATAATGCTCAAAAGAATATTTCCATGAAAAGATACTAGATGAAGCGCAAATATCAAGGATATTCCACTAATTTTATGGAGTATAGAAGCCAAAGCTTTAACCAACTAAGTATAATAGAATATATAAAATTGCAAATGGATTTTCGCTCGCCATGCGGTAATTCACGTATACAGATCATTTTCACAATTTAATAAGGAATGAATACGAAGGATCATTCATCATGCATGTGGTAATCCACATAGACATGTTATTCCAACAGAATAATAAAGAATGGAATAACTGAAGGATTCACCATGCGTAATAGATCGCATGTGAAAAGTTATTCCCAATGTAATAATTAATAATGGAACCAGTCCCACAGAACGATATGCATAGACATGATATTCCGATAGAATAATAAATAATGGAACCAAGTCTGGCGTAAACGCACAGACAGGATATTTTGACAAAATAATAAAGAACGGAATATTAGAAGAATTTCACCATGTATGCGGTGTAACACCCCTAAAATAGGTCCAATCCAACCAACCTATTCTGAGTCGCCAAAAACATGGTACAGATTATAACTATAACTTTATTACTATAATTGTCGTGCAAAATATAACAACACATATGTTGTGAGTTTTGATACAAATATATACCAACTGTGACTCATGTCCCAACCTTGGATAGTACGTCACAATAGCACCTTACATAAAGATACAGTCAATAACTATTTTAGAAATTAAAATCTTTGGGAAGTGCTCAAGAAAACCTTCGTACATGGGAGGCCATGCGTCTAGGTTATGATAGATATCATATTCCCACAGAATTATCCTTGGTTGACCCAATAAACCCCAAAGAAAAATGAGAAGATTACTATCATATTCTTTCCAATGGTGAGTCTTCTCTTAACATATCATTATCTCCACCGTCTCTAATTGAGAATTATACTTCAACCAAACTCCAAGATCATATAGATAGTGCTTGTAGATATACTCAGCAAGTGGATGTGCACAACCATGTCTTATGATAACACGAGGTTGTATGTCATTAGACATCTTGTATGAACGTTAGGTTCGCCTCACCCTATTTGATTCACCAAATATAACTACTAAATGATGTATAGAATACAACACACTTTTCTATACTGTTTAGGGAGAACCTCCACAGCTAGAGACCACCGTTCTATTTTCCTGTTACCCCTGTTCGACCCAGCTACACTCTTATTACCTGAAAGGAATTGTGAAGCAAAAGGGTGAGCACAACTAGCTCAATAAGAATATCATAACTAAAGATAATTAAATTATCAATAGCCTTCGTCAGAAATAAATCAGAGATTTAGAACATATGGTAGATGATAAAATTTTTCAACCATAGTTGCAGCGGAATGAGCAATCCATTAGAAGAGTCAAATAGACCATAATGTCTATTATCTTCTATATGTTAAAAGTCCACCAACAATGTTTTATCCCTGTAACATCCATCAACAGTTCCTGTCCACAATCATATGAATAACTCATAATCATCTTTGTGATTCCAAAATGCAGGTGGAAACACTGGAAACTCTCGGGAGGTCACCGCTAAATAGTTCAAGGAGCTGGGACCACCAGAGTTTAAGTGAGAGCCAAAACCACTTATGGCGGAAGCATGGATAAAGCAGATCACCAAGATATTTGATGTCTTGGGATGCTTCGAGGACCATAATATCTATTATCTTCTCTATGTTAAAAGTCCACCAACAATGTTTATCCCTGTAACATCCATCAACAGTTCCTGTCCACAATTATATGAATAACTAATAATCATCTTTGTGGTTCCAAATTCCTTTTCTCATCCAGAACGAAGATAATTTTCATCACCTGTCTTTACCTGAAATATCAAAGATCATGGTTATACCAAATCACAGTTCATGTTCATAATCATACTAATAAATCCATTTTTGCACTACGGATCAAAGATATTCAACAACAGGTCATCTTTGCACTACGGGCCAAAGATATTCAACAACAATTCATCTTTGCACTACAGGCCAAAGATATTCAACAAGTCATCTTTGCACTACGGGCCAAAGATATTCAATAACAATTCATCTTTGCACTACAGGCCAAAGATATTCAACAAGTCATCTTTGCACTACGGGCCAAAGATATTCATATCTCAAAGAAATATATAATCATTTCAGAATTTATATAAACAATAATTATAACCATGTTGATCAATTCATCTTTGCACTTAAGCTAAAGATAATCGTTTATAAATCCAATGGTCATGATCATACAAATCAACAATTCATCTTTCACTTTCTTTCGCCAAAGAGAACCCATAGTCACGATCATACCAATAATCTACCCATCTTTACACTTAAGTCAAAGAGAAATATCATCACCTAATTATAAAATGTTATATATGATAATAAAAATAATATGATCAACAAATCGCATTTAATTTCAAAAATAAGATTCATAAATCAATGATTTCATAACACCTTAATCCAAATGTTATAAATCACTTAATAATCTCATAATCTAATATTATTAATATTACCACAATATCTTAATCATTTCTTAACCATATAAACAATTTATTTTAATTGTTTACACTTTACTAATTAATGCATTTAATCATTCTAAAATGCCAAACTCATAAGATTTCATCACCAATAACCAAAACCCTCATCAAAAATCTGCATATACCTTATATAGGATTCTAAAGCCATAAAATACTATTTTCCAAATTTCTTACTTCACATAACATATTTAATTCATTTACTCATCACTAGACCATTTTCATGAAAAATATCAAATCAGTTTCAAAAATATTTCTTTTCTGGGATTTAGCATAATATAGTCCCATATTAAACATATATTTTTCTCAAAATTTTTAAAATTCATTTACTATTTTTCATATGGCCAAAATTGCCGAATTTTTAGACATTTATCATAAATTATAATTTTGTCCAAAAATTCTGAAATTTACACGGTATACTTCTGTTATATACATGTATTCCCAATAAAAATTTCATCAATTTTGGAGTTAACCACAAGGAGTTATAAGTGTTTACTTTTAAAATAGTCTTTTCTCATAAAATTCATAACTCCTAATCTATACATCCAAAAATCGCCATTTTTGGACACAATCTACAAAACTTATCAAATTATCATTTCAAAGTTTTCCAAAATTTTTGAAGGTCAGAAAAATTTCGAAACATAAAAACATAATAACCCTTAAAATCCCTTACTATCCCTTACCTCAAAAAAAAGAAGATTAGAAATGGGATATAATTTGAACGAACTTGCACCGTATAGCAACACTCAAGATATCTAAATATTCATAAAATACGTTCGATAATATAGAGAGAGAAAACTTCAGTTTCTAGTATGATTTTCAATTCTAACCTAAGCACCCTATTTATAGGAAATTACTTAGAACACCAAAGCAGAAAATTTAATAAAATATTAATATATTTATATTATTTTCCTTAGCCCACCTTGACCATCTAGATCCAGCAACCAAATAATGACAAAAACCAAAAAAAACGTTTTTGTAATTAAAAATAATTAAAACTTTCAAAAACCAATTATTTCAGAACTACGGAACTTCAATAATTCATAATAAATAGCTCTTTTATCAAAAAAATTCAAACCACATGTCTTTTCTATAGGAAATTTTATTATCTACAACTTTACAGAAGAAAGTTTTTCCAAATTCCAAACAGAAATTGACCGAAATTCACAAACGGGCGATTTTACAGGCTATAATCAAATTTCAGTCAAGAAATGGGGTCCACCGACACATAAAACATGTGTTAATCATTTAATGCAACAAAAATACTCTTTCTCCTCATATACTCATATATCCCATATTCATTATAAAAATATCATCATTATTATATTATAATAATATAATAAAATATTGTTTTATCAGAAAAGATAAAATATCGATTTTTAACAATTGTCACTTTAAAAATTTTCTTCATTTATATCAACATAAAATGAATATTTTTCTCATCATATAAATCAATAATTAATTATTCATAAATAATATTACAGAATCACAATAATCGACAATCGTGCGGGTTCTAAGAAAGAGGGGCTTTCAATAAGGATTTCTCTTCATCGGGCGCAATTAGGTGACCAAACCTCTCCTTAGACAGAACTTTCTGACATTGCCAATAATGTTATCTAATAATATTATTCAGATAATATGAATTATTGCTTCGATAATGGAAAATATTGTGTCGTGACAATTATTGAAACAACAATAATATAAAATATCAACGTAGCAATTATTGAATCAATAAAATAAAATATTGAACAGTAATTACTGTAATAATTATTGAGTAGTGCCTTCTTACGTAAGAATAAATAATTGGTGCAATACCGTGTGCTACTATGCAACAACGCAGACATCGTGTTTTAAACAACGGGTATTCCAACAAGATGATACCAGTATAACTACGCCGTTATTTATAAACAACTTATACTTGTCATTTTCTTCATCCAATCGCTTTCCGTTATGGGGCCCACAAAAGACTGCACCGTCGTATGAACATTCCCCGACAGGAAGAATTTTCCACGACCAAACAAATATTTCCCGACAACAATGAGTATTTTATAACCACTTGCTTATTTAAAATATTTACATTTATCACCTTTAACTTTAAACTTTTATAAATTTAACCATTTACTGAATAGTAATTATAAGAAAATTGAATACTTTTATTTCATAAAATTCGGGGTCTTACAATCTTCCCTCCTTATGAAATTTTGTCCCCGAAATTTACGTACCTGGTATTTCAAAGAGTTGAGAATACCTTGCTTTCATTACAGATTCCATCTTCCCTGTCATCATGATTTCTCCATTGCTCATCTCCTGTATTTTAGATATCATTCTAGAATACAGCTTCAAAACAAGGGTTAATTGAACAAATTAACATATCACATAATATTCTGATATTATGACTGACCAACAAATAAGCTTAGGTAGGACACACTAGCGAAGGATATTACTCGTCTCTCCCCTCCTAGTCCTATTCCCTGATCTCCGCCAGAGACCATATCCCTAAGCTCTGATACCAAATGTAACGCCCCTAAAATAGGTCCAATCCAACCAACCTATTCTGAGTCGCCAAAAATATGGTACAGAAAACAACTATAACTTTATTACTACAATTGTCGTGGAAAATATAACAACACATATATTGTGAGTTTTGATACAAATATATACCAACTGTGACTCATGTCCCAACCTTGGATAGTACGTCACAATGGCAGCTTACATAAAGGTACAGTCAATAACTATTTTAGAAATTAAAATCTTTGGGAAGTGCTCAAGGAAACCTTCGTACATGGGAGGCCATGCGTGTAAGACCCCAACTTTTATAAATAAAGATGAATTTTCTATAAATATTATTTTTGAATATTATGGAGTAAATTTGATATAATGTTATAGTTGTGGGTAATATTTATAAATTTTGCAAAGTAAGCAAGTTGTTATAAGATATTTGTTTGGTCGGGGAATATTCTTTTTGTCGAGGAATATTCGTACGACTGCACAATCATTGGTGAACCCCACAACGGAATTATTGTCGAATTGAGAAAATGACAAAAATACTTTATGAAAATAACGGCGGAGGTGTTACCATTAAAACTGTTGAACTACCCGATAATAAAAGTACAGTAATACATGTGGTTGCATAGTAGCACACGGTATTGATTATTAATGCTTACGTGAGAAGTCACTCAGCTATACTCAATTATTGCTACAGTAATTGATGCATCATATCTCTTATATTATTGATTCAATTATTGTCACAGTATCATCTGTATAATATGTTATATTATTAAATCAATAATTGAGACGACAAGTTATAAATGATTAATAATTGTTGAAAGATTAAATATGTGTTGATTAAAAATAAAATGATTTGTGGTAATATTTATTCAATCCTTGATGTATATAAAGAGTCTATTATGAGACGTTTGTGGTAAGTTTGGTTATTTTATGGGGGGCCCATATGTCATCATCTAAGAGTCTCTTCATCAATAGTAATTACCTTCGTCAATAGTAATTACCTTCGTCAATAGTAATTACCTTCATTAATAGTAATTACCTTCGTCAATAGTAATTACCTTCATCAATAATAATTACCTTCGTCAATAGTAACTACCTTTACCAGACGTCAAACCACTTGCCGTTTCATATTACAGGCGTCGAACCAATTGTCGTTTCACATTACAGGCGTCAAACCACTTTTCTTTTCACATCACCAGTCGTCAAGCCACTTGCCTTATCACATTTCAAGTGCTAAGCTAGAAATATTCTATAAATAGAGGCATAGTGCTTCATTATTTTTCAAGAATTCATTCAAGCTATAGAGAGAGAAAGTATAGAGAGAATAAGAGAGAAAGAAGAAGAGTATTCTGTTACTACACTACTGCAATATTCAATCTACTACTAATGTAAGGGGCGTTATTCTTTCTTATTCATGAAGAGAACTGTTGTTATTCCATTGCTTATTATTCTGTTGGAATAACCTGTATATGCGGTTTACCCTATACTTGGTGATATTCTTCTATTATTCTCATTGGAACATCACATGCGTGTGTTTTACACGGACCTTGCCCGCCTTTATTATTATTCGTTGGAACATCATGTCTATGTGTTTTACAAGGACTGGTTCCGCCTTCTTTATTATTATTCGCATTTGGAACATCCATACATGTGTTTTACAGGACACTGGTTAAAAGTCTTTATTATTATTACGTTGGAACATCGTGTCTACATGTGTTTTTACAGGACTGGTTCCGTCTTTATTATTTTGTTGGAACATCCCGCCGGTGCAAAATTTTGCACGACACGGTTCCGTTATTATTATTCGTTGGAATAACTTTCGTCATGGCAAGCACCGCATGCATGGTGATTTCTTTTGTTATTCCATTCTTTATTATACTCGGTTGGTTAATGTTTTGACTTCTATACTCCATGAAATTAGTAGAATATCCTTGATATTTGTGCTTCATCCAATATCTTTTCATGGAAATATTCTTACGATCATTCTTGAATTTTACTCTACAAAGCAAAGATCATGTTGACAATTTGGACATTATTAGTTCCTGGATAAATTAATTCTTGAACTTGTTTTATTGAATTCTTATATCATTGTCATCATCCTCATGTTTATATTATGTTAAAAGTCATCCGTGGCCTGTAGTGCATAGATGGACTTGGTATGATTATGAATTGTGGATTATTGATTGTAATCATTTGACCGTAATGTTACAAATGATGTGGTAAAAGTTATCATTGGCCCGTAGTGTATTGATGGACGGTTGTTTGCATAATCATGACCATTAATGAATACACGAATGTCCTTGGCTGTAGTGCATGGATAATTTGTGGTCGTGATACTAAAAAATATCGTTGGCCGTAGTGCATGGGTGATTTGATGATGTGGATTATTTATTAAGCTGAGTCCCAGCGATAAAAGTCATGAAAAACCTTTTAAATCATAAAAGATAATAGATTTTATTCTCAACTTGACTCTTTTAATGGATTGCTTGTTCGCTGCAGTTAAACTTAATGTTGTTATATTTTATCAGTTTAACACTGTTGAAGGCTAACGATAATTTATTTTGCATTATCTTAGTCATAATATTTCTTACTGGGCTAGTTGAGCTCACCCTTTCTTTCACTGTTCTCTTCAGGAAATAAGAACATAGCAGGGACTAGTCGGGGAACGGAATGACGGTCCAGAGGATAGCATTAGTAGTCCTCACTATTCTGTGAAATAGTGTGTTAATAA
Source organism: Panax quinquefolius (assembly GCA_020205615.1). Taxonomy (NCBI): domain Eukaryota; kingdom Viridiplantae; phylum Streptophyta; class Magnoliopsida; order Apiales; family Araliaceae; genus Panax; species Panax quinquefolius. The sequence goes on along the minus strand of CM035162.1, from coordinate 128,540,860 downwards.
TTGTAATGAGGACTCCTTTTGAGTTTGTATAATCTCTAGTAGACAATAATTGTATTCAAACTCATAGTTATGTTTTGTCGTATTGTACACGACAGATGTATTAGTAAGTTGTATTTGAATTTTGTACCATGTATCTGATGACCCAAGATGGGTGATGTATACCTAATTTTGGGGGCGTCACAATGCGTCTAGGTTATGATAGATATCATATGCCCACAGAATTATCCTTGGTTGACCCAATAAACCCCAAAGAAAAACGAGAAGATTACTATCATATTCTTTCCAATTGTGAGTCTTCTCTTAAAATATCATTATCTCCACCGTCTCTAATTGAGAATTATACTTCAACCAAACTCCAATATCATATAGATAGTACTTGTAGATATACTCAGCAAGTGGATGTGCACAACCAAGTCTTATGATAACACGAGATTGTATGTCATTAGACATCTTGTATGAACGTTGGGTCCGCCTCACCCTATTTGATTCACCAAATATAACTACTAAATGATGTATAGAATACAACACACTTTTCTATACTGTTTAGGGAGAACCTCCACAGCTAGAGACCACAGTTCTATTCTCCTGTTACCCCTGCTCGACCCTGCTACACTCTTATTACCTGAAAGGAATTGTGAAGCAAAAGGGTGAGCACAACTAGCTCAGTAAAGAATATCATAACTAAAGATAATTAAATTATCAATAGCCTTCGTCAGAAATAAATCAGAGATTTAGAACATATGGTAGATGATAAAAATTTTCAACCATAGTTGCAGCGGAACGAGCAATCCATTAGAAGAGTCAAATAGACCATACTGTCTATTATCTTCTCTATGTTAAAAGTCCACCAACAATGTTTATCCCTGTAACATCCATCTACAGTTCCTGTCCACAATCATATGAATAACTAATAATCATCTTTGTGGTTCCAAATTCCTTTTCTCATCCAGAACGAAGATAATTTTCATCACCTGTCTTTACCTGAAATATCAAAGATCGTGGTTATACCAAATCACAGTTCATGTTCATAATCATACTAATAAATCCATCTTTGCACTACGGGCCAAAGATATTCAACAACAGGTAGTCTTTGCGCTACGGGCCAAAGATATTCAACAACAATTCATCTTTGTACTACAGGACAAAGATATTCAACAAGTCATCTTTGCACTACGGGCCAAAGATATTCAACAACAATTCATCTTTGCACTACAGGCCAAAGATATTCAATAAGTCATCTTTGCACTACGGGCCAAAGATATTCATATCTCAAAGAAATATATAATCATTTCAGAATTTATATAAACAATAATTATAACCATGTTGATCAATTCACCTTTGCACTTAAGCTAAAGATAATCGTTTATAAATCCAATGGTCATGATCATACCAGTCAACAATTCATCTTTTCACTACTGGCCAAAGAAAACCCATAGTCACGATCATACCAATAATCTACCCATCTTTACACTTAAGTCAAAGAAAAATATCATCATAGGAATTATAAAAATGTTATATATGATAATAAAAACAATATGATCAACAAACGCATTTAATTTCAAGAATAAGATTCATAAATCAATGATTTCATAACACCTTAATCCAAATGTTATAAATCACTTAATAATCTCATAATCTAATATTATTAATATTACCACAATATCTTAATCATTTCTTAAACTTATAAATAATTTATTTTAATTATTTACACTTTACTAATTAATGCATTTAATCATTCTAAAATGCCAAACTCATAAGATTTCATCACCAATAACCAAAACCTTCATCAAAAATCTGCATATACCTTATATAGGATTCTTAAACCATAAAATACTATTTTTCAAATTTCTTACTTCACATAACATATTTAATTCATTTACTCATCACTAGACCATTTTCATGAAAAATATTAAATCGGTTTCAAAAATATTTCTTTTCTGGGATTTAGCATAATATAGTCCCATATTGAACATATATTTTTCTCAGAATTTTAAAAAACTATTTACTATTTTTCATATGACCAACACTGCCGAATATTTAGACATTTATCATTAATTGTAATTTTGTCCAAATATTCTGAAATTTACATGGTATACTTCTGTTATATACATGTACTCCCAATAAAAATTTTATCAATTTTGGAGTTAACCACAAGGAGTTATAAGTGTTTACTTTTAAAATAATCTTTTCTTATAAAATTCATAACTCCTAATCTATACATCCAAAAATCGCATTTTTGGACACAATCTATAAAACTTATCAAATTATCATTTCAAATTTTTCCAGAATTTTTGAAGGTCAGAAAAATTTCGAAACTGAAAAACATAATAACCCTTAAAATCCCTTACTATCCCTTACCTCAAAAGAGCAGTACTGGAATGTCGGATATAACGCTGAACGAACTTACACTGTATAGCAACACTCAAGATATATAAATACTCACAAAATACGCTTGATAATATAGAGAGAGAAAACTTCAGTTTCTGGTATGATTTTCAATTCTAACCTAAGCACCCTATTTATAGGAAATTGCTTAGAACACCAAAGCAGAAAATTTAATAAAATATTAATATATTTATATTATTTTCCTTAGCCCACCTTGACCATCTGAATTCAGCCACCAAATAATGACAAAAACCAAAAAAACATTTTTGTAATTAAAAAAAATTAAAACTTTCAAAAACCAATTATTTCAGAACTACGGAACTTCAATAATTCATAATAAATAACCCTTTTATCAAAAAAATTCAAACCACATGTCTTTTCCATAGGAAATTTTATTATCTACAACTTTACAGAAGAAAGTTTTTCCAAATTCCAAACAGAAATTGACAGAAATCCACAAACGGGCGATTTTACAGGCTATAATCAAATTTCAGTCAAGAAATGGGGTCCACCGATACACAAAACATGTGTTAATCATTTAATACAACAAAAATACTCTTTCTCCTCATATACTCATATATCCCATATTCATTATAAAAATATCATCATTATTATATTATAATAATATAATAAAATATTATTTTATCGGAAAAAGATAAAATATCGATTTTCAATAATTGTCACTTTAAAAATTTTCTCCATTTATATCCACATAAAATGAATATTTTTCTCATCATATAAATCGATAATTAATTATTCACAAATAATATTACTGAATCACAATCATCGACAACCAAGCAGTTCTCGGGAAGAGGGGCTTTTCAATAAGGATTTCTCACTTCTTGGCGAGCAATTAGGTGACCAAACCTCTCCTTAGACAGAACTTTCTAGACATTGCCAATAATGTTATCTAATAAAATTATTCAGATAATATGAATTATTGCTTCGATAATGGGAAATACTGTGCCGTGACAATTATTGAAATAACAATAATATAAAATATCAACGTAGCAATTATTGAATCAATAAAATAAAATATTGAGCAGTAATTATCGTAACAATTATTGAGTAGTGCCTTCTTCACGTAAGAATCAATAATTGGTGCAATCTGATTGTGCCATCTTGTGCAACAATGTGTATTCATCGTGTTTTAACCAACGGGTATTCCAACAAAGATAACTTGCAGAATAACTACCTGTAGTTATTTATAAACAACTTATACTTGTCGTTTTCTTCATCCAATTGCATTCCATTATGGGGCCCACAAAAGACTGCGCCGTCGTACGAATATTCCCCGACAGGAAGAATATTCCACGACCAAACAAATATTTCCCGACAACAATGAGTATTTTATAACCACTTGCTTATTTAAAATATTTACATATATCACCTTTAGCTTTAAACTTTTATCAATTTAACCATTTACTGAATAGTAATTATAAGAAAATTGAATACTTTTATTTGATAAAATTCGGGGTCTTACATGCGGTACTTCGCATAAACAGGTTTTTCCAACAGAATAATAAGAAAGGAATAACAACAGAATTCTCCAGGCATGCGATAGACCTCACAGACAGGTTATTCCAATAGAATAATAAAGAATAGAATAACAGAAGAATTTCACCATGTATGCGGTGCCAGATATAAACAAAGTTATTCAACATAATAATAAAGAATGGAATAACAGAAGTTCTCTTCATGAATATGAAAGAAAAAAATACCCCTTACGAGTACAACAAATAATATTCCTTACCTTAGAAGAAACTGGATATTGAAGTAGTGAAGTAGTAGAATACTTTTCTTCTTTCGCTCTATAGTTTCTCTCTCTAGAGTTTCAGTGAATTCGTAAGAAATAATGAAGGAATGAGCTTCTATTTATAGGAGAATGGACTGAATAGTAACTAATTCATGAACGATCCAGACTGATTTACTTTTAAACGGACGGTCCATATTGGTTTACTATTAAAACTTAAAGCAACGATCCATACTGATTTACTATTATTCTTTATTCATAAAAGTTGGGGTCATAATAAAGAATTATTTTCTTGAAATATATATTTGAATATTATGGTGTGGATTTGATATAATGTTATAGTTGTGGGTAATATTTACAAATTTTGTAAAGTAAGCAAGTAGTTATATAATATTCGATTGGTCGGGGAATATTCGTTTTAATAGGGAATATTCGTACGATGGCACAATCATTGGTGGACCCCACAACGGAAGTATTGTCGTAGTTAGAAAACGACAAAATTATCTTTCTATAAAAATAACGGCGGAGGTGTTACCGTTAAAACTGTTGAACTACCCGGTAGTAAAAAAAGTACAAAGAATCTGGCGTGGTTGCATAGTAGTTACTACGGTATTGATTATTGATGCTTACGTGAGAAGTCACTCGGTTATACTCAATTATTGCTACATGAATTTTGCGATCATATCTCTCATATTATTGATTCAATTATTGTTACTACGGTATCATCCGCATAATATGATATATTATTAAATCAATAATTGAAACAAAGAAAGTTATTCATATTATTATTTACAATATGATGATATGCAGAAGTTACATCGAGGAGAGGTTTGGTCACCTAATTGCGCTCCAATAAGGAGAAATCCTTATCGAAAAGCCCCTCTTCCTTGAAACGACCTGGTTGTTAAATATTGTGAATTATAATATTAATGATGAATAAGTTCGTGTTGATTAAAGATGAATTTTATAGTTCCATTGTGTTGGAATTATTTGTGTTAGTGGAAATAGACATTTGTTTTGATAATAATTGATGTCCGGAGGTTATATTGTTCAATCGAAGTATTAGGGCACTTTTTCGTGTCAGAGTACTATTCATGAGTTACTATTCACGGGGTACTATTCACCCATAAAATATATTTCTTTTCGGCCCAAATCATTTTTGGGTATAATATTATTCCATGAGGAGATGTGCTAATTTTTCAGACCGTTGGTTGAAGAAATAATAGTAAATCAATATGGACCGCTGGTGGAAAGTTATAATAGTAAATCAATATGGATCCCTGGTTTAAAGTTTTAATAGTAAATCAGTATGGACCGTTGCTTTAAATTTTAATAGTAAACCAATATGGACCGTCCGTTTAAAAGTAAATCATTCTGGACCGTTCATGAATTAGTTACTATTCAGTCCATTTTCCTATTAATAGAAGCTCATTCCTTCACTATTTCTTACGAATTCACTGAAACTCTAGAGAGAGAAACTATAGAGAGAAAGAAGAAAAGTATTCTTCTACTTCACTACTCCAATATCCAGTTTCTTCTAAGGTAAGGGATATTATTTGTTGTACTCGTAAGGGGTATTATTTCTTTCGTATTCATGAAGAGAACTTCTGTTATTCCATTCTTTATTATTATGTTGGAATAACCTGTCTATGCGAAGTACCGCATACATGGTGAAATTCTTATGTTATTCCATTCTTTATTATTACGTTGGAATAACTTGTATGTGCTTGGTCTATCGCATGCACGGTGAATTCGTTGTTATTCCATTCTTATTATTCATTGAATAACTTTGTTTGGCAATACCGCATACATGGTGAAATTCTTTTAATATTTCGTTCTTTATTATTCGTCTTAATATCCTATCATGCGTATATGCCTGGGACTGGTTCCATTATTTATTATTCGCCGGAATATCCACGGTCACATGCGTTCTACCTGGACTCGGTTCCATTATTTATTATTACATTGGGAATAACATGTTTTGTGCGATCTATCGAACGATAGTGAATCCTTACATTATTCCATTCTTTATTATTCGGTTGAATAACATGTACATGTGGATTACCACATGCATGGTGAATGATCCTTCGTATTCATTCCTTATTAAATTGTGGAAATGATCTGTCTACGTGGATTACCGCATGGCGGTCGAAAATCCATTTAAGGTTTCATATATTCTATTATACTCAGTTGGTTAAAGTTTTGGCTTCTATAATCCATGAAATTAGTGGAATATCCTTGATATTTGCGCTTCGTCCAGTATCTTTTCATGGAAATATTGTAATAACCGTGAATTTTAAGTCACTATATGTAACGCCCCCAAAATAGGTATACAACACCCATTCTGAGTCGCCAAATACATGGTACAGAAAGCAAACTACAACTTTAATAATACAATTATCGTGCAAAAATACGTCAACACATATCGTGAGTTTAAATACAAATATTGTCTTCAGACAATATCCACACTCAAATAAGTCCTCATTACAATTATTCAAACACTATTTTACGTAAATAGTGAGGATGCTAAAACATCTTTCTAGAACCATCACTCCGCACTCTGGACTAGTTCCCTGCTATGTTCTCACCTCCCGAGAAAAATGGAACAAAAGGAAAAGGGTGAGCTCAACTAGCCCGGTAAAGAATATTATGACTAAGATAATATACAACAAATTATCGTTAGTCTTCAATGAGGAAAAATCGATAAAATATAATAGACAACAAGTTTTAGATCAACAACGCAGTTTGAAACAACAATCCATAAGAAGAGTCAGTAGAGAATGAGTTCTACTATCTTCTAAGATTTAAAAGTCCATCATCAATTTTATCCCCGTAACAACAATCAATATACATCTTTAATCAATATTCATCTTTTCACCACTAAAAGCCAAAGATATTTATTTATATCACCAGTTGGTCATGTTCATCTCAACACCTGTTCATCTTCGCACTACGGGCCAAAGATATTCATCAGTTAATCATTCATCTTTGCACTACAGGCCAAAGATATTCAGTAATATCATCATTTAGGACTGAGGATGATGAAAAATATTTTAAAGAAAATGAATCCAGTGAGACAGAAAGACAAATAGTAAGGATTCGTATAACAATTTATCCAAGATCAATAATACTCCATAATAACCAATTTTGAAGCAAAATTCAAGAATAAAGATCAAAACATGGATACAATCAAAGATAGTAACCATAATAGACATCTTGGACAAAAAGAAGAAAATTTCATTTTTCGGTGAATAGTGTCGTATTCGTGAATAGTGCCGTATACGTGAATAGTAACCACGACACAAAAAGTTCCAAATTTGATAAAAAGTTCATACCAACATTTCGGTATAATGATATTGAAGAAAATATCATTTTAAGAAGAATATAACACCCCTTACCTCAAAATATCAGTACTTCTGATTGGAATATCGGTATAAGGCTGAAGGAAACTTGCATTGATGAATAGAAACTCACAAAATATCTAAATACTCACAAAATACACTTAATAATCTAGAGAGAGAAAGAGATAAAGCTTATGTTTCTTGTGTGTTTTTCAATTCTAACTTAGCCCTCTATTTATAGGAAAATGTTAGTAGACTTGACCTGCAACCTGATGGCTTTACCTGCTACTATTCCCACCCACCACATTTCAAATATAATTCAGCACATTTCTTCACCAACCACAAGTGGGGCCCACTCAATTCTAGAATTTTCTACCAAAATGCTAAATTTGGATACTTCAACAATTTATGAACAAGACACCTCTTAAAATTCATAACAAATCATACGTTCATTTTTAACGGTTCAAATTTTGTGGACATATACTCAAGTTATATATGTATAACATATCCAAAAATTACAACGATTCAACGGTCGGATTAAAAATTATAACTCACGCAATATATCTCAAAAACACTGGTTTAATTTTTTAATACCTTCATTCCAACAAAAATATTGATAAAACAACTCAACATTAACTCTTTCATTTTTAACCACAATAAATATATCCAACATTTATATCCACTTAAAATAAATATTTTCTTATCATATGAATCAATAATTAATTATTCACAAATGATATTACAGAATCACATTTATGACAACCAGGCCGTTCCCAAGAAAGATGGGGCTTTCCAATAAGAATTTCTCCTTACTGGCGCGCAATTAGGTGACCAAACCTCTCCTTGACAGAACTTTCTAGACATTGCCAATAATGTTATCTAATAATATTATTCAAATAATATGAATTATTGATCCGATAATGGGAAATCGTAAAGTGACAATTATTGAAACAACAATAATATAAAATATCAACTCAACAATTATTGAATCAATAAAGTAAAATATTGAGCGATAACTTCATCGTAATAATTATTGAATAGTGGCTTCTTATGTAAGGATCAATAATTCATCAATACCGTGCATCCACGCCAGACATCGTATTTTTAACCACCGGGTATTCTAACAATTGTTAATTGGTAATAACTACTGTAGTTATTTATAAAAACTCAAACTTGTCGTTTTCTTCATCGATAATTATTTTGTTATGGGGCCTCTCTAAACGATCGCGTAAATGCATTTAATATTCCCCGATAATAAGAATATTCCACGACCAAATGAATATTCCCCGACAACAATGATTATTTTATAACCACTTGCATATTTTGCAAAATTTGCACATTTCACCCATAACCAGATAATTATATCAAATTAATACCTTATTATTCACAATAATAATTAGAGGAAATTTGATTTTATTTATAATAAGTTGGGGTCTTACAACCTCCCCTCCTTATAAAATTTCGTCCTCGAAATTGACATACGTACCTGGTGTTTCGAAAAGGTGAGGATACCTCACTTTCATTTCTGATTCCAACTCCCAAGTCATTTCTTTAATAGCATAGTTTCTCCACAAAACCTTAACTTGTGGTATAACCTTGGTGCGTAGGACATGCTCTTTCCTATCCAAGATCTTAACAGGTACTTCTTCGTACGTTAAATCTTGGCTATCTCGTCTGGTTCTAACGCAATAATATATGGTTCGGGTCTTTCACATATTTACTGAAGCATGGATATGTGAAAAATATTATGAACACGAGACATACTTGGAGGTAATCTTGAGTCTATAGGCCACATTTCCTATTCGGTCAAGAATCTCAAATGGACCAACAAATCGTGGATTGAGCTTTCCTCTCTTTCCAAATCTTGTAACTCTCTTCCATGGAGCAACACGTAACAATACATGATCTCCAATATTAAACTCCACGTCCTTTCTATGAAGATCAACATAACTCTTTTGTCGATCTTGTGAGGTTTGAATAAGTTGTCGAATCATTTGGATCTTTTCTGTAGTCATACGTACTAATTCTGATCCCAACAATGTTGCTTCTCCCACCCCGTCCCAGCATATTGGAGAACGACACTTTCGTCCATACAACACCTCAAATGGAGCCATGCCTATACTTGCTTGACAACTGTTGTTGTAGGAGAATTCCACCAGTGGCAAGTACTTATCCCAACTTCCTTTAAAATCTAGGACACAAAGTCTTAATAGATCTTCAAGGGTTTGAATAGTCCTCTCTGATTGTCCGTCCGTTTGAGGATGGTATCTTGAAAATCGAATAAATCAGAACTGCGTGCCCATAGCTTTCTGTAAGCTAACCCAAAATCGTGAAGTGAATCTTGGGTCACGATCCGAAACTATAGATACTGGCATGCCATATAATCTCATAATCTCATTCAAGTACATACTAACAAGACGTTCAAGGGAATAAATCACCCGTATCGACAAGAAATGGGCAGACTTGGTTAATCTATCAACAATAACCCAAATAGCATCTATGCCTTGAGAAACTTTGGGAAGACCTGTAACAAAATCCATAGTAATGTGTTCCCACTTCCATTTCAGAATCTCAAGTGGTTGTAATGGACCCTTTGGAACTTGATACTCCACCTTTACACATTGACGAGTTAAACACCTCGAGATAAACTCCGCGATCTCTCTCTTCATATTGTTCCACCAAAATGTATGTCGAATATCATGATACATTTTGGTACTCCCAGGATGGATTGCAAATGGTGTGTTGTGTGCCTCCATCATGATTCTATGCTTCAAGTCAGAATCGTTAGGAACACAAAGTCTGGAGTTGAATCTAAGTATTCCTTCTTCATCAATTCTTGCTTCTGGAATAGCACCTTCTTACACTTTCTTCTTCATACGCATCAGCTCCATGTCCGTAGCTTGAGCAATTTTAACTTTATCGATTAAAGTCGGTTCTACTAGTATATTCGCCATCATCATGTGGGTCCCTGGAGTCTTTAATTCTACCTCCATCCTTTGCAAGTCATACTGAATGGGCCTTTGATTGACAATATCGCACTTTTCGTACTCGATATGATCTTTCTACTCAACGCGTCACTACTACGTTCTCTTTTCGGGATGATATTGAATAAGCGTGATCGTAATCTTTCAATAGTTCAAGCCAACGTCGTTAGCCGCGCATGTTGAGTTCTTTTGGGTGAAGAAATATTTGAGGCTTTTATGGTCCGTATAATTCTCCACTTTCTCCCCATACAAGTAGTGTCTCCAAATTTTCAGCGCGAATATGGATCGCCGCTAACTCTAGATCATGAGTAGGATAATTCCTCTCATATTCTTTGAGTTGTCGTGAGGCATAAAGGCTATGACTTTCCCATGTTGCATGAGAACGCATCCTAACCCTTTGCTCAGTAGCATCACAGTATATAACAAATCCATCCGCACGGATGGTATTGCTAGAACAGCCAAGTGAGTCTCCTCTTGAGCTCTTGGAAACTCTTCTCGCATTCCTCGCTCCATACGAATTTTGTATCTTTCCGAGTCAGTTGAGTTAACGGAGTAGCGATTCGAGAAAATCCTTCCACGAATCTCCGATAATAACCAGCTAAGCCCAGAAAGCTACGCACTTCGGTCACCGACTTTGGTTGCTCCCAACTTTGTCTCGCTTCAATCTTTCGGGGTCAAGCAGATACTCCATGTTTTGACACCACATGCCCAAGGAATGCTACTTCCTCAAGCCAGAACTCACATTTCTTCAGCTTGGCATAAAGCTTGTTTTCACGAAGCCTTTCAAGCATCAGCTTCAAATGGTGATCATGATCTTCATGGCATTTGGAATAGATGAGGATGTCATCAATAAAGACAACAACAAACTAATCCAAATATTCCTTGAATACACGGTTCATCATATCCATGAAAGCAGCAGGAGCATTAGTCAATCCAAAAGACATGACTAAGAATTCATAATGCCCGTACCGAGTTCTGAAGGTAGTCTTTGGAATATCCTCAGTTTTAATCTTCAGCTGATGATATCCAGAACTAAGATCGATCTTTGAAAAGAATTATGCTCCTTGCAACTAGTCGAACAGGTCATCAATGCGAGGTAGCGGATACCTATTCTTGATGGTGACATGGTTTAATTCTCGGTAGTCAATACAAAGTCGCATACTCCCGTCTTTCTTCTTTACGAATAAAACAGGAGCACCCCAAGGAGACGTACTAGGACAAATGAAACCTATGTCTAACAATTCCTATAGTTGGACTTTTAACTCCTGAAGTTCAATAGGAGCCATTCGATATGGGGTTTTAGAAATGGGTTTTGTGCTTTACCAAGGTCAATAAAGAATTCAACATCACGTTCGGGGTGAATCAAAAGTTCTTCAGAAATACATCAGAAATTCTCTAACAATGTGAAATATTATTCAAATATGACTTGTCTTTGTTCAAATCCATAACATGGGCTAAGAAAGCTTGACATCCGTTTTTCAATAAACGAATAGCTTTATGGCTTGATATGATAGTGACTGATTTTAGTGGTTTAGTTGTTTGAATTTGTATGACAGGTTGGTTAGGAATATTAAAACTAACAACCTTACGAAAGCAATCAATTTTGGCATGATGAGTGGTTAACCAATAAATTCCTAAAATCACATCAAAAGCAAGTATCTTTAAAGAGATAAGATCAACAGGTAATGTGATAGTGCTAACTTGGATCATGCAAGATTTATAAACTGTGAATGTAACGAAAGTTTCACCCAACGAAGTCTCCACTGATAAATCAAAGTTTAATTTCTCTGGAGTCAAGTTTAAACGTTGAGCACAAGCAGGAGAGATAAAAGAATGTGTAGAACCGGTATCTAGTAAGGTATAAACTTCGCAAGAGTTCAAGATTATCTTACCCGTAATCACCTCGTTCGGGTTCCTCGCGTTTTGGCGGTCACCACGACAAACGCCTCTTCGAGAGCCGCCGATTTCGACTTATCCGGATGACCCTTGGAGTCACCATCCCGTTGAACTTGGTTTCGCATACTGAGAACAATCCCGAAGCTATGTGGCCTTCCTTTCCACGGTTGTAACATACCTTGGATTGTTGTGGGACGGATTTAATGATATGTCCCTCTTTCCCGCATTTGTAACATCTAACCGGCGGTCGTTCTCCTCCCCTAGAATTTGTTGTTGGTGCGGGTGCTGCTGCTGATGTCTTCTCGTCGTTGTTAAATCTATTCTTTCTGAAATTTCCACTTGACTCACCTCTCCTATTATCATGTCCACGATGACCACCCGAGTGGTTACCGACTTTGTTCGTATTTTTCCATCCTCGTTGGTTATCATCACTCTGATGACTGCTGTCATCGGTATGACCCTGGTTGTGGTCCCTCGGTTACACATACTCATTATCTCGCTTTAATAATTGAGCTCTGTTTACAACATCTGAATATAAAAAAATTTATGAGATATAAGATATTGCCGAATCTCGGGCTTTAGACCTCTCAGAAACATCCTTGTCATTCGTTCCTCATTTTCGACCAAATGAGGTACAAACCTAGATAACTCTGCAAACTTCGCCTCGTACTGGGACACCATCATGTTTTTTTGTTCCAGTCTGATAAACTCCACCTCCTTCATATGACGAATACTTTCAGGAAAGTACTTGTCATTGAATAGTTTCTGAAATGTTTCCCAAGACATGCCGAGTGCTTTTGGTACGGAGTACGCTTCACGACTCCCACCAAGTGAGTCGCCTCACCACGGAACATAAAGGTGGTGAATGGAAACTTCTGTTCCTCCGTGCATCCCAAGACACCGAATATCTTGGTAATTTGCTTGACCCACGTTTCCGCCATAATCGGATCCAGCTTTCCCTTAAATTCTGGTGGTCCCAACTCTTTGAATCGCTCATGCGTGACAAGTCGCGCATTGCTAGCATTTCCACCAGATTTTACGTACACGAGTTTCCTAAATTCGGTTTTTTGTATAAAATGCAAAAAACTTTTGAACATCCAATCATTCATCATTTGTTCTGTAGTGTTGTTTATAGGAGGATTATTGCCTTCTTGTTGCACGTTCTCCTGGTTTGTAACTAAAGGTTGTTCCACAGTCTCATACACTCCATTGTTAACGTTCTCAGCCCATTCTTAAACATCGCCATAAAACAAGGGTTAATTAAACAAATTAACATATCACATAATATCCCTATATTATGACTGACCAACAAATAAGCTTAGAAAGGATACACTAGCGAAGGATTTACTCATCTCTCCCCTCCTAGTTCTATTCCCCGATCTCCTCCAGAGACCATATCCCTAAGCTCTGATACCAACTATGACACCCCCAAAATAGGTATACAACACCCATTTCGAGTCGCCAAATACATGGTATGTAAAGTTTAACTACAACTTCAATAATACAATTGTCGTGCAAAATACGACAACACATACTGTGAGTTTAAATACAAATATTGCCTTTTAGACAATATCCACACTCAAATAAGTCCTCATTACAATTATTCAAACACTATTTTACAGAAATAGTGAGGACTGCTAAAACTTCTTTCTAGAACCATCACTCTATACCCCGACTAGTTCCTGCTATGTTCTCACCTCCTGAGAAAAATGGAACAAAAAGGAAAAGGGTGAGCTCAACTAGCCCAGTAAAGAATATTATGACTAAGATAATATATAACAAATTATCGTTAGTCTTCAACAGGGAAAAATTTGATAAAATATAATAGACAACAAGTTTTAGATCAACAATGCGCAATGATAAGCTTAAGAATCCATTAGAAGAAGAGTCAAGTAGAGCATGAGTTCTACTATCTTCTAAGATTTAAAAGTCCATCATCAATTTTATCCCTGTAACAACAATCAATATACATCTTTAATCAATATTCATCTTTGCACTACAGGCCAAAGATATTCATTTGTATCACCAGTTGGTCATGTTCATCTCAACACCTGTTCATCTTCGCACTACAGGCCAAAGATATTCATCAGTTAATCATTCATCTTTGCACTACAGGCCAAAGATATTCAGTAATATCATCATTTAGGACTGAGGATGATGAAAAATATTTTAAAGAAAACGAATCCAGTGAGACAGAAGGACAAATAGTAAGGAATCGTATAACAGTTTATCCAAGATCAATAATACTCCATAATAACCAATTTTGAAGCAAAATTCAAGAATAAAGATCAAAACATGGATACAATCAAAGATAGTAACCATAATAGACATCTTGGACAAAAAGAAGAAAATTTCATTTTTGGTGAATAGTCCAGATTCGTGAATAGTGTCGTATACGTGAATAAAGGCCGTACACGTGAATAAGAACTACGACACAAAATGTTCCAAATTTGATAAAAAGTTCATACCAACATTTCGGTATAATGATATTGAAGAAAATATCATTTTAAGAAGAATATAACACCCCTTACCTCAAAATATATCAAGATTTTAATCGGAATATCCAGATAAGGTCAAGGAAACTTGCAGACCGATGAATAGAAACTCACAAAGTATCTAAATACTCACAAAATACACTCAATAATCTAGAGAGAGAAAGAGAGAAAGCTTATGTTTCTGGTGTGTTTTTCAACTCTAACTTAGCCCTCTATTTATAGGAAAATGTTAGCAGACTTGACCTGCAACCTGATGGCTTTACCTGCTACTATTCCCACCCACTATATTTGAAAAAAAATTCAGCACATTTCTTCACCAACCACAAGTGGGGCCCACTCAATTCTAGAATAAGAATATTCCACGACCAAATGACTGCGCCGTCGTACGAATATTTCCCGAAAATAAGAATATTCCACGACCAAATGAATATTCCCCGACAACAATGATTATTTTATAACCACTTGCATATTTTGCAAAATTTGCACATTTCACCCATAACCAGAGAATTATATCAAATTAATACCTTATTATTCACAATAATAATTAGAGGAAATTCGATTTTATTTATAATAAGTTGGGGTCTTACACTATATATGTATGTACATATTGATATTTAAAACTTTGTATTATACAGTGATTTAATATGTGACAACATATGTAAAGTGGTGCATGGGTCAATTAACATGTATGCTATAGTTATGGATATATACATTTATAGATTTCATTAAAAATGAAAGCTTCATAACCTAATTATACATTAGGTGAGACAATTAAATAATCTAAGGGTTATGGTGATAATGAGAGGTTAGTATTTAATATGTATACTAACTTAAGTGGATAATTTTATTATTTCAAGTGACTAATAATTTTAAACCTAATTCTTGTTAACCTAATTAGGTAATGAGCTAAAGTCACATATATATGTAATTAAATTTCATAAGATTGGGAATGGAAACCCTAAATAATCAAATTGGATAACATATATTGAAATTGCTAGACTATGTTTATTACATAGCCCAAAACAATTAAGGAGGGAGCCCAAAGAAAATAAAATGCAAACCAATACTTAGCCCACTTGATTAAGGGTATTTTAGACTTTTTATTAATCAAATTTGTGCATTAAAATAAAAGCAAATTGGGAGTTAAAATGGGGCTAGAGGGACCGGCCAATTAGGCTTTTTATGGCAAGATGATTAAGCTAAACAATGTCCATTAGTAGTAACTCTTACACAAAAGGACATGGTTGTCAAACTCCCATTAGTTGCCACTTTATTAAGCATCCTTAATCATGATTAGACTAATTAAAGTGATAAGGCAAAGCTTTTATCCATGGGTTAAATAAAGTATGGGGGATAATAAGAAATCAACCATTCCATTTGCTAGAATACTCCACTTTCTCTCATTCTTCTTCTTCTAATTTTTCTCCCAAGCTAGCAACTTCTAGAGAGAGGTTCGGCCATATATATAGAGAGAGAGAGAGGAGTGCTAGTTTGTTCATGCATCCAAAGTTCATCACTTACTTTGGTAAATCAAGGAAGATTGCCATTAAATCAAGGTATAACCTAACCTTCATCTTCTTCTTCTACTTTATTTTTTTAGCTTGAGTTTTGTTGGGGTTATGAACAAGTACTCAAGATACCCTAGTCCTACATATCATCATGTATGGAATTAAGTATCTTGAGTGTTAGATCAAAGGCTTAGAGGAAGAATATGAGCATCTGTTCTCCAATGGTGAAAACTCGTGTTTTCTTCCACTAAATCTTGTGTGACTCAAGTTTTCCAACTTAGATTTGTGATCCGTCGAAAGGGGGTGCTAGATACATGAGTTATCTAGTAAACCCAAGTGATAGAACACAAATCTAGCAAGTTTTGAAACCGTTGGGGCTGATTTCCCCAAAATAGCCCACTTGGAATATTAAGGGTTCAAAAACCCTAAAATAGCTTCTATCCTGTTTTTCTTGGGACTGTTTCGGACAGTTCCATGTCTCTTAAAAATCTGGTAAAATTAACAGAGGTACCTTGAGAAGTTATCTACATGTAGGAAAAATAACGGACACGTTTCGAGTTATAGATTGTGCGTAATGACTATTTCCGTAAAGGACTCCTAAATATTTACCTTCGAATATCTCACTGTGTATACAGTGGAAAATTCCGAAATGTTTACAATAGGTTCATAAATGTTAGAAGAGCATACCCTGAAAATTTTAGAGTTTTCTGAGAAAAACTCAATTTATGAAAAATGAAGCAAGATCCGAGTGTTTTGGGAACTTTAAAAATAGTAGATCACTTTCTAAAATTCCAGAAACAATTGGGGATCCTTGTGGGTTCATATTCTGTCAAAATCCAGAAGATGAAAATTTTTGGAATCACTTTGCTATTTTTCCTAAAAATGATTAAGTTATGAATAAAAGAAAATAAATAGTTAAATGATGTCTTTAATAAGAAAAATATGATTTTTATGCTTGAATACTCATAATATATCATATCATGACTATCTTAGAGCACTTTGGTAATTTATGATAAGAAATATTATTTATGACCTTTTATGGATATTAAATAAGAGGTTTAATAAAGGGTGAACAATTAGAATAAATTGTTTATTAATCCAATAAATTAAAAAATATTATTATGATATTAATAATATTAGAATATGATATTGATAAGTAAATAAAAATATTAAGATTAAAATTTCTTTAAAATATTATTAAATGGTTAATAATATTTGATTTAAACATGATAAATGATTAAAGTATTATTAAATGATTAATAATATTAGTAATGGGATAAGATATTATTAAATGATTAATAATATTAGTGAATAAATAAAATATTAGTAAATGATTAAACGTATTATTAAATGATTAATGATACTAAAGCATAAGTAAGATATTATTAAGGTAATAATATTAATGCATAATTAAAATATTATTAAGAGGATTAATAATATTAGTAAGGTATTAAAATATTATTAAGATGTTAATAATATTAGTAAGCAAATGAAAGTATTATTAGGAACTAATAATACTAAGAAGTGAATTAAATATTATCAAGATTAATAATATTATGTTGTTATTTAATAGTAACATTATCAAGATAGGATAATGTTTATAAGAACTAAATGTAATGTATAATATTTATGTGATTACATAATCTAATGTTATACTATGACTAATTGAAAGATTAACTATAGGTCTCTCAAAGGAAGATAATTTAACTATATAGTGGATATAAATTAATCACGTGAGCAGTAATTCATGCAAGACGAGGCAAGTTTCCTAACTCAAACTCGAGTTATTATTCTCAAAGCATATTAGTGAATAACTATTGATGATTATTTACATCTATAATGATTATTGAAATTCGCACTTTGTGCAATTGAATTCCTGTTCTACTATTATTGAACTGTGAATTAAATTAAAGTTTTTCATTCATGAACTGTTTATGAGATAGATCTATGCTAATTGTATCAGCTAGATCAAGCATGTTTAAATTTGTTAAATCAAATGTATTTTAAAAAGCTGTTCTTATTAAATTGATATGATAAGAACTCTTGACTGAGAAAAGGACGAATTTGATTAAGGCATGATATCAATGTCGGATTATTAAGTGTTTATGCATAAATCACGAGGTATGAAAGGCTGATCCCCTTGAATACCAAAACTTATTAAGAGGTCCAGTTTAAATAACTGAGCACCTTGGCAAATGTTCATGGTTATTTTAAAACCACTCAGTACACGTTATTCAATTATTCAAATATTCAATTGTTGATTATTAATTTATGTTCCTCCACAATCTTATACTATTGTTGAACATTGAAAGCCAAACTTCTTTCTAGTCATGATATATCTCCCTTGTATATAAACTTGTTAAGCAAATTAGTTGCTTACCCTTGCTATATCATGACATTTATTTCAGCTAAGCCCGAAGGATCCAACATGAAAGACAAAGGCAAGGGCAAGATCCAGGAATAGTTTAGAATGAACGTTAATAATTATTATCTGATGGGATTTCTTATGTAAACCTTTTGTAATATGAATGGTGTGTTTAAGTTAAGGTTAAGAAGACCTTGGGACCATGTTATGGAACTTTATTATAATGAACAATGTATGTTTATTATTTCGTAATAGTTATAGAATGCTTATGATGATGATAGATCATGAGCACCGAATCTGAGGTTAGAGAACCTGGATTTGGGGGCGTCACAAATATTCTTCTGAGCATTCTTGAATTTTACTCTACAAAGCAGTATCATGTTGACAATTTGGACGTTATTGGTTTCTGGATAAATTAATTTATAAATCTTTAAAATTTATTCTTGAACTTATTTTATAGAATGATTATGCCATTGTCATCATCCTCATGCTTATATTGTGATAAAAGTCATCTTTGGCTTACGTGCATAGATGGACTTGGTATGATTATAACCAGGGATTATTCAGTATAATCATGACCGTAATGTGACGAATGATGTGGTAAAAGTCCTCATTGGCACTGTAGTTCATTTGGTGGATGAGTTGTTGGTATGATTATGACCGAGGATTATTCGGTAAGATAGTCATGACCATTGATGATTACATGAATATCCTTGGCCGTGGAGCGAGATGATTCGATTTTATTTATTAAAAGTCGAGTCTCAAATGATAAAGTTGATGAAAAACTTTTTAAATCGTAGAAAATAGTAGATTTTATACCTTACTTGACTCTTCTAATGGATTGCTTGATCCGCTGCAGTTAAACTTGTTGTCTATTATATTCTATTAGTTTAACATTGTTGGAGGCTAATGATAATTTATTCTGCATTATCTTAGTCATAATATTTCTTACTGGGCTAGTTGAGCTCACCCTTTTATTCACTATTCTCTTCAGAAAATGAGAACGTCATTGGGACTAGTCGGGGAACAGAGTGGTGGTCCTAGATGGTGCATTAGTAGTCCTCACTATTCTGTGAAATAGTGTGATAATAAATGTAATGAGGACTCCATTGAGTGTGGATATTGTCTAGATGACAATATTTGTATTAAAACTACTGACCTATGTTTTGTCGTATTTTACACATTGTTGTATAATTAAGTTGTATTTGTATTCAGTACCTTGTATCTGGCGACTCAAGATGGGTGATGTATACCTATTTTGGAGGCGACACAGACGAGTACTATTCACCCGTAAAATATATTTCTTTTCGGTCCAAATCATTTTTGGGTACAATATTATTCCATGAGGAGATGTGCTAATTTTTCAGACCGTTGGTTGAAGATATAATAGTAAATCAATATGGACCGCTGGTGGAAAGTTATAATAGTAAATCAATATGAATCGCTAGTTTAAACTTTAAATAGTAAATCAGTATAGACCGTTGCTTTAAGTTTGAATAGTAAACCAATATGGATCGTCCGTTTAAAAGTAAATTAATCTGGAACGTTCATGAATTAGTTACTATTCAGTCAATTCTCCTATAAATAGAAGCTCATTCAGTCCGTTCATGAATTAGTTACTATTCAGTCCATTCTCCTATAAATAGAAGCTCATTCCTTCATTATTTCTTACGAATTCATTGAAACTCTAGAGAGAGAAACTATAGAGAGAAAGAAGAAAAGTATTCTGCTACTTCACTACTCCAATATCCAGTTTCTTCTAAGGTAAGGGATATTATTTGTTGTACTCGTAAGGGGTATTATTTCTTTCATATTCATGAAGAGAATTTCTGTTATTCCATTATTTATTATTATGTTGGAATAACATGTTTATGCGAAGTACCGCATACATGGTGAAATTCTTCTGTTATTCCATTCTTTATTATTCTGTTGGAATAACCTGTCTGTGCGGTCTATCGCATGCCTGGTGAATTCTGTTGTTATTCCATTCTTATTATTCTGTTGGATTAACCTGTTTATGCAAAGTACCGCATACATGGTAAAATTCTTCTAATATTCCGTTTTTTATTATTCGTCGAGAATATCCATGCGTGCGTATATGCTTGGGACTGGTTCCATTATTTATTATTCTATCTAATATCCTATTCATGCGTTACTGGACCCGGTTCCATTATTAATTATTCGTTGGGAATATCACGTCATGCAGCGATCTATCGCACGCATGGTGAATCCTTTTGTTATTCCATTCTTTATTATTCTGTTGGAATAACATGTCTATGTGGATTACCACATGCATGGTGAATAATCATTCGTATTCATTCGTTATTAAATTGTGGAAATGATCTGTCTACGTGGATTACCGCATGGCGGACGAAAATCCATTTGCAGTTTCATATATTCTATTATACTCGGTTGGTTAAAGCTTGGCTTCTATACTCCATGAAATTAGTGGAATATCCTTGATATTTGCGCTTCATCCAGTATCTTTTCATGGAAATATTCTTCGAGCATTCTTGAATTTTACTCTACAAAAGCAAAGATCATGTTGACAATTTGGACGTTATTGGTTCTCGGATAAATTAATTTATAAATCTTTAAATTTTATTCTTGAACTTTTTTTATTTAATTATTATGTCATTGTCATCATCCTCATGCTTATATTGTGATGAAAGTAATCTTTGGCTTACGTTCATAGATGGACTTGGTATGATTATGATCAGGGATTATTCGGTATAATCATGACTGTAAGACCCCAACATATTATTAATGAAATTTAATTTTCTCTATTTATTATTTTGAAATAGTAAGGGTTGATTTGATTAATGTGGATAGTTAGGGTAAAATACGCAAATATTTTAAAATAAGCAAGTGGTTATAAAATATTCATTGTTGTGGGGAATATTCGTTTGGTCGTGGAATATTAAATGCTTTGTCAGAAATATTAAATGCGACAGTAGCTGTGACCATGTGGGGGCCCATGTGAAAGCGATTTGATGAAGAAAACGACAAATATAAGTTGTTTAAAAATAACAACGTATTTTATTACAATTAATACTATTAAAATACTCGGTGGTTAAAACACAATGTATTACTGCGGTATTGCACCAATTATTGATTCTTACGTGAAGGCACTACTCAATAATGGTTACGATAATTCTTATTCGAGATTTTATTGATTCAATAATTCTTTGTATTGATATTTTATATTCTTGTTGTTTCAATAAATTGTCATTTACGGTATTTTCCATTATTGGAGCAATAATTCATATTATCTGAATAATATTATTGGATAACATTATTGGCAATATCTAGAAAGTTACATACTAAGGAGAGGTTTGGTCACCTAATTGCGGCGCGATGAGGAGAAATCTTTATTGGAAAGCCCCTCTTTCACGAGGCGCGCGCTGGTTGTCGATATTGTGATTACGTAATATTATTTGTGAATAATTAATTATTGATTCATATGATAAGAAAAATATTGATTTTATGTGGATATAGATGAGAAAATTTTTAATGTGACAATTGTTGAAAATTGAAATTTTATCTTTTTACGATAAAATAATTATTTAAATATATTATTATATTTTAATAATATAATAATGGTGATATTTTTACAACGAATGTGGGATATATGAGTATCTGAGGAGGAAGAGTATTTTTGTTGCAATAAATGTTTAAAACATGTTAAACATGTCGGTGGACCCCATTTATTAACCGAAATTTGATTATAGCACGTAAAATCGCTTGGTTTGTGGATTTTGGTCGATTTTTGTTTGGAATTTGGAAAAATTTCTTCGCAAAGTTGTAGAGAATTGAATTTCCTATACAAATTTGCGAGATTCGAAATTTTTGATAAAAGGGCTATTTATTATGAATTATTGAAGTTTGAGCTCAAAATAATTGATTTTTGGAAGTTTTAATTATTTTATTAAGAAAAACGTTTTTATTGTTTTTGGCACATGTGTCAATTGAAGTTTGGACCAGATTTGTAAATGCGTAGGAAATTTGATTATATATTATTATTATATTAAATTTTACGCTTTGGTGTTCTAAGCATTTTTCTATAAATAGGTGCTTAGGTTAGAATTGAAAATCACACGGCGAAGTTTTCTCTCTATATTATTGAGCGTATTCTTGTGAGTATTTTGAGTATAATTTGAGTATTGCTATACGGTGCAAGTTCAAGTCATAGCTTTATATCAGGGTGTTTCAAATTTAAATCTTGATCTTTCGAGGTAAGGGATATTATTTTTTTCAGTAATTATATTATTTCTTCAATATCATTATGTTGAAATATTGATCTGAAGTTTTTATCAAATTTGGAACTTTTGGTGTCTGGATTTACTATTCACATCTATACGGCACTATTCACGTCTCTACTGATCTTATTCACGAATACAAGACTATTCATCGAAAAATAAAAAATTTCTTTTCATCCAAAATATCTATTCGGATACTAGCTTTGATTGTATCCATGTTTTGATCATTCTTGAATTTTACACCACTATGATTATTTTTGAGGTATTTTTGGACATGGATAAAACAAAGTACGAATCCTTAATCCTTAATCCTTGTCATTTTGTTTCTTTGGATTCGTTTCTTTAAAAATATTTTCATCATCCTCGATCTTAAATGATGATATTATTGAATATCTTTGGCCCGTAGTGCAAAGATGAATGATTTCGAAGAATATCTTTGGCCCAGTAGTGCAAAGATGAGCAGTGTTTAGATGAACATGATTAATCGATGAATATCTTTGGCACTGTAGTGCAAAAGATGAATATTTGATTCGGATATATATTGATTGATGTTCTGGGGATAAAAGATAGGCGATGAACTTTTAAATTCATACATAGAAGATAGTAGTTTGCATTCTCTACTTAACTCTTCTAATGAATTATTATTTCCACTGCGAATATTGATTTAAAATTTGTTGTCTATTGTATTCTATTATATTTTTTCCTGTTGAAGACTAACGATAATTTGTTGTATATTATCTTAGTCATAATATTCTTTTCTTTGGGCTAGTTGAGCTCACCCTTTTCCTTTTTGTTCCATTTTTTTCTCGGGGAGGCGAGAATATAGCGAAAATGAGTCGGGGTATGGAATGAAGGTTTTAGAGAGAGTTGTTTAGTAGTCCTCACCATTTTTGTAAAATAATGTATCAATAAATGTGATGAGGATTTATTTGAGTATAGATATTGTCTAGAAGATAATATTTGTATTCAAACTCACATGTTTTTCTTGTTGTAATAATAAAGTTGTAGTTGTTTACATACCATGTATTGACAACTCGAGAATAGGTGATGTATACCTATTTTGGGGCGTCACGGTTTGGTATCGAGCTTAGGGATATGATCTCTGGCGG
Source organism: Panax quinquefolius (assembly GCA_020205615.1). Taxonomy (NCBI): domain Eukaryota; kingdom Viridiplantae; phylum Streptophyta; class Magnoliopsida; order Apiales; family Araliaceae; genus Panax; species Panax quinquefolius. The sequence continues at coordinate 128,516,765 of CM035162.1, read as the reverse complement.
AGATCGGGGAATAGAACTAGGAGGGAGAGCGAGTAAATCCTTCGCTAGTGTGTCCTACCTAAGCTTATTTGTTAGTTGGTCGATATATAGGGATATTATGTGATATATTGATTTCCTTAATTAACCCTTGTTTTATGACAAAGTATTTGAGAATGTCGATTGAGAATATTAAAAATGGAAATGAGGCGTGGAGACGTATACTCTCCAACGAGGAGAACATGCAACAGTGGCAATGTTCCTCTGTGAACAACACCACCGCGAGATGATGAGCGAGGGGATGTTTAGAAGCTTTTTGCGGTTCATGCAAAATCGACGAGGAGACTCGTGTTCAAAATATAGGAGGAAATGATAGTAAATTGCGGGTTGTCACTGACCAAGCGATTCAAAGAGTTGGGACCACCGAATTTAAGGGAAAGCGAGATCCGATCATGGCGAAACATGGGTCAAGCAAATTACCAAGATATTTGATGTCTTGGGATGCACGGAGAGAACAGAAGGTTCCATTCGCCACCTTTATGTTCCGTGGCGAAGGCGATCTCTCGGTGGGAGATGCGTGAAGCGTACCCATCCGGCCCTTTTCGGCATGTCTTGGGAGAGCGTTTCAAAAACTATTTAATGACAAATACTTTCACGAAAGTGTTTCGTCGTATGAAGGAAGTGGAGTTCATCAGATTAGAACAAAACAACATGGCGGTGTCTCTCGATGCGAGGCAAAGTTTGCGAGTTATCGAGGTTTGCACCTCATTTGGTGGAGAATGAGGAGCGATAACGCGGATGTTTTCGAGAGGTTTGAAACCCGGCATCGACAATATCTCATTTCTCATAAATTTTCTCTCTATTCAGATGTTGTTTATGAGGGCTCAATTGTTAGAAGCGAGATAACGAGTATGTTCAATTGAGGGACCATAACCGAGGATCGTACGGAGATAGCGATCAACAGAATAATGATAACCGGTGGAGAAAAGAAGAGCGGATAAAAATGGTAACCACTACGGTGGTAATCATGGCCATGAAAATAGAAGAAAGCGAGTCGGGAGGAGATTTTAAAAGAGGAGATTTAACAACGACCATGTGAAAGGCAGCAGTCTTAAAGCAAAGAATCGGTTCTAAGGGAGGAGAAACGACCACCGGTCATATGCTACAAATGCGGAAAAGAGGGACATATCGGTCCAAGTTGCCCCAACAGTTCAAGGTATGCTATAATTGTGGAAAGGAAGGACATATCGCTCGAGATTATGCAGATAGCGAAACCTAGTTCAATGGGACGGTGACTCAAAAAGACTGTCCCGAGAAAAGTTAAAGTCAGCGATTAGGAAGAAAGCGTTTGTTGTGATTGGTCAAAATGCGAGGAACCCAAACGAGGTGATTACGGGTAAGCTATTTATAAATTCTTGCGAAGTTTATACCTTACTTGATACGGTGCTACCCATTCATTTTATCTCTCTGCATGTGCTCAAGCGTTTAAACTTGACTCAGGAGAAATTAGACTTTGACCTATCTGTGGAAACTCTATTAGGAGAAACTTTCATCACATCCTTTGTTTATAAATCTTGTTTGATTCAAGTTGGCACCATCACCTTACATTGACCTTATCTCTTTAAAAATACTTGCTTTTGATGTGATTTTAGGGATTGATTGGTTAACTACACATCATGCCAAAATTGATTGTTTTCGTAAGGTTGTTAGTTTTCATATTCCTAAACAACTTTGTTATATGCAATTCAAGCAACTAAACCATTAAAATCAATCATCATCATATCTAATCATAAACTTATTCGTTTATTGAAAAGCGGATGTCAAGCTTTCTTAGCCCATGTTATGGATTTGAATAAAGACACGTCAAATTTGAATAATATTCTGTTGTTATTGACTTTCCGGCGTATTTCTGAAGAACTTCCGGTCTACCCCCGAGCGTGAAGTTGAATTCTTTATTGATCTTGAACACGTACAAAGCCCATTTCTAAAACCCCATATCGAATTGCTCTATTGAACTTGAGGAGTTAAAGGTCCAACTACGAGGAATGGTTGGACATCGGTTTCATTCATCCTAGTACATCTCCTTGGGGTGCTCTTGTTTTATTAAGTAAAGAAGAAAGAGCGGGAGTATGCGACTTTGTATTGACTATCGGGAATTGAACCATGTCACCATCAAGAATAGGTATCCTCTACCTCGTATTGATGACTTGTTTGACCCGATTGCAAGAGGCATAATTCTTTTCAAAAATCGATCTTCGTTACGGATATCATCGGTGAAGATTAAGGCGAGGATATTCAAAGCGCCTTAGAACTTCGGTATGGGCATTATGAATTCTTAGTCATGTCTTTCGGATGACTAATGCTCCTGCGACTTTCATGGATATGATGAACCGAGTATTCAAGGAATATTTGGATCGGTTTGTTGTTGTCTTTATTGATGACATCCTCATATATTCCAAAAGTCGTGAAGATCATGAGCACCATTTTAATTTGGTACTCCAAAGGCTTCGTGAAAACAAACTATATGCCAAATTGAAGAAATGCGAGTTACGGCTTGAGGAAGTAGCATTTCTTGGGCACGTAGTGTCAAAACATGGAGTATCCGTGGACCGGCGAAGATTGAAGCAATACAAAGTTGGGAGCAAGCAAAAGTTCGGTGGCCAGGAAATCACGTAGCTTTTTAAGGTGCAATTTGGTTATTATCGGAGTTTCGTGGAAGGTTTTCTCGAATCGCTACTCCATTAACTCGGCTAACTCGGAAGGATACAAAATTCGTTTGGAGCGAAGAATGCGAGAAGAGTTTCCAAGAGCTTAAGAGGAGACTTATTTGACTGTTTCTAACAATACCATCGGTTCGGATGGATTTGTTATCTCTGACGATGCTGAGGCAAAAGGTTAGGATGTGTTCTCATGCAGCGTGGGAAAGTCATAGCCTATGCCTCGCGACAACTTAAAGAATATGAGAGGAATTATCTACTCATGATCTAGAGTTGGCGGCCAATTTTCGCTCTAAAGATATGGAGGCACTATCTATATGGGGAGAAAGTGGAGATATATTCGGACCATAAAAGCCTTAAATATTTCTTCACTCAAAAAGAACTCAATATGCGGCGTGACGTTGGCTCGAGCTATTGAAGACTACGACCACACTATTGATACCATCACGGAAAAGCGAACGTGGTAGGCCGACGCGCGTTGAGTAGAAGATCGTATATGCGGGAATGAGTGCGATGATGTCAAGTATACGATAGAGCCAACTTTAATAGAAAAAGTTAAGGTTGCTCGAGCCACCAGGCCGGAGTGATGCGTATGAAGAAGAAAGTACAAGAAGGAGCTATTAGGAAGCGAGAATTGATGAAGAAGGAATACTTGAGTCCACTCTAGACTTTGTGTCCCTAACGACTCGATTTGAAGTACAAGATTATGATGGAGGCACACAATACACCATTTGCAATCCATCTCGAAAGTACCAAAATGTATCGTGATCTTGACATACATTTTGGTGGAACAATATGAAGAGAGAGATTGCAAAGTTTATCTCGATGTGTTTAACTTGTCGGCGTGTAAAGGCGGAGCATCTAGTACCTAAGGGTCCGATTTGCAACCACTTGAGATTCTCGAAATGGAAGTGGGAACACATTACCATGGATTTCGTTCTGGTCTTCCTCACGGTTTCTCAAGGCATCAATGCTATTTGGGTTATTGTTGATAGATTAACCAAGTCTGCTCATTTCTTGCCGACACGGAGACTTATTCCTTGAGCGTCTTGCTAGTATACGCGTGAATGAGATTGTGAGGTTGCATGGCATATACTGTATCCATAGTTTTGGATCGTGACCCAAGATTCACTTCAAGATTTTGGGTTAGCTTGCAAAAAAGCTATGGGCGCAGATTTACGATTGATTCGGCATACCATCCTCAAGCAGACGGACAATCGAAGGACTATTCAAACTCTTGAAGATTTATTAAGACTCTGTGTCCAGACTTCAAAGGCGGTTGGGATAAGTATTTACCATTGGTGGAATTCTCCTACAACAACGATTATCGTGCAAGTATAGGTGTGGTTCCATTTGAAGCATTATATGGACGAAAGTGTCGCTCTCCGGTATGTTGGGACGAGGTGGGTGAAGCAACATTGTTGGGACCCGAGTTAGTACGTATATGACTACGAAAAGATCCAAATGATTCGACAACGTATACAAAGCGGCACAAGATCGACAAAAGAGTTATGCGGATCTTCATCGAAAGGGCGTGGAATTTAGTATAGGGGATCATGTATTGTTCTTGAGTTGCTCCATGGAAGGGAGTTACAAGATTTGGAGAAGAGAGGAAAGCTCAATCCACGATTTATTGGTCCATTTCAAATTCTTGACCGAGTAGGAAATGTAGCCTATAGACTCGCGTTACCTCCGAAAGTATATCTCGTGTTCATAATGTGTTTCACATATCGTACTTAAGTAAATATGTGAAAGACCGAACCACGTTATAGAGTTAGAACCAGGACGAGATAATAGAAGACTTAACGTATGAGGAGGTACTGTCAAGATCTTGGATAGGAAAGAGCATGTCCACGCCAAGCAAAGGTCATACCACAAGTTAAAGTTCGTGGAGGAATCATCTTTATAGAGGAAATGACACGGGAATTGGAAAGCGGAAATGAAAGCGAGGTATCCTCACCTTTTGAAAACACCGTGTACACGTCGATTTCGAGGAAGAAATTTCATAAGGAGGGAGGTTGTAAGACTCCAACTTATTATTAATGAAATTTAATTTTTCTATTTATTATTTTGAAATAGTAAGGGTTGATTTGATTAATGTGGATAGTTAGGGGTAAAATAAGCAAATATTTCAAAATAAGCAAGTGGTTATAAAATATTCATTGTTGTCGGGGAATATTCGTTTGGTCGTGGAATATTAAATCTTTGTCGGGGAATATTAAATGCGACGGTATGACCATGTGTGGGCCCCATAACGAAAAGCGATTGGATGAAGAAAGCGACAAATATAAGTTGTTTAAAAATAACGGTAGTAGTTATTACAGATTAATCTTGTTAAAATACTCGTTGGTTAAAAACAAGTAGCACGGTATTGCACCAATTATTGATTCTTACGTAAGAAGGCACTACTCAATAATGGTTACGATAATTATTGTCAAAGATTTTATTGATTCAATAATTCTTTGTATTGATATTTTTATATTCTTTGTTGTTTGATAAATTGTCATTACGGTATTTTCCATTATCGAAGCAATAATTCATATTATCTGAATAATATTATTGGATAACATTATTGGCAATGTCTAGAAAGTTACATCTAAGGAGAGGTATGGTCACCTAATTCTTGGCAAGAAGGAGAAATCTTTATTGAAAGCCCTCTCTCCGAGGCCGCCTGGTTGTCGATATTGTGATTACGTAATATTATTTGTGAATAATTAATTATTGATTCATATGATAGAAAAATATTGATTTTATGTGGATATAGATGGAGAAAATTTTTAATGTGACAATTGTTAAAAATTGAAATTTTATCTTTTTACGATAAAATAATTCATTTAAATATATTATTATATTTTAATAATATAATAATGGTGATATTTTTACAACGAATGTGGGATATATGAATATCTGAGGAGGAAGAGTATTTTTGTTGCAATAAATGTTTAAAACATGTTAAACATGTCGGTGGACCCCATTTATTATTTGAAATTTGATTATAGCTTTGTAAAATCGCTCCTGTTTGTGGATTTTTGGTCAATTTTGTTTGGAATTTGGAAAAAATTTCTTACGCAAAGTTGTAGAGAATTGAATTTCCTATACAAATTTGCGAGATTCGAATTTTTTTGATAAAAGGGCTATTTATTATGAATTATTGAAGTTCGAAAGCTCAAAATAATTGATTTTTGGAAGTTTTAATTATTTTATTAAGAAAAACGTTTTATTGTTTTTGGCACATGTGTGGCTGAAGTTTGGACCAGATTTGGTGCGTAAGAAATTTGATTATATATATTATTATTATATTAAATTTTCTACTTTGGTGTTCTAAGCATTTTCCTATAAATAGGGTGCTTAGGTTAGAATTGAAAATCACACACGTAAACTGAAGTTTTTCTCTCTATATTATCGAGGCGTATTCTTGTGAGTATTTTGAGTATAATTTGAGTATTGCTATACGGTGCAAGTTCAAGTCATAGCCTATATCCGGTGTTTCAGCTAGAAGTACTGATCTTTCGAGGTAAGGGATATTATTTTTTTCGTAATGATATTATTTCTTCAATATCATTATATTGAAATATTGATCTGAAGTTTTTATCAAATTTGGAACTTTTGGTGTCAGAGTTACTATTCACGTATACGCAAGACTATTCACGATATCTGATCTTATTCACGAATCTGACTATTCATCGAAAAATAAAAAATTTTCTTTTCGTCCAAAATATCTATTCTGGATACTAGCTTTGATTGTATCCATGTTTTGATCATTCTTAAATTTTACACCACTATGATTATTTTTGAGGTATTTTTGGACATGGATAAAACAAAGTACGAATCCTTAATCCTTAATCCTTGTCATTTTGTTTCACTGGATTCGTTTCTTTAAAAATATTTTTCATCATCCTCAGTCTTAAATGATGATATTATTGAATATCTTTGGCCTGTAGTGCAAAGATGAATGATTTCTGAAGAATATCTTTGGCCGTAGTGCAAAGATGAACAGGTGTTTAGATGAACATGACCAACTGATGAATATCTTTGGCCTGTAGTGCAAAGATGAATATTTGATTCCAGATATATATTGATTGATGTTACTAGGGATAAAAGATGAGCGATGAACTTTTAATTTCATACATAGAAGATAGTAGTTTGCATTCTCTACTTAACTCTTCTAATGAATTATTATTTCCGCTGCGAATATTGATTTAAAATTTGTTGTCTATTGTATTCTATTAGATTTTTCCCTGTTGAAGACTAACGATAATTTGTTGTATATTATCTTAGTCATAATATTCTTTTCTTGGGCTAGTTGACCTCACTCTTTTCCTTTTGTTCCATTTTTCTTCTCGGGGAGGCGAGAATATAGCGAAGTACTAGCCTGGGGTATGGAATGAAGGTTCTAGAGAGAGTTGTTTAGTAGTCCTCACCATTTTGTAAAATAATGTATCAATAAATGTGATGAGGATTTATTTGAGTATAGATATTGTCTAGAAGATAATATTTGTATTCAAACTCACGATTTCTTGTTGTAATAATAAAGTTGTAGTTGTTTACGTACCATGTATTGACAATTTCGTGAATGGGTGATATATACCTATTTTGGGGCGTCACAATGACCGTAATGTGACGAATGATGTGATAAAAGTCCTCATTGGCCTGTAGTTCATTGGTGGACAGTTGTTGGTATGATTATGACCAAGGATTATTCGGTATGGTCATGACCATTGATGATTACATGAATATCCTTGGTAGTGGGCGAGGATGATTATTTTATTTATTTATTTGTCGAGTCTCGTGATAAAGTTGATGAAAAACTTTTTAAATCATAGAAGATAGTAGATTTTATACCTTACTTGACTCTTCTAATGGATTGCTTGATCCGCTCCAGTTAAACTTGTTGTCTATTATATTCTATCAATTTAACATTGTTGAAGGCTAATGATAATTTATTCTGCATTATCTTAGTCATAATATTTCTTATTGGGCTATTTGAGCTCACCCTTTCTTTCACTGTTCTCTTCAGGAAATAAGAACGTAGCTGGGACTAGTCAGGGAACAAAGTGATGGTCCTAGATGGTGCATTAGTAGTGTGACGCCCCCAAAATAGTATACATACATCACCTATTCTCGAGTTCACAATACATGGTACGTAAACAACTACAACTTTATTATTACAACAAGAAAAGCTGTGAGTTTGAATACAAATATTATCTTCTAGACAATATCTATACTCAAATAAATCCTCATCACATTTATTGATACATTATTTTACAAAATGGTGAGGACTACTAAACAATCCTTTTCTAAAACCTTCATTCCATACCCCACTGCACTCGCTTATATTCTCGCCTCCCGAGAAAAATGGAACAAAAAGGAAAAGGGTGAGCTCAACTAGCTCAAGAAGAAGAATATTATGACTAAGATAATATACAACAAATTATCGTTAGTCTTCAACAGGAAAAATATAATGTAATACAATAGACAACAAATTTTAAATCAATATTCGCAATGAAATAATAATTCATTAGAAGAGTTAAGTAGAGAATGCAAACTACTATCTTCTATGTATGAATTTAAAAGTTCATCGCCTATCTTTTATCCCCTCGTAACATCAATCAATATACATCCGAATCAAATATTCATCTTTGCACTACGTGCCAAAGATATTCATCATTTGGTCATGTTCATTTAAACACCTATTCATCTTTGCACCACGGCCAAAGATATTCTTCGTAAATCATTCATCTTTGCACTATGTGCCAAAGATATTCTTAAGAAATCATTCATCTTTGCACTATGTGCCAAAGATATTCCATAATATCATCATTTAAGACCGAGATGATGAAAAAAATTTTTTTTTTAAAGAAACGAATCCGGTGAAACAAAATGACAAGGATTAAGGATTAAGGATTCGTACTTGGTTTTATCCACGCCCAAAAATACCTCAAAAATAATTATAGTGGTGTAAAATTCAAGAATGATCAAAATATGGATACAATCGAGTTAATATCCGTAATAGATGTTTTAGACGAAAAAGAAGAAATTTTATTTTTCTATGAATAGTATCAGATACGTGAATAGTGTCAGATACGTGAATAGTGCGAGATATCGTGAATAGTAACTCCTCAACACCAAAAGATAGAAATTCCACAAAACATCTTCACGCTTCATTAATAGTACTCGTGAATTAGTAACTCGTGAATAAGAATCATGAATAGTAACTCGTGAATAGTAACTCATGAATAGTAACCCATGAATATTAACCCGACATGAAAAAGTTCCAAATTTGATAAAACTTCAGATCAACATTTCAAAGATAATGATATTGAAGAAATAATATCATTATGAAAAAAATAATATCCCTTACCTCGAAAGATCAAGACTTCTAAAGAATACTACCGTATAGTGTGAAGGAACTTGCACCGCCTAGCAATACTCAAAGTATACTCAAAATACTCACAAGAATACTCAATAATATAGAGAGAAAACTTCGATTTCGTGTGATTTTCAATTCTAACCTAAGACCTATTTATAGGAAATTGCTAGAACACCAAAGCGTAAAATTTAATATATTAATAATATTATTTTTCCACATCTTCCCACGCACACCATCAGCTGAAATCAACCACTAACACATGTCCCATAAGTGACAAAAACGTTTTTCATGCAAAAGTTACTTAAAACTCCAAAAAATGATAATCAATTAATCCTAACTTCAATAATTCATAATAAATAGCCCTTTCATCAGAAAATTTGAATCTTGCGAGTTTTTATAGGAAATTCAATTCTCTACAACTTTGCGTAAGAAAGTTTTTCCAAATTCCAAATAGAAATTGACCCAAATCCACAAAACCAAGCGATTTTACTGTGCTATAATCAAATTTTCACCAATAAATGGGGTCCACCGACACATGTTTAACATGTTTTAAACATTTATTGCAACAAAAATACTCTTCCTCCTCAGATACTCATATATCCCCCATTCGTTGTAAAAATATCACCGATTAATATATTATTAAAATAATATATTTAAACGAATTATTTTATCGTAAAAGATAAAATATTAATTTTCAACAATTGTCATTTTAAAAATTTTCTCCATCTATATCCACATAAAATCAATATTTTCCTCATCATATAAATCAATAATTAATTATTCACAAATAATATTACGTAATCACAATATCGACAACCGTGCAGTTCCTGTGAAAGAGGGGCTTTCCAATAAGAATTTCTTCTTCATCGCGCCGCAATTAGGTGACCAAACCTCTCCTTGTATGTAACTTTCTAGACATTGCCAATAATGTTATCTAATAATATTATTCAGATAATATGAATTATTGCTTCGATAATGAAAAATTGTCGTAATGACAATTATTGAACAACAAAGAATATAAAATATCAACGCAAAGAATTATTAACTCAATAAAATAATCGAATAAAGAATTATCGTAACCATTATTGAGTAGTTCCCTTTACGTAAGAATCAATAATTGGTGCAATACCGTGTACATCGCTCAACAACGCCAGATTAGTGTGTCTTAACCAACCGGTATTCCAACAAGATAATCTCAGAATAACTACGCCATTATTTAAAAACAACTTATATTTGTCGCTTTCTTCATCCAATCGCTTTCGTTATGGGGCCCACACATGGTCGTTTGCCGTCGCATTTAATATTCCCCGACAAAGATTTAATATTCCACCACCAAACGAATATTCCCCGACGATAATGAATATTTTATAACCACTTGCTTATTTTGAAATATTTCATGTATTTAACCCTTAACTATCCACATTAATCAAATCAACCCTTACTATTTCAAAATAATAAATAAAGGAAATTCCTTTTTATTTAAAAATTTTGGTCTTACAACCTCCCCTCCTTATTAAATTTCGTCCTCGAAATTGGACGACGCACTGGTGTTTTGAAAAGGTGAGGATACTCTCTTTCATTTCCGCTTCCAATTCCCTGTGTCATTTCTCTATAAGATGATTCCTCCATAAAACTTTAACTTGTGGTATGACCTTTCTTGCGTAGGACATGCTCCTTCCTATCCAAGATCTTGGACAGTACCTCCTCACATCGTTAAGTCTTCTATTATCTCGTCCTGGGCTCTAACTCAATAACGTGGTTCGGGCCTTTCACATATTTCTTAAGTACGATATGTGAACAACATTATGAACACGAGACATATACCGGAGGTAACGCAAGTCTATAGGCTACATTTCCTACTCGGTCAAGAATTTGAAATGGACCAATAAATCGTGGATCGAGCTTTCTCTCTTCCCAAATCTTGTAACTCCCTTCCATGGAGCAACTCGCAACAATACATGATCCCCCACATTAAATTCCACGCCCTTTCGATGAAGATCCGTGATAACTCTTTTGTCGATCTTGTGCCGCTTTTGTATACGCTGTGAATCATTTGGATCTTTTCAGTAGTCATACGCATTTTAACTCTAAGTCCCAACAATGTTGCTTCACCCACCTCATCCCAATATATCGAGAAACGACATTTTCGCCCATATAATGCTTCAAATGGAGCCACACCTATACTTGCTCGATAATCTGTTGTTGTAGGAGAATTCCACCAATGGTAAATACTTATCCCAACTACCCTTGAAGTCTTCAGGACACGTAGTCTTAATAGATCTTCAAGAGTTTGAATAGTCCTCTCTCGATTGTCCGTCCGCTTGGGGATGGTATGCCAAACTAAATCGCAAAACCGCGCTCATAGCTTTTTTTGCAAGCTAACCCAAAATCTTGAAGTGAATCTTGGGTCACGATCCAAACTATGGATACAAATGCATGCAATGCAACCTCACAATCTCATTCACGTATATACTAGCAAGACGCTCAAGGAATAAGTCTCCCGACGGCAAGAAATGAGCGACTTGGTTAATCTATCAACAATAACCCAAATAAGATTGATGCCTTGAGAAACCGAGAAGAAGACCCGTAATCTAAATCCATGGTAATGTGTTCCCACTTCCATTCCGTAATCTCAAGTGGTTGCAACGGACCCTTAGGTACTAGATGCTCCGCCTTTACACGTTGACAAGTTAAACACATTGAGATAAACTTTGCAATCTCTCTTCATATTGTTCCACCAAAATGTATGTCAAGATCACGATACATTTTAGTACTTCCGTGATGGATTGCAAATGGCGTATTGTGTGCCTCCATCATAATCTTGTACTTCAAATCGTAGTCGTTAGGAACACAAAGTCTAGAGTGGACTCAAGTATTCCTTCTTCATCAATTCTCGCTTCCTAATAGCTCCTTCTTGTACTTTCTTCTTCATACGACATACTCCGGCCATGGGCTCGAGCAACCTTAACTTTTTTCTATTAAAGTTGGCTCTACGCCAGATACTTGACATCATCACACTGCGTTCTCAGATATGATCTTCTACTCAACGCGCCGCCTACCACGCTCGCTTTTACCGTGATGGTATTGAATAGTGTGGTCGTAGTCTTTCAATAGTTCGAGCCAACGTCACGCCAAGATGTTGAGTTCTTTTTTGAGTGAAGAAATATTTAAGGCTTTTATGGTCCCGAATATATCTCCACTTTCTCCCCATATAGATAGAGCCTCCATATTTTTAGCGATAAACGATCACGCTAACTCTAGATCATGAGTAGGATAATTCCTCTCATACTCTTTAAGTTGTCATGAGGCATAGGCTATGACTTTCCCACGTTGCATGAGAACACATCCTAACCCTTTGCTCAAGCATCATCAGAGATAACAAATCCATCCGAACCAGATGGTATTGTTACAACAGTCTTAAATAAGTCTCCTCTTAAGCTCTTGGAAACTTTTTTCGCATTCTTCGCTCCAAACTAATTTTGTATCCTTCCGAAAGTTAGTTGAAGTTAATGGAGTAGCGATTCGAGAAACCCTTCCACTAATCTCCGATAATAACCAACTAAGCCCAAAAAGCTACGATTTCATCCACCGACTTTGGTTGCTCTAACTTCAGATTGCTTCAATCTTAGCCGGATCAACAGATACTCCATGTTTCGACACCACGTGCGCTCAAGGAATGCTACTTCCTCGCCGTAACTCGTGATTTCTTCAATTTGGCATATAGTTGGTTTTCACGAAGCCTTTGAGTACCAAATTTCAAATGGTGCTCATGATCTTCACGACTTTTGGAATATATGAGGATGTCATCAATAAAGACAACAACGAATTGATCCAAATATTCCTTGAATACCGGTTCATCATATCCATGAAAGTCATAGGAGCATTAGTTAGTCCGAAAGACATGACTAAGAATTCATAATGCCCATACCGAAGTTCAAGGCGCCTTTGAATATCCTCGCTTCTAATCTTCATTGATGATATCCGTAATCTAAGATCGATTTTTGAAAAGAATTGTGCCCCCTCAGAATCGGGTCAAACAAGTCATCAATACGAGGTAGAGGATACCTATTCTTGATGGTGACATGGTTCAATTCCCCGATAGTCAATACAAAGTCGCGATACTCCGCCTTTCTTCTTTACAAATAAAACAGAGCACCCCAAGGAGATGTACTAGATTTAACGAAACCGATGTCCAACAATTCTCGTAGTTGGACCTTTAACTCTGAAGTTCAATAGAGCCATTCGATATGGGGTTTTAGAAATGGGCTTTGTACCAGTTCAAGATCAATAAAGAATTCAACTTCACGCTCGGGGTAGACCGGAAGTTCTTCAGAAATACGTCGGGAAAGTCAATAACAACAACAGAATATTATTCAAATTTGACGTGTCTTTATTCAAATCCATAACATGGGCTAAGAAAGCTCGACATCCGCTTTTTAATAAACGAATAGCTTTATGATTAGATATGATGTTGATCGATTTTAATGGTTTAGTTGCTTGAATTGCATAACAGTTGGTTAGGAATATGAAAACTAACAACCTTACTAAAACAATCAATTTTGGCATGATGAGTAGTTAACCAATCAATCCCTAAAATCACATCAAAAGCAAGTATCTTTAAAGAGATAAGGTCAATGTGTAAGGTAATGGTGCCAACTTGAATCAAACAAGATTTATAAACAAGTGGATGTGATGAAAGTTTCTCCTAACTGAGTTTCCACAGATAGGTCAAAGTCTAATTTCTCCTGAGTCAAGTTTAAACGTTGAGCACATGCAGAGAGATAAATGAATGGGTAGCACCCTAGATCAAGTAAGGTATAAACTTCGCAAGAATTTATAAATAGCTTACCCGTGATCACCTCGCTTGGGTTCTCTCGATTATGACCAGTCACAACAAACGCTTCTTCCCTAATCGCTGACTTTGACTTTTTCGGGATTTTGAGTCACCATCCTCATTGAACTAGGTTTCGCCATCGTAAAATCTCTAGCGATATGTCCTTCCTTTCCACAATTATAGTATACCTTGAACTGCTAGGGCGTTTGACCGATATGTCCTCTTTTCCGCATTTGTAGCATATGACCGGTGGTCGTTTCTCCTCCCTTAGAACCCCGCTTGTCACGCAAGACCGTCATCTTCACATAATGGTCGTTGTTAAATCTCCTCTTTTTAAAATCTACTCTCGACTCGCTTCTTCTATTTTCATGGCCATGATTACCACCAGAGTGGTTACCATTTTTGTCCGTTCGCTTTCTTTCTCCACAAAGTTATCATTATTCGTTGATCGCTATCTCGATACGATCCTCGGTGTGGTCCCTCGGTTGACTGTACTCGTTATCTCACTCTAATAATTGAGCCCTCGCTTACAACATCTGAATAAAGAGAAAATTTATGAGAAATGAGATATCGACGACGCCGGGTTTCAAACCTCTAAGAAACATCCGCCACACGCTCCTCATTCTCCACCAAATGAGGTGCAAAACTCGATAACTCTCGCAAACTTTGCCTCGCATCGAGACACCGCCATGTTGTTTTGTTCCAACTGATGAACTCCACTTTCCTTCATACGATTTAACACTTTCGTGAAAGTATTTGTCATTAAATAGCTTCAAACGCCTCCCAAGACATGCTTTGCGGCTGGATGGGTACGCTTCACGACTCCCACCAAGAGTCCGCCTTCGCCATTTTAACATAAAGGTGGTGAATGGAACCTTCGTTTTCTCCGTGCATCCCAAGACATCGAATATCTTGGTAATTTGTTTGACCCATGTTTCCGCCCATGATCGGATCCGCTTTCCTTAAATTCGTGGTCCCAACTTCGAATCGCATTGGTCGTGATAACCCGTGAATTGCTATCATTTCCTCCCGTATTTTGAACACGAGTCTCCTCGTCTCGATTTTGCATGAATCGCAAAAACTTCTAAACATCCCCTCGCTCATCATCTCGCTTCAATGGTGTTGTTCACAAGAGGAACATTGCACACTGCTGCACGCTTCTCCTCGCTGGTGAGTACAGTGCATCTCCACGGCCTCATTTCCATTGTTAATATTCTCAACGACATTCTCAAATACCGCCATAAAACAAGGTTAATTAAGGAAATCAATATATCACATAATATCCCTATATATCGACCAACTAACAAATAAGCTTAGGTAGGACACACTAAACAAGGATTTACCTGCCTCTCCTCCTAGTTCTATTCCCCGATCTCCGCCAGAGATCATATCCCTAAGCTCGATACTAACCGTGAAGCCCCCAAAATAGGTATACATCACCTATTCTCGAGTTGTCAATACATGGTACGTAAACAACTACAACTTTATTATTACAACAAGAAACTGTGAGTTTGAATACAAATATTATCTTCTGCATAATATCTATACTCAAATAAATCCTCATCACATTTATCGATACATTATTTTACAAAAATGGTGAGGACTACTAAACAATCCTTTTCTAAAACCTTCATTCCATACCCCGACTTGCATTCGCGCTATATTCTCGCCTCCCGAGAAAAATGGAACAAAAGGAAAAGGGTGAGCTCAACTAGCTCAAGAAGAAGAATATTATGACTAAGATAATATACAACAAATTATCGTTAGTCTTCAACAGAAAAATATAATAGAATACAATAGACAACAAATTTTAAATCAATATTCGCAATGAAATAATAATTCATTAGAAGAGTTAAGTAGAGAATGCAAACTACTATCTTCTATGTATGAATTTAAAAGTTCATCGCCTATCTTTTATCCCCTCGTAACATCAATCAATATACATCCGAATCAAATATTCATCTTTGCACTACAGCCAAAGATATTCATCACTGGTCATGTTCATTTAAACACTGCTCATCTTTGCACTACGGCCAAAGATATTCTTCGAATCATTCATCTTTGCACTATGTGCCAAAGATATTCTTAAGAAATCATTCATCTTTGCACTACTAAAGCCAAAGATATTCCATAATATCATCATTTAAGACCGAGGATGATGAAAATATTTTTTTTTTAAAGAAACGAATCCAAGTGAAACAAAATGACAAGGATTAAGGATTAAGGATTAAGGATTCAGACTTGGTTTTATCCACGCCCAAAAATACCTCAAAAATAATCATAGTGGTGTAAAATTCAAGAATGATCAAAACATGGATACAATCGAGTTAGTATCCGCATAGATGTTTTGGATTTAAAAGAAGAAATTTTATTTTTCTATGAATAAGACCAGATACGTGAATAGTGTCGATACGTGAATAAGGCCGATATCGTGAATAGTAACTTTCGACACCAAAAGATAGAAATTCCACAAAAACATCTTCACGCTTCATGAATAGTACTCGTGAATAAGAATCGTGAATAAGAACTCATGAATAAGAATCGTGAATAAGTAACTCATGAATAAGAACCCATGAATATTAACCCGACATGAAAAAGTTCCAAATTTGATAAAACTTCAGATCAACATTTCAAAGATAATGATATTGAAGAAATAATATCATTATGAAAAAATAATATCCCTTACCTCGAAAGATCAAGATTTCTAGCTAGAATACGTGTATAGGTCAAGGAACTTGCACCGCCTAGCAATACTCAAAGTATACTCAAAATACTCACAAGAATACGCCAATAATATAGAGAGAAAACTTGGGTTTCGCAGTGTGATTTTCAATTCTAACCTAAAGACCTATTTATATAGAAATCGCTTAGAACACCAAAGCGTAAAATTTAATATATTAATAATATTATTTTTCCACATCTTCCTACGCACACCATCAGCTGAAATCAACCACCAACACATGTCCCATAAGTGATAAAAAACGTTTTTCATGCAAAAGTTACTTAAAACTCCAAAAAATGATAATCAATTAATCCGAACTTCAATAATTCATAATAAATAGCCCTTTCATCAGAAAATTTGAATCTTGAAGAGTTTTTATAGGAAATTCAATTTTCTACAACTTTGCGTAAGAAAGTTTTTCCAAATTCCAAATAGAAATTGACCAAATCCACAAACAAGCGATTTTTTGTGCTATAATCAAATTTCAACCAATAAATGGGGTCCACCGACATGTTTAACATGTTTTAAACATTTATTGCAACAAAAATACTCTTCCTCCTCAGATACTCATATATCCCCATTCGTTGTAAAATATCACCATTAATATATTATTAAAATAATATATTTAAACGAATTATTTTATCGTAAAAAGATAAAATATTAATTTTCAACAATTGTCATTTTAAAATTTTCTCCATCTATATCCACATAAAATCAATATTTTCCTCATCATATAAATCAATAATTAATTATTCACAAATAATATTACGTAATCACAATATTGACAACCGTGCAGGTTCAGAGTTAGGGGCTTTCCAATAAGAATTTCTTCATCGGGCGCCGCAATTTAGTGACCAAACCTCTCCTTAGATGTAACTTTCTAGACATTGCCAATAATGTTATCTAATAATATTATTCAGATAATATGAATTATTGCTTCGATAATGAAAAATCTTGTGTAATGACAATTATTGAACAAATGAATATAAAATATCAACGCAAAGAATTATTAACTCAATAAAAAATCGAATAAAGAATTATCGTAACCATTATCGAGTAGTTCCCTTTACGTAAGAATCAATAATTGGTGCAATACCGTAGTGCTATCGCTCAACAACGCAGATAGTTAGTGTGTTTAACCACCGGTATTCCAACAAGATTAACTCAGAATAACTACGCCTGCTATTTAAAAACAACTTATATTTGTCGCTTTCTTCATCCAATCGCTTTCACGTTATGGGCCCACACATGGTCGCTACCATTGCATTTAATATTCCCGACAAAGATTTAATATTCCACGACCAAACGAATATTCCCCGACGATAATGAATATTTTATAACCACTTGCTTATTTTGAAATATTTGCGTATTTAACCCTTAACTATCCACATTAATCAAATCAACCCTTACTATTTCAAAATAATAAATAAAGAAAATTCCTTTTTATTTAAAAATTTCGGGGTCTTACAAGTAGTCCTCACTATTCTGTGAAATAATGTGATAATAAATATAATGAGGACTCCATTGAGTGTGGATATTGTCTAGATGACAATATTTGTATTAAAACTCACAGCCTATGTTTTGTCGTATTTTATATGACTATTGTATAATTAAGTTGTATTTGTATTCAGTACCTTGTATCTGGCGACTCAAGATGGGTGATGTATACCTGTTTTGGGGGCGTCACAATTGGTATCAAAGCTTAGGGATATGATCCCTAGCTGAGATGTGAGACAAGAACTAGGAGGGGAGAGACGAGGAATTCCTTCGCTAGTATGACCTACCTAAGTTTATTTGGTATTTAACTGGTCGATCAAAGTATAGGGATAATATGTGATATATTAATTAACCCTTGCTTTGTGGCAGTATTGGAAAATGACATCCGAAAATGTTGAGATAAGCAATGAAGCACATAAGATCATGGAGTCACCACAAATTAATACCCTGGATAATATGCAACAAGAAGACAATAATCCTCAGGTGAACAATAACACCGACCAAATGGCGAACGACAGAATGTTTAGGAGCTTTGTGCAATTGGTACAACATCAAGCAAGAGAAACTCCTGTCCAAAATGTAGGTGAAAACACTGGAAACTCTCGGACGGTCACCGCTAAATAGTTCAAGGAGCTGGAACCACCGGAGTTTATTAGAGAGTCAAAACCACTTAAGGCAGAAACATGGATAAAGCAGATCACCAAGATATTTGATGTCTTGGGATGCTCTGAGGAGCAAAAGGTTCCTTTTGCCACCTTTATATTGCGAGGAGAGGCAGATTACTGGTGGAAATCAGTAAAGCGTACTCAATCTGCCGCACTGAAGATGTCTTGGGAGAAGTTCCAAGAACTGTTCAACGACAAGTACTTTCCCGAAAGTATTCGTCACATTAAAGAGATAGAGTACATCAAGTTGGAGCAGAACAATATGACCGTGGCGTAGTACGAAGCTAAGTTTTCCGAGTTGTCCCGGTTTGTATCCCACTTGGTTGATAATGAGGAGAGAATGACGCGGATGTTTTTAAGAGGTTTGAAATCAGAGATACGTCAATATCTTATTTCTCATAAACTTTGTTTGTATTCAGATGTTGTAAATAAGGCTCAGTTATTGGAACGCGATAACGGGTCAACGCAACCAAGAGAAAGCAGCCGGCAGAATGAAAATACCAAAGGGTAACATACATCGGCGGTGACAACAAACGTGGAGGGAATCAACATGCCGTAAATGGTAACCACTTCGGTGGTAATCATGGCCAAGACAATAAAAGTGGGAGTTTCAAGAAGAGGAGATTTAATAATGATGGAAGGACGTCAGCACCAACACCTATTGTTAAGGAAGGAGAACGACCGTCGGTCGTATGTTACAAATGCGGAGGGGAGGGACACATCAGTCCAAACTGTACGCAGTAGTAAAAAGCATGTTACAGTTATGGAAGAGAAGGTCACCTAGCCCGATTTTGTCGTGCACCAAAGTCAAGTCCAGCTGGGATGGAGGCATCAAAGTCCGTTCCAGACAAGACAAAACCGGTAGTTCAAGGGAGAGCGTTTGTTGTAACCTCCCAGAAAGCAAGGAACCCGAACGAGGTCATCACGGGTAAGCTTATCATAAACTCTAGTGAAGTATATACCTTATTGGATACCGGCTCTACCCATTCTTTTATTTCTCCTACTTGCGCTTAATGTTTAAATTTGACTATAGAGAAATTGGACTTTGACTTATCAGTTGAAACTCCGTTGGGAGAAACCTTCATTACATCCACGGTTTATAAGTCTTGTTTGATTCAAATTGGTAACCGCACATTACCTGTCGATCTTATTTCTTTAAAAATACTTGTGTTTGACGTAATTCTAGGGATTGATTGGTTAACTACTCATCATGCAAAAATTGATTATTTTCGTAAGGTTGTTAGTTTTCATATTCCTAATCAACCTATTATGCGAATTCAAGCGACCAAACCATTAAAATCAATCATGGTCATTTCAAGCCATAAAGCTATTCGTTTATTGAAAAATATATGTCAAGCTTTCTTATAGCTCATGTTACAGATTTAAACAAAAATACGTCAGTTTTGAATGATATTTCTATTGTTAATAAATTTCCTGACGTATTCCCTGAAGAACATCCTGGCCTATCCCCAGAGCGTGAAATTGAATTTTGTATTGACCTTGAACCTGGTACAAAACCCATTTCCAAAGCCCCATATCGAATGGCTCCTATTGAACTTCAGGAGTTAAAGACCCAATTGCAGGAATTGTTAGACATTGGTTTCATTCGTCCTAGTACGTCTCCTTGGGGTGCTCCTGTTCTATTCGTGAAGAAGAAAGATGGGAGTATGCGACTTTGTATTAACTACCGAGAATAGAACCATGTTGTGACGCCCCCAAAATTAGGTATACATCACCCATCTTGGGTCGTCAGATACATGGTACAAAATTCAAATACAACTTACTAATACAACTGTCGTGTACAATACGACAAAACATAACTGTGAGTTTGAATACAATTATTGTCTACTAGAGATTATACAAACTCAAAAGGAGTCCTCATTACAATTATTAACACACTATTTCATAGAATAGTGAGGACTACTAACGCTATCCTCTGGACCGTCTCTCCGCTCCCCAACTAGTCCCTCGCTATGTTCTCATTTCACAAGAGAACGGTGAAAGAAAGGGTGAGCTCAACTAGCCCAAAGAAGAAATATTATAACTAAGATAATGCGTAATAAATTATCGTTAGCCTTCAACAAATGTTAAACCGATAAAATATAACAACATCAAGTTTAAGCTGCAATGGAACAAGCAATCCATTAAAAGAGTCAAGTAGAGAATAAAATCTACTATCTTTTATGATTTAAAAGGTTTTTCATGACTTTTATCACTGGGACTCAAATTTTAATAAATAATCCACATCATCGAACCACCCATTCACTACTACCAAGGATATTCTTTAGTATCACGACCACAAATTATCTATGCACTACAAACAAGGACATTCGTAGTATTCATTAATGGTCATGATCATGCCAACAACTCGTCCATCAATGCATTACGGACCAATGATAACTTTTACCACATCATTTGTAACATTTACTACCATGATTACAACCAATAATCCTCGGTCATAATCATACCAAGTCCATCTATGCACCATGTGCCACAGATGACTTTCAACATAATATAAACATGAGGATGATGACAATGGTATAAGAATTCAATAAAACAAGTTCAAGAATTAATTTATCCAGAACTAATAATGTCCAAATTGTCAACACATGATCGCTTGCTTTGTAGAGTAAAATTCAAGAATGATCGTAAGAATATTTCCATGAAAGGATATTGGATGAAGCGCAAATATCAAGGATATTCTACTAATTTCATGGAGTATAGAAGTCAAAACTTTAACCAACCGAGTATAATAAAGAATGGAATAACAAAAGAAATCACCATGCATGCGGTGCAGCATGTAAAAGTTATTCCAACAGTAATAATAATAACGGAACCGTGTAAGACAAAATTTGCACCAACAGGATGTTCCAATGTAATAATAAAGATGTAACTGTGGGTGTAAAACACAGCGGTGATATTCTAATGTAATAATAATAAAGAGCGGAAACCAGTCCTGTAAAACACACGCACAAGATGTTCCAATGTAATAATAGAAGAATGTCACCAAGTATAGGGTAAACTGTATATAAAAGTTATTTCCAATGTAATAATAAGAAATGGAATAACAACAGTTCTCTTCAAGAATAAGAAAGAATAACACCCTTACATTAATAGTAGATTGAATATCGCAGTAGTGTAAGAATGAGAATACTCTTCTTCTTTCTCTTATTCTCTCTATACTTTTCTTTCTATAGCTTGAATGAATTGTGAAAAATAATGAAGCACTAGGCCTTTATTTATAGAAAATTTCTAGCTTAGCACTTGAAATGTGAAAAGGCAAGTGGCTTGACGATTGGTGATGTGAAAAAAAAGTGGTTTGACGCCTGTAATGTGAAACGACAATTGGTTCGACGCCGTAATATGAAACGGCAAGTGGTTTGACGTCTGGTAAAGGTAGTTACTATTGACGAAGGTAATTACTATTGAACGAAGGTAATTACTTATCGACGAAGGTAATTACTATTAACAAAGGTAATTACTATCGATTGAAGAGACTCTTAGATGATGACATATGGGCCCCCATAAAATAACCAAACTTACCACAAACGTCTCATAATAGACTCTTTATATACATCAAGGGTTGAATAAATATTACCACAAATCATTTTATTTTTAATCAACACATATTTAATCTTTCAACAATTATTAATCATTTATAACTTGTCGTCTCAATTATTGATTTAATAATATAACATATTATATGAGATGATCATTGTGACAATAATTGAATCAATAATATAAGAGATATGATGCAAAGAATTATCGTAGTAATAATCGAGTATAGTGAGTGACTTCTCACGTAAGCATCAATAATCAATACCGTGTGCTACTATGCAACTACGCCAGACATCAGACTTTTACTACCGGGTAGTTCAACAGCTTTTAATAAAGAATACCTCACGCCAAGTTATTTTCATAAAGTATTTTTATCGTTTTCTCAATCCGACAATAATTTCGTTGTGGGGGTCCACCAATGATTGTGTCGTCGTACAAATATTCCTCGACAAAAAGAATATTCCCCGACCAAACGAATATTTTATAACAACTTGCTTACTTTGCAAAATTTATAAATATTACCCACAACTATAACATTATATCAAATTTACTCCATAATATTCAAAAATAATATTTATAGAAAATTCATCTTTATTTATAAAAGTTGGGGTCTTACACATGTCACCATCAAGAATAGGTATCCGTTACCTCGTATTGATGACATGTTTGACCAGTTGCAAGGAGCACAATTCTTTTCAAAGATCGATCTTCATTCTGGATATCATCAGCTGAAGGTTAAAACTGAGGATATTCCATAGACTGCCTTTAGAACTCGGTACGGGCATTATGAATTCTTGGTCATGTCTTTTGGATTAACTAATGCTCCTGCTGCCTTCATGAATATGATGAACCGAGTATTCAAGGAATATTTGGATCACTTTGTGGTTGTCTTTATTGATGACATTCTCATATATTCCAAAAGCCGCGAAGATCATGAGAAACACTTGAGGCTGATACTCCAAAAGCTTCGTGAAAACAAGCTTTATGCCAAGTTGAAGAAATATGAGTTCTGGCTTGAGGAAGTTGCATTCCTTGGGCATGTGATATCAAATCATGAAATATCTGTTGACCCATCGAAGATTGAAACAATTCAAAGCTGAGAGCAACCAAAGTCAGTGACCAAAGTACGTAGCTTTCTCGGCTTAGCTGGTTATTATCAGAGATTCGTGGAAGGATTTTCTCGAATCGCTACTCCATTAACTCAGTTGACTCGAAAAGATACAAAGTTCGGTTGGAGCGAGGAATGTGAGAAGAGTTTTCAAGAACTCAAGGGAAGACTCATTTCAGCACCTGTTCTGACAATACCATCTGGTTCAGAGGGATTTGTCATCTACAGTGATGCTTCGGGTAAAGGGTTAGGATGTGTTCTCATGCAACATGAGAAAGTCATAGCATATGCCTCTCGGCAACTCAAAGAATATGAAAGGAATTATCCTACTCATGATCTAGAGTTGGCAGTTTTTGTCTTCGCACTTAAGATTTTGAGGCATTACCTGTATGGAGAGAAGGTGGAGATCTATACGGATCATAAAAGCCTCAAATATTTCTTCACCTAAAAGGAACTCAACATGCGGCAACGACGTTGGCTTGAACTGTTGAAAGATTATGATCATACCATTCAATACCATCCCGGTAAAGTTTAACATAGTAGAGCTAACGACGAGTAGAAGATCATATGCGGGTACGAGTGCAATATTGTCAACACAAAGGCCCATTTTGTATGACTTACAAAGGATGGAGATAGAGTTAAAGACTCCAGGGACCTATGTGATGATGGTGAATATACGAGTAGAACCGACTTTAATTGATAAAGTTAAAGCTGCTCAAGCTACACACCTGGAGGTGATACGTATGAGGAATAAAGTGAAAGAAGGTGCTATTCCGGAAGCAAGAATTAATGAAGAAGGAATACTTCGAGTCAACTCCAGACTTTGTGTTCCTAACGACCCTGATTTAAAGTATAAAATTATGATGGAGGTGCACAACACACCGTTTGCAATCCATCCTGGGAGTACCAAAATGTATCATGATCTTCGACATACATTTTGGTGGAGCAATATGAAGAGAGAGATAGCGGAGTTTATCTCAAGGTGTTTAACTTGTCAACGAGTCAAGGCGGAGCATCAAGTGCCAAAAGGTCCATTGCAACCACTTGAAATTCCAGAATAGAAGTTGGAACACATTACCATGGATTTCGTTACTGGTCTTCCCAAGGTTTCTCAAGGCATAGATGCAATTTGGGTTATTATTTATAGATTGACCAAGTCTGCTCACTTCTTACCTATACGAGAAACTTATACACTTAAACGTCTTGCTCGTATATACATAAATGAGATTGTAAGGCTGCATGGTATGCCAGTATCCATAGTTTCTGATCGAGACCCAAGATTTACTTCACAATTTTGGTTTAGTTTGCAGAAAGCTATGGGCATGGATTTACGATTTAGCTCGGCATATCATCCTCAGACGGACGGGCAGTTGGAGAGGACTATTCAAACTCTTGAAGATCTATTAAGACTATGTGTCCTTGACTTCAAAGGAAGTTGGGACAAATTCTTACCGTTGGTGGAGTTTTCCTACAACAACAGTTATCAAGCAAGTATTTGTATGGTTCCATTTGAGGCGTTGTATGGGAGAAAGTGTCATTCTCCAGTACGCTGGGATGAGGTGGGTGAAGCAATGTTGTTGGGACCGGAGTTGGTACATATGACTACAAAAAAGATTCAAACGTTCCGACAACGTATAAAAACTTCACAAGATCGACAAAAGAGTTATGCTAATCTTCATCGAAAAGACGTAGAATTCGATATTAGAGATCATGTGTTGTTGTGTGTTGCTCCATGGAAAGGAGTTACGAGATTTAGAAAGAGAGGAAAGCTCAATCCTTGATTCATTGGCCCATTTTTAATTCTCGAACGAGTAGGAACTGTGGCCTATAGACTCGTCTTACCGCCAAGTATGTCTCGTGTTCATAACGTTTTTCACATATATATGTTACGTAAATATGTGAAAGACCCGAACCACATTATTGAGTTAGAACCAGACGAGATAGAGGAAGATTTAACGTATGAAGAGTTACCTATTAAAATCTTGGAAAAGAAGGATCATGTTCTACGCTCCAAGGTTATACCTCAAGTCAAAGTTTTGTGGAGAAACCACGATATGTAGGAAATGACTTGGGAGTTAGAATCTGAGATGAAGTCAAGGTATCCTCATCACTTCGACATACCAGGTATGTACCCTAATTTCGAGGACGAAATTTCATAAGAAGATGAGGTTCTAAGACCCCAACTTTTATGAATAAAGAATAATTTTCTCGAAATATATTTTTAAATATTATGGTGTGGATTTGATATAATGTTATAGTTGTGGGTAATATTTACAAATTTTGCAAACTAAGCAAGTGGTTATATAATATTCGATTGGTCGGGGAATATTCATTTTAACATGGAATATTCGTACGACGGCACAATCATTGGTGGACCCCACAACGGAAGTATTGTCGTAGTTAGAAAACGACAAAATTATCTTTCTATAAAAATAACTACGGAGGTGTTACCGTTAAAACCGTTGAACTACCCAAGAGTAAAAGTAATAAGAATGTCGCGTGGTTGCATAGTAGTAGACACAGTATTGATTATTGATGCTTACGTGAGAATTCACTCGCTTATACTCAATTATTGCTATGAAGAATTGTCGCAGATCATATCTCTCATATTATTGATTCAATTATTGTTACAAAGATCATCTCGATAATATGATATATTATTAAATCAATAATTGTGACGATTAAAGTTATTCATATTATTATTTACAATATCGACAATGTCTAGAAGTTACACAAGGAGAGGTTTGGTCACCTAATCGCTACTAATAAGGAGAAATCCTTATCGTAAAGCCCCTCTTTCCGGGAACGACTTGGTTATTAAATATTGTGAATTATAATATTAATGATGAATAAGTTCGTGTTGATTAAAGATGAATTTTATAGTTCCATTGTGTTGGAATTATTTGTGTTAGTTGAAATCGACATTTGTTTCGATAATAATTAATGTCCAAGGTTATATTGTTCAAATAAGTATTCGGGGCACTTTTCGTGTCGGAGTACTATTCATGAGTTACTATTCACGGGGTACTTTTCACCCGTAAAATATATTTCTTTTCGGTCCAAATCATTTTTGGGTACAATATTATTCCATGAGGAGATGTGCTAATTTTCGAATAGTTGGTTAAAGATATAATAGTAAATCAATATGGACATGGTGGAAAGTTATAATAGTAAATCAAAATGGATCGTTGGTTTAAAGTTTTAATAGTAAATCAAGATGGACCGTTGCTTTAAGTTTTAATAGTAAACCAATATGGACCGTCTGCTTTTAAAAGTAAATCAACTGGACCGTTTATGAATTAGTTACTATTCAACCTATTCTCCTATAAATAGAAGCTCATTCCTTCATTATTTTTACTTAATTCATGAAACTCAGAGAGAGAAACTATAGAGAGAAAGAAGAAAAGTATTTCGCTACTTCACTACTCCAATATCCGCTTTCTTCTAAGGTAAGTGATATTATTTGTTATACTCGTAAGGGGTATTATTTCTATCGTATTCATGAAGAGAATTTTGTTATTCCATTCTTTATTATTATGTTGAATAACTTTGCTTATGCTAAGCACCGCATACATGGTGAAATTCTTTTCGTTATTCCATTCTTTATTATTCGCTGAATAACTCGTCTGCAAGGCCTATCGCATGCCTTGTGAATTATGTTGTTATTCCATTCTTATTATTCATTTGAATAACTTTGTTTGGCGCGAAGGACCGCATACATGGTGAAATTCTTCTAATATTCATTTCTTTATTATTCGCTTGGAATATCACGTCGTGTGTTTCTGTGGGACCGGGTTCCATTATTTATTATTCGTTTGAATATCCTTTTCGGCGCTTTACGGACCGGTTCCATTATTTATTATTTCGTTGGGAATAACCATGTCATGCAGCTTTATCGCACGCATGGTGAATCCTTTTGTTATTTCATTCTTTATTATTCTGTTGGAATAACCTGTCTATATGGATTACCACATGCATAGTGAATGATCATTCGTATTCATTCCTTATTAAATTGTGGAAATGATCTGTCTACGTGGATTACCGCATGGCGGGCGAAAATTCATTTACAGTTTCATATATTCTATTATACTCAGTTGGTTAAAGCTTGGCTTCTATACTCCATGAAATTAGTGGAATATCCTTGATATTTTGCGCTTCATCCAAAGATCTTTTCATGAAAATATTCTTCCGAGCATTCTTGAATTTTACTCTCACAAAGCGAAGATCATGTTGACAATTTGGACGTTATTGGTTCCTGGATAAATTAATTTATAAATCTTTAAAATTTATTCTTGAACTTGTTTTATTTAATTATTATGTCATTGTCATCATCCCCATGCTTATATTATGATGAAAGTCATCTTTGGCTTACGTGCATAGATGGACTTGGTATGATTATGATCAGGGATTATTCGGTATAATCATAACCGTAATGTGACGAATGATGTGGTAAAAGTCCTCATTGGCCTGTAGTTCATTGGTGGACAGTTGTTGGTATGATTATGACCATGGATTATTCGGTATAGTCATGACCATTGATGATTACATGAATATCCTTGGCTGTGGAGCAGGGATGATTTGATTTTATTTATTAAGTCGAGTCTCGGCCGATAAAGTTGATGAAAACTTTTAAATCGTAGAAGATAGTAGATTTTATACCTTACTTGACTCTTCTAATGGATTGGTTGATCCGCTGCAGTTAAACTTGTTATCTATTATATTCTATTAGTTTAACAATGTTGAAGGCTAATGATAATTTATTCTGCATTATCTTAGTCATAATATTTCTTACTGGGCTAGTTGAGCTCAGCCTTTCTTTCACCGTTCTCTTCAGAAATAAGAACGAATGGGACTAGTCAGGGAACAGAGTGATGGTCCTAGATGGTGCATTAGTAGTCCCTCACTATTTCGTGAAATAGTGTGATAATAAATGTAATGAGAACTCCATTGAGTGTGGATATTGTCTAGATGACAATATTTGTATTAAAACTCACAGCCTATGTTTTGTCGTATTTTACACGACTGTTGTATAATTAAGTTGAAACAACCCGGGTCAATCCCGAGTCCGAAATAAATCTTGGGTCAAATCCCAAGTCCGAATCGAATCAAATCCATCAAAATAAGGCCTCAAACTACTGACCCAATAGTATCTTCTTGGTCATCTTAGCCCACCACAGGCTCCCAAAAGGTCATGACTTGAAGGTACTATTGGTAGTAACTTATTTCCTTATATGGAGACAAATTTTTCCCCTATCTTTCGATGTGGGACTGGGGTGTTACATAAGTTGTATTTGTATTCAGTACCTTGTATCTGTCGACTCAAGATGGGTGATGTATACCTATTTTGGGGGCGTCACAGTTGGTATCAAAGCTTAGGGATATGATCCCCGGCCGAGATGTGAGACAAGAACTAGGAGAGGAGAGCACGGGAATTTTTCGCTAGTATGACCTACCTAAGTTTATTTGGTATTTAACTGGTCGGTCAGAGTATATGGATAATATGTGATATATTAATTAACCCTTGTTTTGTGGGTCCACATAGAGAGTCCATGAAGTTTGCACTGGTTGTGCCTCTGTAATCGAACCCACATCCGGCTCTGAGAAAGAAATTTTACTACAAAGTTTGCCAAAGCTTGTCATTTAATTGCCGTTCAAGGATGGTATTTCAGGATGAACTGAGTCAATTCCATTGCCCACGTAGCAAGCCGACTTGAGACGTCTAGCATGTGCAACACTTTCTTCAACGACTGATCCATATATACCACCACCAACCGACCATGGAAATAGTGCCGAAGTTTCCTGCTTGCAATGATTAAAGCGTAGATAAATTTTTCCAAGTTCGGGTTTCTGGTTTCTGCATCTCTAAGAACGTGGCTGACATAATAGATCGGGAACTGTTTTCCCTTTTTTTTCCGTACCAATGCTAGTCTAACTGCCAACGAGCTTGCAGCCAAATATAAATATAAGGGTTCCGAAGGGATCAGCTTCATCAATAAAGATATCGAAGACAGATAACGTTTGATCTCTTGTAACGCATCTTCACACTTTCGAAGTTCATTGAAAACTTCTCGTTTTTTGGTCCCTTCAGAGTATCGAAGAATGGTAGACATCTTTCGGCTAACCTTGACACGAATTTTCGAAGTGCAGCTATTCGACCCGTCAATCTCTGCACACAATGTTGTTGAGATAGATTAATCAATTAATTAATCAATAATAATAATATTAAATGAGGATTAATTGCAAATACAAAGAAAGAAGTGGAAAACAGATCTAGCAGAGTATCACATCACGTGGTTCAAACAGCGATTACCAGAAATCAAGGCCACAAAAGTTGTAGACTTGTACTACTAGTAGTAGTACTAAATAAATACTATACTCCAATTAAACAAAAAAGGTGTAATAAATATACCAAATATCGAGACACAAGCATAGTATATGATGCCCCTGCGGCCTACACACATGCAAATGCAAACACCGACAGTAACCCTACTACTACTACTACATTCGTCCTTGAGAAATTAGTCGGTCAAATTAACTAAATTTTAAATTAAAAATTAAGAATATTTATTTAGATTATTAAACTCATAAATATTACTCCCTCTGTCCTAAATTAATTGTTCAATTTTGACTTTTAAAAGTCAAATTGACCATTTTTAAAACTAATCTTTTTACTATTTTTGCTAAAATATAGGTGAAGAGATTATAACCAAAAGAAAGTATATACAATTTATTACTAATCCTAATTTTTATAATTTTAGAAATATATTTATATATGCTTAATTATTAATTCTAAAAATAGTCAATTTGATTTTAAAAAATCAAAACTGAAAGCAGTTAATTTGGGACGGATGGAGTATATTAAATAATAAATTCAAAATATTTTTTAATGTTTCTAATTTCTTCTCCTATATTTATAAGAAAATTAAATTAAAATAAACTTTTGAGAAACGTGATAATTGGACACGAGTGCTTTACAATTTCATTTATTTATATTTTGACCACCCAATTGGTAAAAATACAAATAAGTAAAATTTTAAAACATTCATATCCAATTTTCATGTGTCTGTATAGAAGAGCTCAATTTTTGAGGAACAAAAGGAGGTACTCCCTCTTTTATTATGACGTTTTAGATTATGTTATTTTTTCTCCAAATTATTTGACGTTATTATTTATGAGAATTAACAACAATTTTTTCAAAATGACCCTTCATTAAAAAAATATTACGGATGAGAGAAAGTATGAGATAAATATATTGTAAGGGATATTATAGACAATTAATATTATATTTAACGTTATACGATCATTTTTTTAATTCTTGTACACAATTCTAAAATATCATACTCCATTCGTTCTTTAATAGCTTAAAGATAATTTACTACCCTAAACTATATGATATATTCCACTTCGATGATCCATCTTTTAATTTTGTCAATTAGATGATTGAACTATTAATTTTTTTGATTTCATTCAATCATATACATCGCACGCCAATTCACGACGTGGCTATCCGAAAGTAGAGACATGGTTGAGCTGATGTGTAAAAAAAATAATTTTTAAATTTTTTATTAAACATTTATGAAATATTTTAAAGCGTAAAATGGTCAATCCATTTTAAGTTTTTGAGAATGGAAAGCTGCAAGGCAATTAAAAGTCGTATATTGAGCAAGTGTCTAGTTCTAAGAGAGGGAACATGGTGAAGAAGGGCGATAATGAATTCTATGAACTGGTAGAGGAATCTCTGGTGAAAGATGACAACCTAAAGAGGAGGGCTATTGTCATACAAGATCTAAGAGAGATGACTAGCAAAGTTCTTCATTACTACAAGGGGGATTTCCTAGATGAATTACCGGGCCTTGTTGACTTCACAGTATTTCTAAATCTCAGCCCAAGACAGAAACGTGAAGTTATAGAATTGAAGAAGTTGGGAAGAAAATTTAAGATCAGTTCTGATGGCAGTGCACTTTATGTGCACCCTCAATTAAAGCATCTTTCAAAGAATACTTTAGTCAAAGACAAGTTGATCAGGTAAGGATTGACGAAATGCTTGAGAAATTAGATGAGAGAGAAGGAGTAAAAGCCAAATGTGCCCGTATCCAATCCAACCACTTTCACCTTGACAGATCCATCTAGACAACCCTTTATTTTTTCTATGGGTGCATGTAGAAGAAGGCGTAGAAACGAAAAACAGTTGAAGCCGATTAAATGCTCGTTCATTAAAAGTTCGATTTGAAACCGATTGAAATATAAATGAGTCAAATATGAAAGACATTTTAAAGTTCGATAAATTACTCGAACCTCCTCAAATTATAATTTTCTATCGACACTTCGGATCATATTCGTTGAAAAAAGTCCAAACTACTCTACTCGATTCGAATCCTCGCTTCGACACCAGTAGGCTAAATGAGCCTCAATCAAACCTTATTTTATACTCGATAAATTTTGTGAACCAAATCTGAAAGAACTCAATACTCGAATCGACCTGGATTCATTTACACACTTTACATGGGGAAGCGGGGGAAGGGGAAGCGGAAAGGGAAAGGAGGCAATGGGGAGAAACGATGTGGCCTGGGGAAAGGGAAGGTTCAACGGAAGGGGAAGAAGAAGGGGAAATGGATTGGAAGATTAGGGGAGAGAGGGATTGTGTTTTGATTTCTTTTAATTTTAGTTTTGATTTGGTTTGATTTGATGATTTATAGGTTTTGTTTAGTTTTAATGTTTAATATAAAATAATTTGACGAATTTTTCCTTTAATATATAATTTAAAATTAAAATATTCTTTTTTAATGACACGTCAACTGAATTCTGGTCAACCGAGCTAACCACGTCAGCAATTTTTGACGTGGCAAGTCCAATTGAATGAAAATAGAAAAAATTAATAGTTTAATCATCTAATTGACAAAATTAAAAGGTGGATCACCGAAGTGGAATATGACTCATAGTTTAGGATAGTAATTCATATTTAAGCCTTCTTTAATATAAGTAATTTTAGATGTAAGACCCCAACTTATTATAAATAAAATTTAATTTCCTCTATTATTTTGAAATAGTAAGGGTTGATTTGATTAAAATGGTTAGTTATGGGTAAAATGCGCAAATATTTTTAATAAGCAAGTGGTTATAAAATATTCATTTTTATCGGAGAATATTCGTTTGGTCGTGGAATATTCTCATCGCTTTTGGGAATATTCGCAATACTCACAATGACGCAACCTTGTGGGCCCCATAACGAAAAAGTTTTTGAATGAAGAAAATGACAAGTATAAGTTGTTTATAAATAATTGCCAGAATAGTTGTTATCTTAATATCGTTGGAATACCCGGTGGTTAAAACACGATGAATACGCGTTGTTGCAAGAAGTTACACTGCAGATTGCACCAATTATCGATTCTACGTAAGAAGGCACTACTCAATAATTATTACAGTAATTATCTTTCAAGATTTTATTTATTGATTCAATAATTGTTGCATTAATATTCTATATTATCGTTGTTTCAATAATTATCATTACACGATATTTTCCATTATCGAAGCAATAATTCATATTATCCGAATAATATTATTAGATAACATTATTGGAAATGTCTAAAAAGTTACATCTAAGGAGAGGTTTGGTCACCTAATCAAGGCCACAAGAAGGAGAAATTCTTATCGAAAGCCCCTTTTTTCTGGAACTACCTGGTTGTCGATGATTGTGATTCTGTAATATTATTTGTGAATAATTAATTATTGATTTATATGATGAGGAAAATATTGATTTTATATTGATATAGATGGAGAAAATTTTTAAAGTGACAATTGTTAAAAATTGATATTTTATCTTTTCTGATAAAATAATATTTTATTATATTATTATAATATAATAATGGTGATATTTTTACAATGAATGTGGGATATATGAGTATATGTGGAGGAGGAGTATTTTTGTTACTAAAAATATTTAAAAACATGTTTTTCATGTTTGTGGACCCCATTTCTTGACTGAAATTTGATTATAGCCTGTAAAATCGTCCGTTTGTGGATTTCGGTCAATTTCTGTTTGGAATTTGGAAAAAATTCTTCTTCAAAGTTGTAGAGAATGAAATTTCATATGGAAAGAATATGAGTTTTGAATTTTTCTAATAAAATGGCTATTTATTATGAATTATTGAAATTCTGAAATTCCGGAATAATTGATTTTTGGAAGTTTTATTTATTTTTATTAAGAAAAAAACATTTTGTTATTTTTGGCACATGTGTGGTGATGTTTGGACTAAATTAAAAGCGAGGAATTTAATATATATATTAATATTTTATTAAATTTTTCGCTTGCTGTTCTAAGCATTTTCCTATAAATAGGGTGCTTAGGTTAGAATTAAAAATCACACCAAAAACTAAAGATTTCTCTCTCTTTCTCTCTCTATAATATCGAGCATATTTTTGTGAGTATTTTAGTACTTTTAGTATTGCTATACGGTGCAAGTTCTTTCAGCACTATATCTAGTATTCCAGTCAGAAGTACTATCCTTTTAAGGTAAGGGATGTTATTTTCTTCTTAAATGATATTATTTTCTTCAATATCATTATGCCGAAATATTGGGTTGAATTTTTTATCAAATTTGGAACTTTTTATGCCGGGGTTACTATTCACGTATACGGCACTATTCACATATACGTTACTATTCACGAATACGGCAATATTCACCGAAAAAGTGAAACTTTCTTCTTTTTATCCAAAATATCTATTATGGATATTAGCTTTGATTGTATCCATGTTTTGATCATTCTTGAATTTTACTCCACTATGATTATTTATGAGGTATTTTTGGACATGGAATAGCTGAAATACGAATCATTAATATTTCTTCTTTTGTTTCACTGGATTCATTTTCTTTAAAATATTTTTCATCATCCTCAGTCCTAAATGATGATATTACTGAATATCTTTGGCATGTAGTGCAAAGATGAATGATTTCTGATGAATATCTTTGGCCCGTAGTGCAAAGATGAACAGGTTTTTAGATGAACATGACTAATCGATGAATATCTTTGGCCTGTAGTGCAAAGATGAATATTTAATTCCAGATATATATTGATTGATGTTACAGAGATAAAATATCGACGATGAACTTTTAAATTCATATATAGAAGATAGTAGATTGCATTCTCTACTAAACTCTTCTAATGAATTATTATTTCCGCTGCGAATATTGATTTAAAACAGGTTGTCTATTGTATTCTATTAGATTTTTCCATGTTGAAGACTAACGATAATTTGTTCTATGTTATCTTAGTCATAATATTTTTTACTGGGCTAGTTCAGCTCACCCTTTTCGTTTTTGTTCCATTTTTCTTCTCAGGAGGCGAGAATGTAGCGAGTACTAGTCGGGGTATGGAATGAAGGTTCTAGAAAGTCGTTTTAGTAGTCCTCACCATTTTTGTAAAATAATGTATCAATAATTGTAATGAGGACTTATTTGAGTGTGGATATTGTCTAGGTGACAATATTTGTATTTAAACTCACAGTTTTTATGTTGTATTAATAAAGTTGTAGTTGTTTCTATACCATGTATTTTGACGACTCAGAATGGGTGTTGTATACCTATTTTGGGGGCGTCACATTAGAGTTGTGCACAAGTATTAAGGAAATAACTGTATAATATTAAATATAATATCAATTCTCTATATTGTCTTTGTATTGAAAAAAAAAGACTGTTATTTATTGGCAAAAAATAGTGAGATAATTAAAACTATATTTATTGGTAAAAAATAGTGAGAGAACTAAAATTATATGTTGTCTTGTGTTATAAAATATTTTTTAAAATTTATAAATAGTATTCACCCAAGCATAGAAGCAGTTTGCATCAACAAGTGAAATGCTTTAGTTTGAAAATTCAATTAATTTATTTTATTTTATTTTTAGTCAAAATGTATTTTACATATATATTAAATAGTATGATATTGAATAAAATAAAATGATACCATCTCTCATTTCAAAATTAGAGATACAATTTAATTTTTGAGGGTAAACGATTTACATATTAAATTTCAAAATTGGTTTAACTTATAAAAGTTTAGAATAAAATAAAATTTATGATCAATAATTTTTGTTATATACTATATAATTATAATAAATGTATTAATTAAAATTAAATAAATTCACATCGATTTAAAATTTATTTATTCTTAAAAGTCAAATTATATATTTAATTGTGGAACGGAAGAAGTATTTTATTAAATAATAATAATAAGATCAAATGTGATAAACTAGATAATGTAAAATTTTAGAATAAAATTAAAACGAAATAGAGAAATAAAATGATGGAAGAATGATCAACTCATGCTTACTTGCACTTTCTTGGTAGGGGTGAAAACGAGTCGAATTTCAGCGCACACTTTAATGCTTAGATTCGGCTCGACTAGAAAAAATTGAGCCCGAATACGACTCGAATTCGATTAAGAATTTTTATTTTTGTTCCAGATTCAACTCGGTTCATTATTCGGACCTACTCGGCTTGTAAGTACTCTCTCGTTTACAAAGCGAGTTACTCATGAACCTTCAAATCGAGTTTTGAATATGAATAATTTCAGTTAAAATTGAACCACTACATACTAAATTTGTTACTTAACTAATATTTATATATAAAACTTTTTCACTTTTATTTATGTATTGAAATTATAAAGAATGTAATATAAATTGACATTCAATTCATTGATTTATTCAAGTATAAATTTACACAATTTTATACTACACTATAAATTATAAAGATTGATACAAATATCACATATTTAACTTATTAGCATGGAACATGATAAGACCAATATTCCAATATGATTCATCGAACATGTATCGAGTATGGTTCGAAAAAAAATGAGATACTCGAACCCTAATCTAAGCGAACACTGATATGCTCGAATTCTACTCGTGTATCATTAAATAAAAAATGAGTATAGATCAGATTCGACTCAGATCAACATCGAATTCGACTTAGAATGGGTGTTGTATACCTATTTTGGGGGCGTCACAGTTGGTATCAGAGCTTAGGGATATGATCTCTGGCGGAGATCGGGGAATATAACTAGGAGGGGAGAGGCGAGTAAATCATTCGCTAGTGTGTCTTACCTAAGCTTATTTGTTGGTTAGTAATAATATAGGGGTATTATGTGATTTGTTAATTTGTTTAATTAACCCTTGTTTTATGGCAGTATTTGAGAATGTCGACTGAGAATATTAACAGTGGAGTAAATGAAACCATGGAGACGCCTGTACTCACCAACGAGGAGAACGTGCAACAGGCTGGCAATGTTCCTCCTGTGAACAACACCACTGAGCAGATGATGAACGATGGGGTGTTTATAAGCTTTTTACAGTTCATGCAAAATCAGACGAGGGAGACTCGTGTTCAAAATACAGGAGGAAATGATAACAATTCATGGTTTGTCACAGCCAAGCAATTCAAAGAGTTGGGACCACCAGAATTTATTGGAAAGCCGGATCCGATTAAGGAAGAGACGTGGGTTAAACAAATTACCAAGATATTCGATGTCTTGGGATGCACGGAAGAACAGAAGGTTCCATTCGCCACCTTTATGTTCAAAGTGGCGAGGCGGACTTCATGGTGGGAGTCTCGTGAAGCGTACACTCATTCACCAAGGCCGGCATGTCTTGGGAGACATTTCAAAAACTGTTCAATTACAAATACTTTCCTAAAAGTGTTCGTCATATAAAAGAGGTAGAGTTTATTAGATTGGAACAAAATAACATGACGGTGTCCCAGTACGAGGCAAAGTTCGCAGAGTTATCCAGGTTTACACCTCATTTGGTGGAGAATGAGGAACGTATGACGCGGATGTTTCTGAGAGGTTTGAAACCCGACATACGTCAATATCTCATTTCTCATAAATTTTCTCTTTATTCAGATGTTGTCAACAGGGCTCAATTATTAGAGCGAGATAACGAGTACGGTCAACCGATGGACCACAACCAGGATCATACCGGTGACAGTAGTCATCAGAACAATGATAACCAGCGGAGAATGAAAAATACGGACAAGAGCGGCAACCACTCTGGTGGTAATCATAGCCATGAGAATAGAAGAAGCGAGTCGAGAGGAGATTTTAAAAAGAGCTGATTCAACAATGACAATACGAAGACGCAAAGACCAAAGAAGAATCGGTTCTAAGGGAGGAGAACGACCACCGGTCATATGCTATAAGTGCGAAAAAGAAAGACATATCAGCCCAAACTACCCACAACAGTTTAAGGAATGTTATAATTGTGGAAAGGAAGGACATATCGTTCGAGATTGCACTGTAGCGAAACCAAGTCCAGTGGGGATGGTGACTCAAAAGGCTGTCCCAGAAAAGTCAAAGTCAACGGTTCCTGAAAGAGCGTTTGTCGTGACTGGTCAACATGCGAGGAACCCAAACGAGGTGATCACGGGTAAGCTAATCATAAATTCATGCGAAGTTTATACCTTACTAGATACCGGTGCTACCCATTCATTTATCTCTCCTGCTTGTGCTCAACGTTTAAATTTGACTACGGAGAAATTAGACTTTGACCTATCTGTGGAAACATCATTAGGAGAAACTTTCATCACATCCACTGTTTATAAATCTTGTTTGATCCAAGTTGGCACCATCACCTTACCTGTTGACCTTATCTCTTTAAATATACTTTCATTTGACGTGATTTTAGGGATTGATTGGTTAACTACTCATCGTGCCAAAATTGATTATTTTCGTAAGGTTGTTAGTTTTCATATTCCTAATCAACCTGTTGTACGAATTCAAGCAACTAAGCCATTAAAATCAATCACTGTTATATCAAGTCATAAAGCTATTCGTTTATTAAAAAACGGATGTCAAGCTTTCTTAGCCCATGTTATGGATTTGAATAAAGACACGTCATATTTGAATAATATTCCTGTTGTTATTGACTTTCCTGACGTATTTCCTGAAGAACTTCCCGGCCTACCCCGTAACGTGAAGTTGAATTCTTTATTAATCTTGAACCCGAACAAAGCCCATTTCTAAAACCCCATATCGAATGGCTCCTATTGAACTTCGGGAGTTAAAGGTCCAACTACGGAGTTGTTGGACATCGATTTCATTCGCCCTAGTACATCTCCTTGGGGTGCTCTGTTTTATTCAGTAAAGAAGAAAAGCGGGAGTATGAGACTTTGTATCGACTAACGGAATTAAACCATGTCACTATCAAGAATAGGTATCCGCTACCTCGTATTGATGACCTGTTTGACCAGTTACAAGGAGCACAATTCTTTTCAAAAATTGATCTTCGTTCTGGATATCATCAGCTGAAGATTAGAGCTGAGGATATTCCAAAGACTGCCTTTAGAACTCGATACGGGCATTATGAATTCTTAGTCATGTCTTTTGGATTGACTAATGCTCATGCGGCTTTCATGGATATGATGAACCGAGTATTCAAGGAATATTTGGATTAGTTCGTTATTTTCTTTATTGATGACATCCTTATATATTCCAAAAGTCGTGAAGATCATGAGCACCATTTGAAGCTGGTACTCCAAAGGCTTCGTGAAAACAAGTTATATGCCAAGTTGAAGAAATGCGAGTTCTGGCTTGAGGAAGTAGAATTCCTTGGGCACGTGGTGTCAAAACATGGAGTATCCATTGACGGCCAAGATTGAAGCAATACAAAGTTGGGAACAACCAAGTCGGTGATCAAGCACGTAGCTTTCTAGCTTTAGCGATTATTATCGGAGATTCGTGAAAGGATTTTCTCGAATCGCTACTCCATTAACTCAGCTGACTCGAAAAGATATAAAATTCGTATGGAGCGAGGAATGCGAGGAAAGTTTCCAAGAGCTTAAAAGGAGACTCATTTTGGCACCTGTTCTGATAATATCATCTGGTTCGGATGGATTTGTTATCTACAGCGATGCTTCAAGCAAAGGGTTAAGATGTGTTCTCATGTAACATGGGAAAGTCATAGCCTATGCCTCGCGACAACTTAAAGAATATAAGAGAAATTATCCTATTCATGATCTAGAGTTGGCGTGATCGTTTTTCGCTAAAGATCCGGATGCACTATCTATATGGGGAGAAAGTGGAGATATATTCGGACCATAAAAGCCTCAAATATTTCTTCACTCAAAAAGAACTCAACATGCAAAGAATGAGCGTTGGCTCGAAATTTGTTGAAAGATTATGACCACACTATTCAATACCATCCTGGAAAAGCGAACGTGGTAGCTGACACGTTGAGTAGAAGATCATATGCGGGAACGAGTGCAAAAGTATACGTATTTTATATGATTTACAAAAGATGAAGATAGAATTCAAGACTCCAGGGACCCATGCAATGATGTCAAGTATACGTATAGAATCAACTTTAATCGATAAAGTTAAAGTTGCTCAAGCCACGGACCCGGAGCTGATGCGTATGAAGAAGAAAGTGCAAGAAGGTGCTATTCCAGAAGCAAGAATCGATGAAGAAGGAATACTTCGAGTCCACTCCAGACTTTGTGTTCCTAATGATTCTGATTTGAAGTACAAGATCATGATGGAGGCACACAATACACCATTTGCAATCCATCCTGGAAGTACCAAAATGTATCATGATCTTCGATAAACATTTTGGTAGAATAATATGAAGAGAGAGATTGCAAAGTTTATCTCGAGGTGTTTAAATTATCAACGTGTAAAGGCGGAGAATCGAGTACCTAAGGGTCCGTTGCAACCACTTGAGATTTCAAAATAGAAGTGGGAACACATTACCATGGATTTCGTTACGGGTCTTCCCACGGTTTCTCATGGCATAAATGCTATTTGGGTTATTATTAATAGATTAACTAAGTCTGCTCATTTCTTGCCGATACGGGAGACTTATTCCCTTGAACGTCTTGCTAGTATGTACGTGAATGAGATTATGAGGTTGCATGGCATGCCAGTATCTATAGTTTCGAATCGTGACCCAAGATTCACTTCAAGATTTTGGGTTAGCTTGCAAAAAGCTATGGGCATGGATTTACGGTTCAGTTTGGCATACCATCCTCAAACGGACGGACAATCGGAGAGGAATATTCAAACTCTTGAAGATCTATTAAGACTCTGTGTCCTAGACTTCAAAGGGAGTTGGGATAAGTATTTACCATTGGTGGAATTTTCCTACAACAACAGTTATCAGGCAAGTATAGGTGTGGCTACATTTGAAGCATTATATGGACAGAAGTGTCGCTCTCTAGTGTGTTGGGATGAGGTAGGTGAAGCAACATTGTTGGGAACAGAGTTGGTACGTATTACTACAGAAAAGATCCAAATGATTCGACAACGTATACAAACGGCACAGGATCGACAAAAGAGTTATGCGGATCTTCATCGAAAGGACGTGAAATTTAGTATTGGGGATCATGTATTGTTGTTTGTGGCTCCATGGAAGGGAGATAAAAGATTCGGGAAGAGAAGAAAGCTCAATCCACGATTTATTGGTCCATTTCAGATTCTTGATCGAGTAGGAAATGTGGCCTATAGACTTGCGTTACCTCCAAGTATGTCTCGTGTTCATAATGTTTTTCACGTATCCGTGCTTCGTAAATATGTGAAAGACCCAAACCACGTTATTGAGTTAGAACCAGACAAGATAGCCTAAGACTTAACGTATGAAGAGGTACCTGTCAAGATCTTGGATAGGAAGGAGCATGTCCTACGCACGAAGGTCATACCACAAATTAAAGTTTTGTGAAGAAACCATGTTATAGAGGAAATGACCTGGGAGTTGGAAACAAAAATGAAAGCGAGGTACCCTCACCTTTTCGAAACACCAGGTACGTATGTCAATTTCGAGGACAAAATTTCATAAAGAGGGGAGGTTGTAAGACCACAACTTATTATAAATATAATTTAATTTCCTCTATTTATTATTTTGAAATAGTAAGGGTTGATTTGATTAAAGTGGTTAGTTATGGGTAAAATGCGCAAATATTTTAAATAAGCAAGTGGTTATAAAATATTCATTTTTATTGGAGAATATTCGTTTGGTCGTGGAATATTCTTACTTGTCGGGAATATTAAAGACGACAGTAGCAA
Organism: Panax quinquefolius; assembly: GCA_020205615.1. NCBI lineage: Eukaryota > Viridiplantae > Streptophyta > Magnoliopsida > Apiales > Araliaceae > Panax > Panax quinquefolius. Next base: position 128,475,270 of record CM035162.1, on the reverse strand, counting down.
AAATTTTGTGTGGGCCCCATAATGAGAAAGTGATTGGATGAAGAAAGCGACAAGTATAAGTTATTTATAAATAAGCAGGCGTAGTTGTTACCAAGCTATTAATCTTGTTGGAATACCCGGTAGTTAAAACACAATAATACGCGTTGTTGCACAGTAGCACACGGTATTGCACCAATTATTGATTCTTACGTAAGAAGGCACTACTCAATAATTGTTACGATAATTATCGCTCGATATTTTATTTATTGATTCAATAATTGTTGCATTAATATTCTATATTACTGTTGTTTCAATAATTGTCACTACACAGGATTTTCTATTATCGAAGCAATAATTCATATTATCTGAATAATATTATTAGATAACATTATTGGTAATGTCTAGAAAGTTCATCTAAGGAGAGGTTTGGTCACCTAATTGCGGCACAAGAAGGAGAAATTCTTATTCGAAAGCCCCCTCTTCTAGAAGGCGGCCTGGTTGTCGAGATTGTGATTCTCGTAATATTATTCATGAATAATTAATTATTAATTTATATGATGAGGAAAATATTGATTTTATGTGGATATAGATGGAGAAAATTTTTAAAGTGACAATTGTTAAAAATTGATATTTTATCTTTTCTGATAAAATAATATTTTATTATATTATTATAATATAATAATGGTGATATTTTATAATGAATGTGGGATATATGAGTATATGTGGAGGAGGAGTATTTTGTTACTAAAATATTTAAAACATGTTTTTCATGTTTGTGGACCCCATTTCTTATTTGAAATTTGATTATAAATGTAAAATCGCTTGGTTTGTGGATTTTTGGCCAATTTTTGTTTGGAATTTGGAAAAACTTTCTTCTGCAAAGTTGTAGAGAATGGAATTTCATATGGAAAGAACATTAGTTTTGAATTTTTCTGATAAAAGGGCTATTTATTATGAATTATTGAAGTTCCGAAATTCCAGAATAATTAATTTTTGGAAGTTTTATTATTTTTATTAAGAAAAACGTTTTTGTTATTTTTGGCACATGTGTGGCTGAAGTTTGGACTAAATTGGGGTGCGTAAGAATTTAATATATATATATATATATTAATATTTTATTAAATTTTCTGCTTTGGTGTTCTAAGCATTTTTCTATAAATAGGGTGCTAAGGTTAGAATTAAAAATCACACCAGAAACTAGGAGTGATCATTCGGTTATAACCGAACCGAATAAGCTATTCGGTTATAACCGAAAACCGAATTAGTAACAATTTTACTATCTGAAATAATAACCGAAATTTGAAAATAACCGAATTACCGAATTGTAATTTTGGTAATTCGGGTAAAAACCGAATCAGCATCCAAGTCCAGCAACAAAGTTAAAATTATAGCAGCAAACCATGAATTTGTCTCCCCATTTCAAAATCTAAAGTGTGAACACATGCCTTAAGAATGGACACCAATATCCACGAATAAGGAAACAAAAGCATATTCTTGTTAAGATAACGGCGCTTTTGCATTTCTACAAACAAAATTTCTGACTTCACTATATTCACCATTGTTCATGTAACCATTTATCACCCTATCATTCTTCGCCCATGAATTAGAATCTTTCACGAGCATTTTATCAAACATCTTGGCGGTGATTCCATAAACCCACAGATTCGGAAGTCATCCATAGTTGCAATTTAGTGCTGCAAAGACCTTTTGATGATAATCTTGAACTTGCAAGTCTGGTCCAAATCGGTAGATAATTGTCCAATCGCATTAATAGCAAAATTTCATCGTACTTGAGCATGGGAAATTGATTTGAGATCTGAGACTTGAATTAGAGGCGATTCACACTTCACACTTCACAATCGAGAGTCGGAGAGAGGCGGATCTGGGAGCGGAGATCGAGTCGGAGAGTTCGGATCGATATATGAAAACAAATCGTACTTATTGTGTGCTCGAGAGAGGGAGAAGAAGCAAAACCTTGATTATTCTACAAAGGTATTGTGGGAAGACAAGATTGGCTCGGACATGGTGAGATGGTGAATGCCATTTCGATCTGATACAAGGCACTGGCAAAGATCTCTTCTTCTTCTTCTTGCTCGACTAATTAAACAATCTGTGATTAATTTCCGATCGAAGAAGATCTCTTAATAACGACTCATTTGCTCTTTCTCAATCAGTGAGCTTTTGATTTGAGATCGGGACTTGGCCCTTGGGATGCTGGCTAGTGTAGGCAAAAACGATCAATCAAGTGAATTAAGTATTAAATTTCGGTTATTCAGGTATCCGAATAACCTGTTTTTGAGAACCGAAACTAAAACCGAATATTGAATAATAATTCGGATATAACCAAAATTCCCAAAAAAACCGAAAAACCGAAATAATTCGATTAAAATAATTCGGTTCGGTTCGGTAATTCGGTTTTATCCGTTTTTTGCTCACTCTTACCAGAAACTAAAGATTTCTCTCTCTTTCTCTCTCTATAATATCGAGCATATTTTTGTGAGTATTTTAGTACTTTGAGTATTCCTATACGGTGTAAGTTCTTTCAGCAATATATCTAGTATTCCAGTCAGAAGTACTATCCTTTTGAGGTAAGGGATGTTATTTTCTTCTTAAATGATATTATTTTCTTCAATATTGTAACGCCCACAAAATTAGGTATACATCACCCATCTTGAGTCACCAGATACATGGTACAGAATTCAAATACAACTTAATAATACAACTGTCGTGTACAATACGACAAAACATAAACTGTGAGTTTAAATACAAATATTGTCTACTAGAGAGTATACAAACTCAAAAGAAGTCCTCATTACAATTATTATCACACTATTTCACAGAATAGTGAGGACTACTAATGCACCATCTAGGACCATCACTCTATTTCCCGACTAGTCCCAGCTACGTTCTCATTTCCTGAAGAGAACAGTGAAAGAAAGGGTGAGCTCAACTAGCCTAGTAAGAAATATTATGACTAAGATAATGCAGAATAATTTATCGTTAGCCTTCAACAGTGTTAAACTTATAAAATATAATAAACATCAAGTTTAACTGCAGTGGAACAAGCAATCCATTAAAAGAGTCAAGTAGAGAATAAAATCTACTATCTTTTATGATTTAAAAGGTTTTTCATCATTTGTTATCATTTGGGACTCAAATTTTAATAAATAATCCACATCATCGAATCAACCCCGCACTACTGCCAAGGATATTCTTTAAGTATCACGACCACAATTATCCATGCACTACGGCCAAGAATAATCATGTTTTCATCAACGGTCCCGATAATTCCATAAAATAATTCATCTTCAGACTACTACCAAAGAGAATCCATAGCCATAATCATACCAAAAACTATCCATCAATGCACTACTACGCCAATGAGGATTTTTTTCACATCATTTGTAATATTACGGTTATGATTATACCGAATAATCCCTGGTCATAATCATACCAAGTCCATCTATGCACTACAGGCCACAGATGACTTTCAACATAATATAAACATGAGGATGATGACAATGATATAAGAATTCAATAAAATAAGTTCAAGAATTAATTTATCTAGGAACTGATAACGTCCAAATTGTCAACATGATACTGCTTTGTAGAGTAAAATTCAAGAATGCTCAGAAGAATATTTCCATGAAAAGATACTGGATGAAGCGCAAATATCAAGGATATTCCACTAATTTCATGGAGTATAGAAGTCAAAACTTTAACCAACTGAGTATAATAAAGAATGGAATAACAAAAGAAATCACCATGCATGCAGATTGCGATAGACAAAGTTATTCAACGTAATAATAATAACGGAACTAGTTCAGCAAAATTTGCACCTACATGATATTCCAATGAGAATAATAAATAACGGAACTGTGTCCCACAGTAAAAACGCATAGACAGGGATATTCCAATGTAATAATAAAGAATGGAATATTAGAAGAATTTCACCATATATGCGAAGACTTTGCATAGACAAAGTTATTCCAACATAATAATAAAGAATAGAATAACTGAAGAATTTCACCAAGTATAGGGTATTTGGCGTGATAAAAGTTATTCCAACATAATAATAAAGAATAGAATAACAAAAGAATTTCACCAAGTATAGGGTAGCCCGCGTATACAGGTTATTCCAATAGAATAATAAAGAATGGAATAACAAAAGTTCTCTTCATAAATAAGAAAGAAAGAATACCCCTTACGAGTACAATAAATAATATTTCCTACCTTAGAAAGAAGAGTACTGAATATAAAAGTAGTGAAGTAGCAGAACACTTTTCTTCTTTCGCTCTATAGTTTCTCTCTCTATAGTTTCAGTAAATTCGTAAGAAATAATGAATGAATAAGCTTCTATTTATAGAAAAATGGACTGCATAGTAACTAACTCATGAACGGTCCAGATTAATTTACTTTAAATGATTACCTATATTTAAAGCAAAATCTTTTAAATAAAATATAATATATTCTATTTATAATCTAATAAAACGAATAACTTTATAAAAGATTTTACTATGCAAACACTATGCAGCACTATGCAAACACTATGCATAATAAAATATAATATATTCTAATTATTGTCTAATAAAAGCAGATAACTTTATAAAAGTATTCATTTTATATAAAAAGATTTTACTATGCAAAATACTATGCAAACACTATGCATAATAAAATATAATATATTCTATTTATAGAATAACTTTATAAAAGTATTCTATTTTATATAAAAAGATTTTACTATGCAAAACACTATGCAGACACTTGAAAGTAGTATGCACACAAGCCAATCATGTTTGATGATAAAGCATATACTTTGTAACAATCTTATTCATTTATTAATAAAAAGTATTAATTTATTAAAGGCTTTTAATTATCTACATGATGCTGTTTTATAATATGTGATAAACCCATAGTTTTAAGCAACGCTTTTAGAATAATGATGATGATCATTCTAATGAGATCTAAATTCTTAGAAAGCTTAAAACTAAAATAGTTTCCAATCATTGGATTACTAAATTGGGGATTAGTGAATCCGGATAGATTGGTACATACGTTTGCTTGCTCATTGGATGAGGATGATTGATCTCATGATCATTTGTGTGGAGACACTAAAGCAAGTATGTAGGTGCTTATTAGAGAATAAGTTCCTTTGAGCATTGGCTCGCTAAGGAATACCTAATGGAGTTTTATTTGCTGTCGATAGGAATTTTCAGTAGTGATAGTAGTACAAGTAATCCTTGGACTTGAGATCATCATAGTATCTTGTGTATGATGAGTTATACTTTGACTTATTCCTTAAGACCTTAGGGTATATCAAAGGGTATGCTTGGGTATAATAAGTTGTACATGGAGATAATGTATGATCAATAAAGAATCTACCACTTCTAATAAAAGAAGAGAAATGTCCTATGTGATTCGATAAATGACAACCCAGTGAGTCCTGGGCAAGCGAGAATGAAATTAGAAAGGAGTTTCTAATTTGCATTATTTGAAGTCATGCATTTAAGAGTCGAAATACATATAATTAAATAAAATAAGACTTGTGATAATTTCATGTCTTATATTTAATTGGGACATTGTATGGTGGAAGGATTGAATTATACGGTAACTATTTACTCAAAGGTTCTTTAATGATTAATGTTGAAATCTATATTATCCGGAAAGTCGTTGATCGCTAGGGAGGCTTATCCCTATTGTAGAGAATAAATATTATTTAAATAAATTAATTGTTTAATTTATTTATTTAAATAAGATTAGAATTGTTCTAATTGATTTATTCACAACTAGGTTTAATATGGAGAACCTAAAGGGTCACACCATAAAAGGAAGAATAATTATTTAAGAAGTTAATGGCATAATCGTAATAATATGTTATGTATATTTAATTTAATCTATGGTGATAGAATAAATTAAATAGCTTAATAATTATTATTTAATATTTTAGAAATATTAAATATAAATTAATAAGAGAGTCTTATTAATATTATTACAATTATTATTATTTTAATTTCTAAAAGAGTTTAGGAATTAATTTAATATAAGTACTCTCATTTATTCCTAATTGGATTAGGAAGTTAAATTAATTAAAAGAGTTTAATTAATTATCCCTAATAAGATTAGGGAGCTTAATTAATTAAAAGAATTTAATTAATTAAATAAATCCCAATTCTTAATTGTTAAGGTGGGTTGCCCACATCTATAAATAAGAGGAGTCTTATTATGGGTGGTATGGGTTGTTGACTTTTAACAACTACTTTAATAATTCCAAGTTGTTGGGAGTACGCCTTTTCTATAGAGATAGAAAACTAGGGTTAGCCAAAACACCCATCTTCTTGAATTTTCTTCTTCCTTGGTGGATCACCTCTAGAGGCCAAACATTTGGGTGGCTAACGTTGATCAAAGGAAGGAACCAAATCCGGTGGATTCAAGATTGAACGCGAAAGGATTTGGAGGTGAACTTGTACCTGAGGAAACTCGATCTTCAAGGGTATGATTTTATTCTTTATCTTTTCATTTGATTAATAATTGTGCATAAAGGATGATCCGGGTATATGGTTTGTAATTTTTTAAACTCTGATTTTTACTCGCTTCCGCTAATTTTATGCAATTTGATTGCGTTATGAATTTTACAAACCTAACAGTGGTATCAGAGCCAAACCTTTATGTAAATTATTAATTGTTTTAATTTATATATTGATATGTGTTTAGAACAATTTAATTGGACATAATTTTATTGTATAAAATTTAAAAAAAAAAAAAAAAAAAAAAAAAATTCCGTGTTTTGCTTTTTCCTGGATAACATAATAGGATTCCTAACGTGGCTATTTATCCAACGTGGCTGCTAATTGTTACATTATATATATATTATTATATATACTATTTTTTGCCACGATTTTTGATATTTAAGAGCCTGTTGCGTTAATCATATTCACGTGAGATTAAATGGGCAGGAACTATTTAGTGCACGGTTTATTTTATGCAAAAGGAAAGGAACATAAAAAAAAAAAATAATTTTTGTATGTTACGGATTTCGGATTTCAGTATGTGATTTGGGAAGGTTCACTATATTATATATATATGATATAAATATATATACGGCTATATATATATATATATATATATATATATATATATATATATTATATAATTAAATAAAAAAAGTTTATTTTAATTTTAAAATAAAAGGTTTATTTTAATATTAAAATATAAAGCTTTATTTTAATTTTAAATAATTTTATAATTAAAATAAAAAGGTTTAGTTTAATCTTAAAATAAAAGGTTTATTTTAATATTAAAATAAAAGATTTATTTTAATTTTAAAATTAGAATTTCATGCTAACTAATTAGAGTTGGAATTTGATTCCATGATAACTAATTAGAGTTGAAATTGGATTTTATTTTTCCTAAAATAAAGGAGTTTATTTGTGAATAGGGAAGTAAATCCATCTTTCCTTAAATAAAGGAGTTTGTTTAGATATGAAATAAGATTTCATATTATTCAAAATAAAAGAGTTTATTTGTGAATAGGAAAGAGAATCCATGTTTCCTTAAATAAAGGAGTTTATTTAAATATGAAATAAGATTTCATATTATTCAAAATAAAGGAGTTTATTTATGAATAGGAAAGATAATCCGTGTTTCCTTAAATAAAGGAGTTTATTTAGATATGAAATAAGATTTCATATTATTCAAAATAAAAAGAGTTTATTTGGGAATAGGAAATATAATCCGTGTTTCCTTTAATATTTTTTTTTTACATGGAATTGGATTCCATAATTAATTAAAATAAAAGAGTTTATTTTAATTAAAGATTTTTTTACATGGAATTGGATTCCATAATTAATTAAAATAAAGGAGTTTATTTTGATTAAAATTTTGATTAAAATAAAATAGTTTATTTTATTCAAAATAGGATAAATTAAAATAAAATAGTTTTATTTTGATTTAAATTTGGATTAAAATAAAGGAGTTTATTTTGATTCAAAAAATAGATTTTATACTAACTAAATTTGCCCATTAAATGATATCAATATATATATTAAATGTTTATTATTCATGAGATGAATGTTATTTATTGATGCATATGGTGATGTGTATGATAATAAATGGGATTGATTATGGACTATTGATTAAATGCGATTGGATTTTATTTTAGTTGGATGCATGAATGTATGGGTTTTATTAAATGGGGTCTGCAGTACCTCGTCTTCTCTAATTTTTCTTAATGTAAATTCTAGTCCCCTCCTATGTACTTTCCTTATTTCACGATCAAGGTTTCTATTTATTTTAAAATAGTTTTGTAATAGGAATATTTAGAATTAATTTTGAAGAATTAGAGATCAAGGGACAAGAAGCGCTTGAAGAGACCCGTTTGTAATAGAGCAGGGTTTAAATGTAATAGTTATATTTAAATATTATTTCTTGCACCCCTAGGGTTTGACCTTTTGGTTCACTTGGTGGCTCTAGTGGACCAAACTAGAATAAAAGTCCATAATCAATCAAGGGTAGAATATAGTATTCTATATGTGCATGCGTATACTATATATATTATATATTATGCAAACATGCTTCGCATGTTCATTAATACGACGCGTATTTATATATATATATGTAAATGCTATTTAAACAAGATGAGACAAATTAATAATAAACCCCTTAATTTTTATATTAAGTCCTAAGCGTTCAAAGATATTTGGAATATCGAGCGTAAGCCTTCTAGCATGATAAAATTAATAGAGTATTAAATATTTAATATGAGTTTTGTTGTGTCACCACAAGGCAAGTATTAAGTATTTAAGATGTTAATTTATCACATTTGATGCTTATAAAGAAAATTGAACAATATTGTTTTGTTGTGTCACCACAAGGATGATATTTTTCTTTTTGAATATATGGAGTGCTAGGTCGGACTTAACTTGGATAATTTTGATTCGGATGTGCCACCACTTGATCAAAATAATCTAAGAGGCAAAAGAAAAGGAGTTGCATAGTTGATGTAATTGACAAAAGTTGTCTACCTATTTATTTATATATAGTTTGTTGTGTCACCCACAAGGCTATATACATTTGAAATGGGATCCTTATTCTCACTAGCAAATCTTTAATTAGATTATGCCGAACTATATAAGTGAGGGTAATATAGTTTGAAGAAAATAGTGGGAGATACCAATTTAAAACAAGACCTAAATTATTTTGGTAATTAATAAAAGAATGTATGTTAAAATGTTGTTAATTACAAATTCATTTACGAGAATTTTACAATGTCTAAAAATTACTATCATTTGCGAAAGCATATTAGATGCTAAATTAATCGGGCCAAATTAAAGCGGATTGATTAAGGAATTTGAGAATAGTTCTCATAGTGAAAAAGCTATCTTATGTCCTTAATACGCCTATCCTCGCAATGGTTGCGCACAATGCCTCGAGGAAGAGATTGCTACTTTTAAAAGTGGCAGAGATGATGTGATTGGCTCGATGCATCATGCTCGCATCTATGAAAGTACTTGAGCTTCTTGTCGACAAGATGAAACTATGGATGCTTCTACTATATTCCTGCACATCAAGTAGTTGATGGTGAGAAAAGTAGGACTGATAGATATCAGATATCTAAGGAGCTCTTCCGATCTAGAATGACCAATGGCACTATAGTACAGACAAAAGGTCCTTAACATTATCAATTTGATTGATCAATTAGGACAACAAGTTTTGTCATGGATGGAGAGTTGAGCCAAGATTTGATCTTGCACTCACTCCCGGACTCCTTTCATAATTGTTGTGAATTTTTTATATGAACAAGCTAGATATCGCCCTCATTTGATTTGCTTAACATATTGAAAAATGTTGAGAGTCACTTTCAACCAAGAAAGACCATATCTTCTTGGTAGGGGCCAAAGGATCTTCCGAAAAAAGAAGAACGATTCAAAGAAGGTATATAGAAAGACATAAACAAAGGATAATAAGAACAAAAGCGACACGGATAGCAAAGAAGTTTGCTTCCACTACAATAAGCTTTGGACCTTTGAAAGAAAGCGCAAGAAGCATCTTGCAGAGGCTAACCAAAGAAGCTTAGTGAAGTTTCGGTTCTACAAATACGATTTTTGTTCATGATTGAAATAAATTTTCTTTAAGTCGAGGTTCTACTTGGGTATTGGATACCGACTTTGGTTATCATAAATATAGATTTATGAAGGGACCAAGCGAAGTAGAAAGCTAAACAAATGTAAGTAATCTATGTGTGGGAAATGAAGCAAAGGTTGCAACATTAGCCATAGAAACTTATAGTTTAAGATCGCTACGGGCAAATCTATTAAGTCAATAAGTTGTTATTGTATTCTAGTTCTCGTTGAAAACATTATTTCCATTTTATTGTTGGACAATGAAATCTTTGGTATTATAATTAAGAACAATTGTTTTTTTATTTATAATAATAATGTTTTGTATAGAATGGAATATTACTTAATAAATTTTGTATACGACTTACGTGAAAATAATTTTGCATATTGAACAAAATAGTATAAGAAAAGGAGATGATCATTCAAAGAGTTGAATGTATGTATTTGTTGAAATACAAGTGTGAATTATATGAAAGGTTCAAAAGAATGGAAGTGAAACAAATTGGCAAAGTATTAAGATTCTTTGATTAGATCAAGGAATAAATACTTGTGCAATAAGTTTCTAGATCATCTCAAATGGTTTTCTCATAATGGACACATCCTGATACGCAATAATTGATTGGTGTATCTGAAAGGAAAAATCGTACCTTGTTGGACATGGTGCGGTCCATAATGATTTTACCGACATTTCAGTATCCCTCTAGGGTCATATCCTAGAAATGGCTGCATATCTACGAAAAGGTAATCTCTAAATCCGGCCCCAAGACTCCATAAAAGTTATGGACAGGGAGGATTCCTAATCTTAAGTATGTTAAGATAAGGGGTTGTCCAACTTATGTGAAAAGGTTTCAAAAGGATAAGCTTGGGACAAGATTTGACAAGTGTCGATTTGTGGGACATCCTAAAGTAAGTTTAGGGTATATGTTCTATAATTCTACTTAGCAAAAGGTGTTTATTGCGAAACACCCTACCTTCTAAGATAAAGGTGTTTATCATTGAAGGGGCTAGTGAGAGGATAATAGATCTTGAAGAGTTCAAGAACCACAAAATACTATAAGTCAAATAAGAGGAACTCAGTAGATGAACCTATTGTACCCTGGCCGAATCGTAAATCGGAATAATAAGAGAAGATACCTAGGAGGTATGAATTCATCATAGATGATGATGATGAGGTACACATCATAGAAGATGATGATCCAGTTACATACGATGAGGTAAGAGTTCTAGTGTGTACAAAAGGGTCAGTGGGAGCATCGTGACATTCCTAATATTATATGTTGATATACTATGAATAAGGAATGACATATTAATGCTACAATCAGTAAAGATAAAGTTGTCTAAACATTCCTCCATGAATGATTTGGGAAGAGTATCTTAATTGGGGATATAAATCTATATAGATAGATTTAAGAGGATGCTCGACTTAACCCAAGGAACGTATATTCATTTGATGCTAAAGTCGTTTAGCATGGCAAACTCAAGAGATATCTCATGTTGATGAGCCATGGAGTGTATCTCTCTTAATAGTCCCCATAGACTCCAAAGAAGAGAGATCGCATGAGTGACAATCATGTATGCAATGAAATGTACGAGACACGATGTTGATCGATCACCATATTCGGAGAAGTTCACTATGAGTCGGTGAAAACATCTTAAAGTTCTTAACCGAGCACTAAAGATGTGAGCATACATGGTGGGTCCGAATTAAAACTAGAGGGCTTTACTGGACTCAAGTTTTTCGATGACCAAGACAAGACGACCAGAAAATCCACTTTAAGGTAAAAAGTGTTACCTTGAAGCAGTGGTGCGTTGAATTGGAAAGGTTCCAAACAAAGAAAGAGTTCTTTGGTTTAGTGATAAAGACAAAGTATATAGCTATAAATGAAGTCGCAAGTTGATTGTTTGGATTAAAAGTTCATTACTGTAACTAGGAATAGTTCCTAAGTCTCATCTTGGATCTAAACATGTGTTGTGGCACTTTCATTTGATTATTAGAATCATTGAAAGATGGGAAATCACTATAGAGATAGTGGACTCTCATGAACAACATTACATATCCATTAACTAAAGCTTATCCAACAATGCAGGATAATCGTCACTTAGAGAAGAAGAGTATGAGATACCATGGCGATTGGCTTTAGTGCAGTGGGAGATTGAAAGTAGTATGCACACAAGCCAATCATGTTTGATGATAAAGCATATACTTTGTAACAATCTTATTCATTTATTAATAAAAAAGTATTAATTTATTAAAGGCTTTTAATTATCTACATGATCTTTGTTTTATAATATGTGATAAACCCATAATTTTAAGCAACGCTTTTAGAATAATGATGATGATCATTCTAATGAGATCTAAATTCTTAGAAAGCTTAAAACTAAAATAGTTCCCAATCATTGGATTACTAAATTGGGGATTAGTGAATCCGGATAGATTGGTACATACATCGTTTTCTTGCTTTCATTGGATGAGGATGATTGATCTCATGATCATTTGTGTGGAGACACTAAAGCAAGTATGTAGGTGCTTATTAGAGAATAAGTTCCTTTGAGCGTGGCTCGCTAAGGAATACCTAATGGAGTTTTATTTGCTGTCAATAGGAATTCTCAGTGAGTGATAGTAGTACAAGTAATCCTTGGACTTGAGATCATCATAGTATCTTGTGTATGATGAGTTATACTTTGACTTATTCCTTAAGACCCTTAGGGTATATCAAAGGGTATGCTTGGGTATAATAAGTTTATACATGGAGATAATGTATGATCAATAAAGAATCTACCACTTCTAATAAAAGAAGAGAAATGTCCTATGTGATTCGATAAATGACAACCCAAAGAGTCCTTGGTTAATGCGAATGAAATTAGAAAGGAGTTTCTAATTTGCATTATTTGAGAGTTGTGCATTTAAGAGTCGAAATACATATAATTAAATAAAATAAGACTTGTGAGTAATTTCATGTCTTATATTTAATTGGGACATTGTATGGTGGAAGGATTGAATTATACGGTAACTATTTACTCAAAGGTTCTTTAATGATTAATGTTGAAATCTATATTATCACGGAAAGTCGTTGATCGCTAGGGAGGCTTATCCCTATTGTAGAATAAATATTATTTAAATAAATTAATTATTTAATTTATTTATTTAAATAAGATTAGAATTGTTCTAATTGATTTATTCACAATGGGTTTAATATGGAGAACCTAAAGGGTCACACCATAAAAGGAAGAATAATTATTTAAGAAGTTAATGGCATAATCGTAATAATATGTTATGTATATTTAATTTAATCTATGGTGATAGAATAAATTAAATAGCTTAATATTTATTATTTAATATTTTAGAAATATTAAATATAAATTAATAAGAGGAGTCTTATTAATATTATTACAATTATTATTATTTTAATTTCTAAAAGAGTTTAGGAATTAATTTAATATAAGTACTCTCATTTATTCCTAATTGGATTAGGAAGTTAAATTAATTAAAAGAGTTTAATTAATTATCCCTAATAAGATTAGGGAGCTTAATTAATTAAAAGAATTTAATTAATTAAATAAATCCCAATTCCTTAATTGTTAAGGTGGGTTGCCCACATCTATAAATAAGAGGAGTCTTATTATGGGTGGTATGGGTTGTTGACTTTAACAACTACGGAATAATTCCAAGTTGTTGGGAGTACGCCCTTTCTATAGAGATAGAAAACTAGGGTTAGCCAAAACACCCATCTTCTTGAATTTTCTTCTTCCTTGGTGGATCACCTCTAGAGGCCAAACATTTGGGTGGCTAACGTTGATTCAAAGGAAGGAACCAAATCCGGTGGATTCAAGATTGAACGCGAAAGGATTTGGAGGTGAACTTGTACCTGAGGAAGCTCGATCTTCAAGGGTATGATTTTATTCTTTATCTTTTCGTTTGATTAATAATTGTGCATAAAGGATGATCCGGGTATATGGTTTGTAATTTTTTAAACTCTGATTTTTACTCGCTTCCGCTAATTTTATGCAATTTGATTGCGTTATGAATTTTACAAACCTAACAACACTATGCATAATAGAATATAATATATTCTATTTATAGAATAACTTTATAAAAGTATTCTGTTTTATTACATTAATAATACCAATAAAACAAAACTGAGTGACTTATCACATAAGCATCAATAATCAATATCGTGTGCTACTATGCAACCACGCGTATTATTGTACTTTTAACACCAGGTGTTTCAACAGTTAACGGTAAAACTTCCGTCATTATTTTCATAAAGTATTTTTGTCATTTTCTCAATCCGACAATAATTCTATTGTGGGATCCACCAATGATTGTGCCGTCATACGGATATTCCCCGACAAAAAAAAATATTCCCCGACCAATCGAATATTATATAACAACTTGCGTATTTTGTAAAATTTATAAATATTACCCACAACTATAACATTATATCAAATCCACACCATAATATTCAAAAAAATTATTTCAAAAAAATTAAATATTTATTCATAAAATCTGGGGTCTCGCAATCTCCCCTCCTTATGAAATTTCACCCTCAAAATTTACGTACGTACTTGGTATGCTAAATAGGTGAGGATACCTCGACTTCATTTCAAATTCTAACTCTTGAGGTATAACCTTTGAGTGTTGAATACGATTCTTCTTATCTAAGATTTTAACACGTATCTTCTCAAACGTTAAATCATCCGCTATCTCGTCCGGTTCTAAATTAATAATGTGGTTCGGGTCGTCCACATATTTACGTAACATCGATACAAAAAAAACATTATGAACACGCAACATACTTGGCGGTAAAACGAGTCTATAGGCCACAATTCATACTCGATCGAGGATTTCAAATGGGCCAATTAAATCAAAGGTTGAGATTTCCTCTCTTCGTCGATTCTTGCTTCTAGAATAACGCCCTCTTGAACCTTCTTCTTCATATTCATCAGCTCCGAGTGTGTAGCTTGAGCGGCTTTAACTTTATCGATTAAAGTCGATTCTAATCATATATTTGTTATCTTCACGTGGGTCCCTAGAGTCTTTAACTCTATCTTCATCACTTATAAGTTATACGAAATGAGTCTTTGTGTTAACAATATCGCACTCGTAAACGCATCTGATCTTCTACTCAACACGTCAACTACCACATTCGTTTTCCCACAATGGTATTGAATAGTATGATCGTAATCTTCAACAGCTCGAGTCAACGTCTTTGGCACATTACACGTTCATTTTAGTTGAAGAAATATTTGAGGGTTTAAGAAATGGGTTTTGTATTGGGGTCAATACAAAATTTAATTTCACGCTCTAGGGGTAGGCTAAGAAGACTTCAAGAATACGTCAGGAAATTTATTAACAATAGAAATATCATTCAAAGTTGTGACCCTCATCAAAGACTTGGATAGTACGTCACATTGATACCTATCAACTTGCCATCGTCATTCACGACGTCGCCACTGAAAGTCCGGCCGGCATTCCATTCCACATGGAAGTCAATAACGAAAGGACTGGGGCTCTTTACTTATGGCTTGATATGACAATGATTGACTTTAGTGGTTTGGTTGCTTGAATTCACATAACAGGTTGGTTAGGAATATGAAAACTAACAACCATACGAAAAGCATGATGAGTAGTTAACCAATCGATTCCTAAAATCGCATCAAAGATAAGTATTTCCAAAGAGATAAGATTGACAGGTAACGTGAAAGTGTCAATTTGAATTAAACAAGATTTATAAATAGTGGATGTAACGAAGGTTTCTACTAACGAAGTTTCAACCAATAAGTCAAAGTCTAACTTCTCCGGAGTTAAATTTAAATGTTGAGCACAAACAAGAGAGATAAAAGAATAGGTAGAACCGGTATCTAATAAGGTATAGACTTCGCAAGAGCTTATGATTAACTTACCCGTAATAACCTCATTCGGGTTCCTTGATAAACGCTTTCACTTAAACTACCGGCTTTGACTTGTCTGAGACATCTTTTGGCATCACTATCCCAGCTGGACTTGACTTCGATAAAATCGAGCTAGGTGACCTTCTCTTCTAGAAATTCCCACTTCTATTATCCTGGCCATGATTACCACCGAAGTGGTTACCATTCTTGGCATGATAATTTCCCCCACGATGGTTATCATTGTTCCGATGGCCGTTGCCACCGGTATGATTATTATCTTGTTGTTGGTCGTTACCTTTTGGTTGAGCTGACTCAACGGTCTCATGTGCTTCATTGCTTATCTCAACATTTTCATATGCCATTTTCAAACACTGTCACAAAACAAAGGTAAATTGACATATAACAAATTATCCCTATATTCTGACCGACCAATTAAATACCAAATAAATTTAGGTATGTCATACTAGCGAAGGAATTCTCCGTCTCTCCCCTCCTAGTTCTATTATCACATCCTAGCTAGGGATCATATCCCTAAGCTTTGATACCAACTGTGACGCCCCCAAAATTAGGTATACATCACCCATCTTGAGTCGCCAGATACATGGTACAGAATTCAAATACAACTTAATAATACAACTGTAGTGTACAATACAACAAAACATAAACTGTGAGTTTGAATACAAATATTGTCTACTAGAAAGTATACAAACTCAAAAGGAGTCCTCATTACAATTATTATCACACTATTTCACAGAATAGTGAGGACTACTAATGCACCATCTAGGACCATCACTCTATTCCCCGACTAGTCCCAGCCACGTTCTCATTTCCTGAAGAGAACAATGAAAGAAAGGGTGAGCTCAACTAGCCCAGTAAGAAATATTATGACTAAGATAATGCAGAATAATTTATAGTTAGCCTTCAACGGTGTTAAACTTATAAAATATAATAAACATCAAGTTTAACTGCAGTGGAACAAGCAATCCATTAAAAGAGTCAAGTAGAGAATAAAATTTACTATCTTTTATGATTTAAAAGGTTTTTCATCACTTTTATCACTGGGACTCAACTTAATAAATAATCCACATCATTGAATCACCCCTGCACTACGGCCAAGGATATTCTTTAGTATCACGACCACAATTATCCATGCACTACGGGACAAGAATAATCATATTTTCATCAACGATCCTGATCATGCCATAAAACAATCCATCTTTGCACTACTACCCAAAGAGAATCCATAGTCATAATCATACCAAAAAGCTGTCCATCGATGCACTACGGGCCAATGAGGACTTTTTCACATCATTTGTAACATTACGGTTATGATTATCCGAATAATCCTTGGTCATAATCATACCAAGTCCATCTATGCACTACTGGGCCACAGATGACTTTCAACATAATATAAACATGAGGATGATGACAATGATATAAGAATTCAATAAAACAAGTTCAAGAATTAATTTATCTAAGGCGATAACGTCCAAATTGTCAACATGATCATTGCTTTGTAGAATAAAATTCAAGAATGCTCGAAGAATATTTCCATGAAAAGATTTGGATGAAGCGCAAATATCAAGGATATTCCACTAATTTCATGGAGTATAGAAGTCAAAACTTTAACCAATCGAGTATAATAAAGAATTGAATAACAAAAGAAATCACCATGTATGCGGTGCCGCATTGACGAGTTATTCAACAGAATAATAATAACGGAACCGAGTCGAGCAAAATTCAATTGACGCTGGATATTCAACGTAATAATAAATAACGGAACCCGAGTCCCCGTAAACGCATGCATGACAGGATATTCAATGAGAATAATAAAGAATGGAATATTAGAAGAATTTCACTATGTATGCGTTAGATTGCATAGTATAAGAGTTATTCAACATAATAATAAAGAATAGAATAATGGAAGAATTTCACCAAGTATAGGGTAGCCTTGCGTATCTGAGTTATTCAATGAGAATAATAAAGAATAGAATAATGGAAGAATTTCACCAAGTATAGGGTGCTTGGTGTATCTGAGTTATTCCAACGAGAATAATAAAGAATGGAATAATGAAGTTCTCTTCATAAATAAGAAAGAAAGAGTACCCCTTACGAGTACAACAAATAATATTCCCTACCTTAGAAAGAAGAGTCTTTGGATATAAAAAAAGTAGTGAAGTAGCGAGAAAACTTTTCTTTCTCTCTCTATAGTTTCTCTCTATAGTTTCAATGAATTCGTAAGAAATAATGAATGAATGAGCTTCTATTTATAAAAAATGGACTACATAGTAACTAACTCATGAAGCGGTCCAGATTGATTTACTTTAATCGACGGTCCATATTTAAAAGCAAAATCTTTTAAATAAAATATAATATATTCAATTTATAATCTAATAAAACGAATAACTTTATAAAAGAATTACTATATGCAAACACTATGCGAGCACTTTATGCAAACACTATTCATAATAAAATATAATATATTCTAATTATTGTCTAATAAAATGATAACTTTATAAAAGTATTACATTTTATATAAAAAGATTTTACTATGCAAAACACTTATCGTAATAAAATATAATATATTCTATTTATAGAATAACTTTATAAAAGTATTACATTTTATATAAAAAAATTTTTATATGCAAAATACTATGCAGACACTATGCATAATAGAATAGAATATATTTTATTTATAGAATAACTTTATAAAAGTATTCGTTTTATTACATTAATAATACCAATAAAATAAAAGCGAGTGACTTATCACATAAGCATCAATAATCAATCTGGTGTCTACTATGCAATACCACGCGTATATCTTTATTTTTTAACAAGGGTGTTTTAACAGATTAACAGTAAAACTTCCGCCGTTATTTTCATAAAGTATTTTTGTCATTTTCTCAATCCGACAATAATTTCGTTATGGAGTCCACCAATGATTGTACCGTCATACGGATATTCCCCGAAAAAAAAAAAAAATCCCCGACCAATCGAATATTATATAACAACATGCGTACCTTGTAAAATTTATAAATATTACCCACAACTATAACATTATATCAAATCCACACCATAATATTCAAAAAAATTATTTCAAGAAAATTAAATATTTATTCATAAAATCTGGGGTCTCACAAATATCATTATGCCGAAATATTGTGTTGAACTTTTTATTAAATTTGGAACTTTTTGTGTCGGGGTTACCATTCACGTATACGGCAAAATTCACCGAAAAAATAAAACTTTTTTCTTTTTATCCAAAATATCTATTATGGATACTAGCTTTGATTGTATCCATGTTTTGATCATTCTTGAATTTTACTCCACTATGATTATTTATGAGGTATTTTTGGACATGGAATATTTGAAATACTGAATCCTTAATATTTATTCTTTTGTTTCTTTGGATTCATTTTCTTTAAAATATTTTTCATCATCCTCGGTCATAAATGATGATATTATGAATATCTTTGGCATGTAGTGCAAAGATGAATGATTTCGATAAATATCTTTGGCCCGTAGTGCAAAAGATGAGCAGTGTTTAGATGAACATGACCGGTGATGAATATCTTTGGCACTGTAATGCAAAGATGAATATTTAATTCGGATATATATTGATTGATGTTAGAGGGATAAAATATCGACGATGAACTTTTAAATTCATATATAGAAGATAGTAGATTGCATTCTCTACTTAACTCTTCTAATGAATTATTATTTCCGCTGCGAATATTGATTTAAAACAGGTTGTCTATTGTATTCTATTAGATTTTTTCCTGTTGAAGACTAACGATAATTTGTTTTATGTTATCTTAATCATAATATTCTTTACTGGACTAGTTTAGCTCACCCTTTTCGTTTTTGTTCTATTTTTCTTCTCAGGAGGCGAGAATGTAGTGAGTACTAGTCGGGGTATGGAATGAAGGTTCTAGAAAGTCATTTTAGTAGTCCTCACCATTTTTATAAAATAATGTATCAATAATTGTAATGAGGACTTATTTGAGTGTGGATATTGTCTAGATGACAATATTTGTATTTAAACTCACAGTTTTTATGTTGTATTAATAAAGTTGTAGTTATTTTTGTACCATGTATTTTGACGACTCAGAATGAGTGTTGTATACCTATTTTGGGGGCGTCACATTAGAGTTGTGCACACGTATTAAAGAAATAATTGTATAACATTAAATATAATATCAATTATCTATATTGTCTTTGTATTGGAAAAAAAGAATGTTATTTATTGGCAAAAAATAGTGAGATAATTAAAACTATATTTATTGGTAAAAAATAGTGAGAGAACTAAAATTATATGTTGTCTTGTGTTATAAAATATTTTTTAAAATTTATAAATAGTATTCACCCAAACATAGCGATTGCATCAATCGGTGAAATGCTTTAGTTTGAAAATTCAATTAATTTATTTTATTTTATTTTTAGTCAAAATGTATTTTAAATATATATTAAATAGTATGATATTGAATAAAATAAAATAATACCATCTCTACATTTCAAAATTAGAGATATAATTTAATTTTGAGGATAAACGATGACATATTAAATTTGAAATTGGTTTAACTTATAAAAGTTTAGAATAAAATAAAATTTATGATCAATAATTTTTGTTATATACTATATAATTATAATAAATGTATTAATTAAAATTAAATAAATTCACATCGATTTAAAATTTATTTATTCTTAAAAGTCAAATTATATATTTAATTGTGGAGCGGAAGAAGTATTTTATTAAATAATAATAATAAGATCAAATGTGATAAACTAGATAATTTAAAATTTTAGAATAAAATTAAAACGAAATAGAGAAATAAAATGATGGAAGAATGATCAACTCATGCTTACTTGCACTTTCTTAGTAGAGGGGTGTAAGCAGTTGAATTTCAAATAAGACACTTTAGTGCTTAGATAGATTTCGACATCAGAAAAAATTGAGTCTTAAGAATCGACTCGAATTCGATTAAAATTTTTATTTTTGCCCCAGATTCAACTTCGGTTCATTATTCGGGACTCACTACGAACATAAATCTTTCTACCGTTTATAAAGCGAGTTACTCATGAACCTTCAAATCGAGTTTTGAATATGAACAATTTCAGTTAAAATTGAACCACTACATACTAAATTTGTTACTTAACTAATATTTATATATAAAACTTTTTCACTTTTATTTATGTATTGAAATTATAAAGAATGTAATATAAATTGACATTCAATTCATTGATTTATTCAAGTATAAATTTACACAATTTCATACTACACTTTATAAATTATAAAAATTGATACAAATATCACATATTTAACTTATTAGCATGGAACATGATCAGACTAATATTCGAATATTATTTATCGAACATGTATCGAGTATGGTTCGAAAAAAAAATGAAATACTCGAACCCTACTCTGAGTAAACACTGATATGCTCGAATTCTACTCGTGTATATTAAATAAAAAATGAGTATAAATCAAATTCGACTCAGATCAACTTCGAATTCGAACTTTGAATCATATTTTCGATCTACTTGGCTCAATTTACACTTCAATTTTTTTGGAGACAAACACAGAAAGTCAGGTGAGGCAATCGCGGCGCCTGGTTGAGGGTATTTACGTAGTTATTTGCAATAGAGAGGGCAGTTTATACGACCGTCACGGTGAATGAATGGTGGGCCTATTTATACAGCTGGCCTCTACAGACACACACACACATATCTATATATATATATACACAACGGTCTAAATAAGTAAATAGTGCCAGCTGCGCCGCGCGAAGGATACATAGCCACTTTAACGACAAAACTGTGACGTGGACTAGAATGCCTCCACCGACGAGTAGGTTGCCAAAGCAAAGATAACGGCTACAATTTCTGATAAATGAGACCATTAGGCCCGTTAATTGAGTTGTGTTAGTTGAGTTTAAGGTTGTTCAAATTCAATTTATTTTAAATTTATCGGGTTCGAATTTGAATTTAACCTATTTAGATTATAATAAATTTGTTCAAATTTGACCCAAATCATGAGTTTCAAGATGTTTTTTGGGTCAAGCCGATGTTTGACACTTTTTGTGGAGTTTTCTTTTTGATGGGACCTAATTTTCTTTTTCATGAGATGACTGATTTCTTTTCGTTCTCTCTTTGAGATTTTACTTTCTCCATTTATGAGATTTTTTTTTTGTCTGTGAAAATATTTTAGGCCGCAGATCGGTGAAGATAGATTATTCAAATTTGAATATGACGTTGTTTTGACTACTTGTTCTCCTGTTGCTCGTGTTGAGTAACTGCTCATATCTGCATATTCTATTTTTCTTTTTAGAATATAATTATTTTTTTAAAGAGTATTTGTGGTGTTCATCATTAGATGTTGTTATGGTGACACTCTTTTTGATTATTGTTATTTTGTTTAAAAGCAGTATCATTTCAATTATTCTTATTATAATATTTTTTTTTTGTAACAGAATATAATTTTATCGTATTTCAGTGGCTTGATAAATAATTTTTATTTATTTAAAAAAAGTGTATTTAAGCCACATTAAAACAATCCTTATCAACTATGAATGTGTTTAAGTGTTGTTGTTTGTTTATATCTAATTGTCTTTTAATAAATTATCTTTTATTCATTAAGAGGCGTGATCTTTTTTTTTTTTATTTTTTCATACCTACGAACGCCTCTTGTCGGTAAGGCATAAAATAAAATCTTAATAATTAAGAGTACACTTTCTTAATGAAATTTTTTGATAATTTTTTATATAAATATATTCAACAATATTATGCACTCATTTTTATTAAATTGAATATTTAAAATTATTAAATAAAATTTTACTCTTTAAAATGCTAAAATAGTGTCTTTAAGAGACAATTTATTTTTAAATTATCAAATAATTTTTTAAATTCAGACTTCATAACCATTCAGATAATCTAATTTATTAAGACATTATAATTATTCAAATCTTAATTCTCAAATTTATCAAACACAAAACTTTAGAAACTCATCGAGCAAACTTCATAACTTCCCTCGTCCCACGTAAATAAAAGTTGAGGTATAACCGCAAACATTTGTGGGCAGCCCCAAGAGATGTCGCCATTTCTCAAGTAGATTCTTTGTTGCCAAACCTATAGCTTACAACAACCTCCAATTTATGGTATGGACCTGCCCCTATTTAATATGTATCCATCACATATTAACATGACAATGTCAAACACTTCCTACATAAAGGTGGGATCTACATGTGAGAGATAATTATATAAAAATATCAAAAATACAAGCGAAAATATCAATTTTCTTTTTGAATACACGTGAGACTAATTTTAAGACGTATCAAAAATATATTTAAATATTACTCATTTTGTTTCAAAATATAAATTTATTACCCTCCGCTCCCACGTGATAAAAAGTCGCATTTATTATTTTGGGTAGTCATATTAAATGTCCATTTTCTTTAATAACCAAACTTTTACACATATTTTCCTATTATACCCGTAGCATTAAATATCTCATATTTTTCTTATTCTAATTCTCTCTCCATATTTAATAACATTATTATGAACAATTTTGTCATTTCATTCATCTTTTTAATATGCGTGAAAAGTCCATTAAGATTTTTATCCTGGGACGGAGGGAGTATTAACTTTTTAAAATTAACCTGAGACATTTTTCAAGCTCAAAATTTATTTAGTTTTTTAGTCAATTCAGTGATGAATATTGTAAATTTTTTGAAGTATTTTATAACACCTCAGTCTCATATCGATAGGATAATTTTATACGTGTACAAGGACTCAAGTTACACTGTCAATAATATATTTAGTCATGCCATCTTGAGTGAGTTAATAGTGAGCTAAGATGACTCAAAAAAATAATACTAAGATATCAGTTTGGTTCTTGATATGCTTTGATTTATTTTGGATTCGAAATTTGACTCAATTTGTTATATTACTAGTTATAAAATTTTATTATTTTCATAATTGTTAATGAATCATATCAATTTTGAGTTTGAAAATAATTTTATTTGACTTTTAAAAATTAACAATAATTTGGAACATAAAAAATTCTATAAGAAATATATTTATGATATTTTAAAAATATAACTTAGGCATATATAAGATATATAAATATAATATAATATTTAAATATACTTGACATGTTTTAACTCTATGTTACACACTAAAATAAAGTGGTAAAGTTATTATTGGACTAAAAGTATGAAATAGGCGCAAGAATAAAATGATTTTTTTAAATATTTTAAGAATAAAATGATTTTTTTAACATTTTAAGAGCATTCTGAGAGAGAACCTATTCTATTTTATAATAAAATAGATTCTCTCTCATATGAAGGTGTGACCTACTACTGTATGTCATGTGAGATAGAACCATGTTAAAATATCAAAAATACATATAAAAATATCAGTTCTTTTACTTGCTTCATTTTCAAGTGACTGAAGTACTCCCTACCTCATGCTTCATTTGGAAAGTGGTTAGCATGAAGTTTATTTTTGAGTAAGTTGATCAATTGATCAATAAAGTGCTGACACGCAGGCGATGCTATATGTGTGTCAACATTCTATTGGTCAATGGACCAACTTACCCAAAAATAAACTTCATGCTAACTGGACCATTTCATTTGGATATAAGGAATGAGGGCCAGAATGAAATGGACACATTAGGTCTCACCTTCATGTGATGTAAAAAAAAATTATATGAAAATATCAAAAACACATGTGAAAATAATATACCCCAAATTAAATCTCGTGTTGTGGTGTTGTATCAAAAGTTATAATGCCACAATTTTAACTGAAAAGCTACAAAATGAAGTTTATACTTTCAAGATTAATCACAAATATAGTTTTTCCCTAGGATGCTCATCAGAAGAATATATGTATATATAGCTTTCCTATGAGGGAGATTTCCATAAGAATAATTCTAGGGGGACATTTTTTATTGACATTGTTAGCGACATTTTTTTATTTATTTTTTTTTGTTTTTTTTTTGTAGTACCTCTCAAAAAATGTATAGTATTTATTCCAACTGAAATTTTTGTAAAAAATAGTGTTTTAAGGTGTAATTTGTATACATACAAGAAACATTATGCATGCGATTGCATACAACCCCTGCTTTCTTCCATGTATCCAAATTACACCTAAAACACTGTTTTTCACAAAAATTTCAGTTGGAATAAATACTATATATTTTTTGAGAGGTACTACAAAAAAAAAACCAAAAGAAAAAAATGTCGATAACAATGTCAACAAAAAATATCCCCCTAGAAGGACTTCTTTCCATAACTGTTACAAACCTGTCACAGGTGACCATGCTTATTAGATTCTTTACCAAGTACTATGCACACAAATTAAATAAAGACTTCAATCATAATTTCCTAACAACTAACATTTGAAATAATTAGGAAAAATATATTGGAGGTCTAAGTATACCCATGAAATAATGAAAATATATAGAAGATAAATGTAAATCACAATAAGCAAAGGGGAATTTTCATGTACGAGTCTAATGACAATGTTTTCACCAGAATTAGGAAGAACGCCCTTAATAAACCTCATCTTTAACACTTCTAGTATATCTCATTAGGTAAGAAATTTCAATTCTGAGATTGGTAAGAACAGTGGGGATAAATCTTTAAAGCAACAATGAAATAGCCAGAGTTCTTCCTGTTGGAAATACTATCTATTTACATAGCATTAAATATGTGCCTTTGTTTCTTCTATATGAATACAAATATATAGCAGTTCCAAGGAGCCTATGCCTATGGCAGAGGCATAGATGCCAACATCCAAACAAAATATACTAGGAATAACTTGTGGACAGTGCAAAAATACTGATTTTTTTGTGGAGATATACATAGTTCAAAACATAAACACTTTGATATACATAGTTCAAAACATAAACACTAGCAAAAAATTCACAAATATCCTCCTAAAAGCTTTGTTACACAATAACCCTACCACAAGAACATGAATAAGGTCATAACATATCGGAGCAAAATTTACTAAGAACAACTTGTGGGCAAAGCAACAATACTGATTTATTAATGAACAAATGCACAATACAAATATACACATCAATCATTCGCACATTTTTAATACTAATATTAAACAACCCAACCATGATTAAACTATGAACAAGTATAACTTTGTTCTCAAGTTTTCATTATCAGAAAACAAAGTTACCAGATACTCCTATGGACCTAGCAAACCACGTATTGATATTTACGTTCCTAAACATGGTACTATTGTGTACCAATATTCTAAATTTAGCAATACACAAATTTTTCTTTGAGTTGCACACATATCAATATTTCTATCTTAGTAGTAGAAGTTCAAACATCACATTTATACTAAATTTTTATAGAACAATCAACTAGTTGAATCAACAAAAAATCTTTTATTAATCTTAGTTTTATTGCATTTAGATTCTAAAAAAATTCTTAACTACAAGTACACATTTAATGCTACCCTAGTAGGCTAGTAGCATATTCCTGCCTATGTAGTGTACAATGTTCCACATCAATTCCACAATCAAAACAAACTGCATTATAGGTAACACTGCTACAAACAACCCAACCATGATTAAAGTATGAACAAGTATAACTTGGTAATCATCACCACACCAGGGGCAAAAACTGTAGATAGTTAACTTTACTTCCTCATTAAAAGTATAAGGGTAAACGAATTCAAAAGATTACAACAACATACAGCATTGGCTAAAAGAGCTACTGTACGTGAAATGTGCCTCTTCTCATTTCCATTAAATAAACAGAACTAATTACTATTTTTTTTCATTAAATCCAAATAAAAAATTATAACAAAAACAAATCCCAAATAATTATATTCATCTAGGAACTTGCCTATCAGCAGCTTCAGCAACAATTGGCAATCTGGGCAGCTGCCCAAACAAGCAAGAAGATGACCCATAAATCAAACACACCAAAAGGAACAAAAACACAGTGCTATCCAAGCTCATCATCAAATCCAACCCCAGCCCATCTGTTGGATTGAAGGTCCTCTCCAATAAATCCGGGAAAATCAACAGCACATCAAGCACAATAGCCTGCATAGTATTAAACCTCACATACCTACTAAAATTAGGGTTCCTGACAACAACAAAATAAAGGGTCAAAAACACCAAGAACCCATTAAAGGGAAAGCTCTTAAACACCCTAATAGCTGGAATTAGGGGTTGAAGCAGAGTTTGGATGGGAGTGAACTGAGTAATTACATATTTGCCATACTGTACCCCATCAAAGAAAGGGTAGAAGTAACAGACGGCGGAGATTAACCGGTCTGGGGCATCTGCTAAATCATTGCCGTCGGATTTTGCACTGATGGAGATTCTTCTAAATGGGGTAATTGGGGTTTTTGATTTTCTGGTTAAAGAGAGGAGAGATAATAAAGATGAAGATGAAGACGAGTAGAGGGTTTGTTTGGAAGATAAAATATGTGGTGGTACAGTTGATAAAAGATTGGTTATGGCCATTCCTCTTCTTAGGAGTAGAGAAGTGAGGATGGTAAGATTTTTAGGAGAGAGAAAGTGAAGATTTGAAAATTCTATTATACTTTTTCATCAAATGCTAAGAATTATCTTTGGGTAAAGATCATCGGATGATTTCAGCCATTTGATTTATTATGTATTTTTTTTTGTTGAAGTTTAAAGGCCATTTGGCCCAATTTTGTTATTGGCTTGAGATGATAATAAAGGACAGTCTAACCTTCTTTATGGGCTGGAGCAATTTTTTTGAGCCTAGCTAAAACATGGTCATGAAAACAAATTCAGCCTTTTGATTTAGAATGTATTTATGCTGAAGTTTGAAGGCCATTTGGCCCAATATTGTTATGGGTTAGATGATAATCCAACCTTCTCAATATATGTTCCTATTTCTTAAACAAAGTAGAAAATATGGTCCAGCACTAGCATAGTCCAACTTCAGTTCTTGGGTAATGTTATATTTTCTCCTTCTCCCCCTTTGTTTCCTTTGGTATATAGATAAATTCAAGGAGGGGAATAGATAATTTTAAATAAAAATGTGATATTTCTGCATTAAACTCTTTCACATGAATGTGGGGTTCATTCCTTATTCATATGAGAAGAGTTTTATAAAAATATCAATTTTAATTCAAGAATCTAACTGAATATTTACATAATGACTGCAATATCTTTTTTAATATTGAAAATTTAATAGTAGACCATTTAGAATGAAGAAATAATCTTAGAAATCTGATTATTGGTTCTCTCGTTAATGTTATTATAATTTTTCATAAGTCTAACATACATTTTAATTCTAGGGTTTAAGAGTATCTTTAGCAGGTGTACTATCTCGTGGACTATATTTAGTCTATATGACATCTGCATATATCCTTTAGTCTTCAATCTTTCTAACAGATGGACTATCTCGTGAACTATAATATAAAAAGATTAAAATAATCAATGAATTCAAAATAATTCCAACGACTATATTCCAACGGCCATATTTTAAAAAAAAACAAACAACCTCTATAAATATAAGACACATCCAGTCTCTCATATTCATTCATCTCAACTTCAGTCTTTCAGTCAAATACGTTATTTTAAATATGCCTCGTCAATTCGAATTAGCTACGTTGCACATGGATGAAGAAGAAGAAGAAGAAGAAGAAGAAGAAGAAGAAGAAGAAGAAGAAGAAGATGATGAAGAAACATATGGATAATTTTTAGGCATGACGGCTATTGAAGAACAACAACAAAATGTCAATAAGCATACATCACGTCATCGTGGTTCTGTGCAAGGTCGTATTACCATTGATCGTGGTAGACATAAAGGTCATAATCGACTTTTTCGTGATTATTTTGCTGAACATCCTGCATACCCCATGTATATATTTCGGAGAAGGTTTCGAATGTATCACCCGCTTTTCCTTTCAAATTCAAAGAGCAGTTGAAGCGTATGATTCATACTTCGTCCAAAAAATTAATGTTGCAGGACAACTCGATTTATCTTCTCTACAAAAGATAATTGTCTCAATGCGGATGTTTGCCTATGGTGTTTCAGCAAATTTCGTTGATGATTATGTGCGGATCGGTGAAAGCACGACTATATTAAGTCTCAAAAGGTTTGTAAAAGCAATCATTTCAATTTTTGGTGATGAATATCTGATATCCCCCAATAGTGATGACATTGTTAGATTGCTATCAAAAGCTGAAGAGTGTGATTTTCCTGGGATATTAGGGAGCAGTGACTACATGCATTGGAAATGGAAGAATTGTCCGATTGCGTGGCATGGTATGTATTCTGGACATGTGCATGAGCCAACAATTATTTTAGAAGCGGTGACTTCATACAATCTTTGGATATGACATGCATTTTTTGGATTACTACTCTCATAATGATATTATTATTTTGAAGAGATTGTCTATCTTCTCTGCTCTTACTGAAGGTCATGCTCCAGCTGTGAACTACTCAATTAATGAAAATGAGTATACGACGAGATATTACCTTGTTGATGGTATATATCCCCCATGGGCAACATTTGTTAAAACCATTTTGGCACCTTAAAAAAATAAAAGAAAACTATTTGCTAAGACTCAAGAGGCGCTTAGAAAGGATGTTGAACGAGCATTTGGGATACTCCAAGCACGTTTTGCGATCGTTCGTGGCCCTGCACGATTTTGGGATCAAACAACACTAAAAGAAATTATGACTGCACGCATAATACTACATAATATGATTGTTGAAGATGAAGGAGATGAAAATCAAGAACCAACAACCTATGATACACACAACGAGATTCCAATTGTAGAAGTACCTCATGAGCGTACCCCACAATTACTTGAATTCATTAAAGCCAATCATCGCATAAGGGATAAACAAGTTCATTTTCAACTTCAAGAAGATATTATTCAACACTCGTGGTCACTACATGGTGGAGCGTAATCCATTACATTCTACTACAATAATAAGCAAATCACGATTCTCTAATAATAAGTAAGTCAACTACTAGATGTAACTCTTTTCATGTTTTTTTTCTTGTGTTGTTAGTAATATTCAGCAACTTTAGGCTCCATTTTAGAGGTGTCAATCATCATGATCCTTTCATCCTCTTGTGCTTTCATTATATTCAACTTCTCTTACTCTTGAAAATATATTTTGTCCATGTTCTCTTGTCTCATTTGTTGGTTCAATTTTATCCGATGCTCGAACTTCTCAAACCTCAATTACAAGGGTGTACTAGTATCACCAGTTCCTTTGTCTTTTTTAAATAATGCTTTCGAAGTCTTTCTTCCCATTAGCCTCTCTAATCCTGTAGAGATTGTATATTCAATACCATTGTTTTCACCCAAACTTACTTCTTCTACGGTTGATGGAGAAGATGCTGTTGGAGTTGACTTTATAGTACTTTTATGTTTTTTTTTCACTACTATCTGTTCTCCATTTCGGTGCATCCTTTAATAGTCTCAAACAATGCATAAATCCAAATGGTTTGTTTTGGATACTTTTGAACATCTTTAATGCTTGACATATTTATTTTAAAAATTATTTACAAAGTATTAAGTATAAACTATAAGAATAAACTTAATGAAATTTTATATGAAAAAATTGAAATACCTTATCTTGTTCACCAACACGGCTTTGTTGCATTCTTTCAATTGAAGCATAATATCCACAAATTTTGTTCACCGCGAGTTGAATTATTGATCAACGTTTCACCAAAGCAATAGAATTGCGTTCAGACTCGAATTTTTTTTATTCATGAAAGTATTCGTGAACTCTTTCCCAATATCTTCTATGTTTCTGATCGTTTACTTGAATTGGATCCATGCTTACATTAAGCCATCCAGAAACAAGAAGGACATCTTCATCAATTGTGTAATTTCCCTTTCGCCCTGTTCTTTCATTGGACTTATTTTCGGGAGTCTGAATTGGTACATCAGTTTGAATTGAAAATTCATCCAACGAATTTGGATCATCAAGTGAGAAATCTTGAGATAATAATGAAGAATAATACATTAGAGGACCATGATTTTCCATCTAAAAAAATTAGAGAGATGTTATCAATAAAAAAACAAAAATCAAATATAATAAAAATACAAATTATTATTAACAAAATATTTACAATTGCTAAAGGCTGAAGTAGTTGATTGAGAGATGGTAAAATGTATTAAATCATTGTACATATTTATAGATTTTCCGATCAACATTTTCAATTTTTATAAGTTGCTATTATTACCGGTTTGATCATTTTTTTACCGTTCTGACTTTTTATTATATCCGTTGGAGCATCATTATCCCTGCCCCTTCATCTTCTTCTTCAGGCGGCCTTCATCTTCTTCTTCAGGCATCCCTTCATCTTCATCTTCATCTTCATCTTCATCTTCATCTTCAATCATCTCTCCCATTTAAATATATTTAAAATTATAGTCCACTAAATCTTGTTCCTTGATATAGTCTCTTTGACTCACCGAAAATTTCCATAGACTATATTTAGTCTGACTGCTGGAGTGAAATTTGCGTTCTAAACTAAATATAGTCTAGAATTTGTGCAGTTTCGCTCTGCTGGAGATGCTCTAAGGGGAAGTCTTGAGAAGGGGCCGGAAGGGAACTAGGGGAGAATTTAGGAAAAAATTGTCTTCATTATTTAGCGCTTGATTTTGACTTTACTAGTAATAGACTCAACATGTGACATTGCATATTAAAGGCAAAACCCTTATTACTGGACTATCATCTTTGGTTCAATTATAATAATAAACTTAAGCACATTATATCATTTTATATTATTATCAATAAATAAATAAATAGTTTTATTTTGAGTTTTTTTATTTATTTTTATTTTAATAAATGTAATTCTTATTGTGAGAGACAAAGAGAGTATCATTTCTTAAGATGCCATAGGGTTCTTTACAAACTTGGTAACCTAAGTTCTACTGGCCCTTTGTTCCCATCTATGATTAACTGTAGCAAACTCTTGTGAAGAGACTGGACAATGGAATTTCTTCAATACGTACAGAAGAAACTCTTGTTGCTAATTGTGTATTGTATTTAGCCTATCCTTTTAAAAACAAAATAAATAAATTAAAGGCACAGAACAAAAAAAAAGTGATTTTTCTATAGTAAGATAATTGCGGTTGGGCTGGGTAGTTGTAGGGTTAATTCCTTTTTTTTTTAAATTTTATCAAGAAAAGCAACCATAAGGTGGTTGAGTTTAAAACTTAACTGTTTACCTATTTAGCAGGCAGCAGATAGCTGTAGCATGTTAGTTTGTACTTGTTCATCAACAAAATTCAACAAACAACTCCCATTTTTATTTATGTAGGGTTTTAATTATTTGGAGGCATGCATGTGAAAGTAGTACTCCCTCCCTTACAAAATGACCAACCCATCAAACAAACTTTATACTTCTGATCTTTTCATTTTTCTAATTTACTATATATATAGATGCCTAATGTTTCTATATATTCGTGTGTATATATATATATATATATATATATATATATATATATATATATATATATATATATGAAGTAAGAGATCGAGGCGTTATTAAATAGCGTTAAGCGCTTAAATAACATTCTTTTATTAAAGCTACGTCGTTTTAGAGGGGCGGTGGCATTTTTGTAAATACAATGCCACCGCGTATTTAAAAATGCTTGGCGCGTCCTCAAAAGCGGCGTAGTAATAATAAAGAATGCTATTTAATTAACGCGGAATGCTATTGAAGAAAATTCTTGATCTGATAATATATATATATATATATATATATATATATATATATATATATATATATATATATAGAGAGAGAGAGAGAGAGAGAGAGAGAGAGAGAGAGAGAACGATTCATAGTATATATTTGTTATGCATTAAAAATGTACATACACCATGTCTATCGTTCAATATAGGAACCAACGACCGACATTAAAACTGAAAAATTCACGTTCGCTACTAATAGTAGCGAAAGTTTAATTTTTCAGTTCTAATCGTGGCCGTTAGTTCTTCTATTGGACGCTAATGATGTTTGCCAATTTTTAATTAATAACAAGTACTTGTTATGATCATTCCCTATTTATATATATATATATATATATATATATATATATATATATATATATATTATTTTTTTCTAATTGGGAAAAATATTACAAACAAAAGTTCATAAAAATGTCAATAATCCAATAAAATTCTCATTTTAAACAAAGGGCTTTGGTGATGGGCTCTTTCATTGTTTTAATTATATTGAACGAATTTATATTTCATTCATTTTTTTTTATCAACGAGCGATAGTTTACGTGGTACCCTATCATCCCCTAATTAACAAGAGGTGAAGGGTTCAAGTTTAAATTTAAATGCCTTCTTTCATAACAGTGTAAGGCCAGTTCTTGTAGGGTTGAGATTAGGTTCTATCCCCTTGATATATATAATAAATACTATAAAATCGTCATTCAACCTTAAATTTTAAGAATAGTTTTTCAACTCTTAAATTTAACAATAAACCTTAACTATAAATAAAATTCTATTTAACCCTACCAAAAATACTTCAAATTATCTCTTAGCCATCAAATTTCATCCTTGCAATAGGCAACTAAAAATTCTTGATCAAGTCTGACTAATTTTGATGGTCTAAAATACATTATACGTACCTACCCCGTCTCTTAATATAAGTTATTTTAGAGAAGTATTTTTGTCTCTTAATATTTGTCGTTTGAGAATTTTAAATAAACATTAATTGTCTGGTTTTCAATATTACCCAAATTATTAAACATAACTTTGGTTCTCTCACTATTTTCTACTAAATAAATAACACTTTTGTTTTCAATACAAGGAAAATATAGACAATTGATATGATATTTAATGTATACAACTATTTCCTTAATATTTGTGCACAACTCTAAAACAATTTATATTAAGAAACGTGGAGTGATAGGGATGATATCGCGATTTTTCATCTTTTATTTGATTTCAACATCTTTTCATCTAGGTTCTTATTATTATAACTACAAACTCACCGATCTCGCGCGAAGCACGAGCGACATGAATAATAATTAAATCATGTGATATATCTTTTTATTGTGTTTAATTATTTGTTTGTAATTATTTTTGCAGGCGATTTTTTTAATTAAGTGTGTTTTTATCAAATTTGTATTACACTTATGTAGCTTAACAACATCACAAATGCAAGATCTAGGCTAGTAAAAAGGATGTCAGAAACTTGTTCTTCAGTTTTCTGGAAATTCCAGAAAACTGAATCTGTGCTTGGTCGACCCAGTTTGACCATCAATAACTTTGATCATGTTGATGATTTAGGAGTTTTAATGTCATGGTTCTATAATCCATATGTCAGGTTATATCAATGATACACTTAGACAAGCTAACAACATAACAGATGCAAGATCTAAGCCCCTAAACATGTTGTCAGACATTTCTTGGCAATTTCTGGGTTTTCCAGAAATTCATTTTCATGATTGGTCAACCATGTTTAACCATTAATAACTTGAGATCTGGACATGGTATAGACATGATTCCACTTCCAGATTACTATCCTCATGACAAACTTTAACAAGGATACACATAGCAAGTCTAACACTTAACATATTAAGATCTATGGCCTTTGACATTTGACTGTCAGACCATATTTCTAGGGTTCTTGACAGTTTCTTAAATCCTTATTTTCATACATTTTAAATGTTATGGATACATGATATATCATCATAGATCACTAAATAACATCACATAGCACACATTTAAACAACAAAACACATAATCTACTGAGATCTTAAAGTTCTAGCATGAATTAGGGTTTATACCTTTTTGATCCAACTTTTGATTTCTGTTCCTTGATCCGAATCTTGTATGGTTATGGGGCGATTCTTACTTAACTTAGGAATAGGTTTCTTAAGAAACTTAGTGGTCTAAGAGAGAGAGAGAGAGAGTCTTGGCTTATGAAAAACTAAAATAATTTTTTTTTTCTTAACTTTAATTTTCTATCTTTGATTCAATGGTTGTAGTTGTTGCTAGGTGTCATTGGATGGCTGATTCAAGTTGATTTGAAGCACATGGCAATCTCAAGTGATGACTCACCAAGATTTGGTTCTATCCTTTACTTAAAAGTTAAGTAAAAGGGTATTTTGATAATTTCTCATCCAAAAGAGTATTTTGGTAATTTCCCCCATAATTTTAAGGGTAGTTTGGTCATCTCACATGATTCCCTTAATTTTTAACTCTTAGGGTTTTATACTTAGCGCATTAGGGTTTGCAAATTAGGGTTTATAATTCTTGATTAGGGTTTAGGATTTCCAAAGCTAGAATTAGGATTTCTAACCGATCATTAGGGTTTCCTAACTGAACATTAGGGTTCTTAATATAACATTATGGTTTACCAATGTTATAATTTATCTGGTCAATACTTACCACCTTTAATCACATACTGCACATACACATAATTACAATATCCAAAACCATATACCTCGCTATAAGATAATCACTTTCAGTTTATAAACCATACAAATTCTTCACAAAATTCCTAATCAATACTCTATTTTCCGGCTCAATTTTATTATTTAACCTTTATTTAATCTTTCAAGATTTTATTAATTTTATAAATTCTCGGGTTGTCACATCAGCCTTCAGACTAGGAGTGATATATCTTCATCATCATCATTTAACACTGATGTAACAGGGGTTTTAGAGGTTGCTTTTGAAGCTTTGAGAGCATCATCGATCCCTTTCTTTCTTCATTTCTTCATAAATGGGTTTTATCCACTGTTTAAGCTCTAGCTCATAGGTAAGAAGATTATTGTAAAGCTTCTAAACTGTCATTTCGTGCATATTATTTGATTCTCTTGTAGCAGTGCTTTTGGCATCCCACTTGTTAGCCAGTACTCTCATGAACTTGAAACTGGTTGTTGAGGAAGGTAACTTTATGTCCTATGTCCCACAGTTGACTTATGCTCAACAATTTATGCTTTAAACCATCAACATAGGCTACCTTGCTGAATAAAACAACACCTTTTCCAATCAAACCATATCCTCTAGTCTTCCCATAGTTGTTGTTTCCAAATATAACTGTGGAACCATCTTTCTCTTTGAAATTTTGACATAGGAGCCTTATTGTTAGTCCTGTGCCTTGAGCATCTACTATTTAGATACCAGATGGAGTTAGTGGCTCTTTACCTGCATCAAGAATTAATCTTTATTTTGGAATCCAAACTTGTTTGGGTCCAACCTTGTTATTACCCTTGGGAAACTATATCTACTTGATATTAGGTCTATAATATGCTTGATGATAAACATTATAATAACATATGTCAACTATAGAACCATACTTATGACATGTATAAAATTTTATATGATGGATGTGTGAGTGTGTTTGTGGATATATTCTCATCGGAGATAATTTGGATTATAGCTATTTCTAGCCTTTCTTATTTGTTGGAAATTTCTCTTCTTCTATACTGTTCTGTAATTTTTTGGTCTCGTAAAGTAAAACTCAACTCTATGTTTTAGGCCTGGTTGATTCTTAGAGTTAGTTTTACTTAACTCTAAGATCCTTTGAGGCTTGACCCTAGATTTTGACTTACTTTGCGGTTTCAAAAAACCAAGTCCAGTGTGTGATATGTTGTTATTGGGAACAAAAATTTGATCTACAAAGATTGGATAACTAGGATTAATACGCTCAACAACCTCTTTGGATTTCACAAATACAATGCTTCTATGGGAGGAAGAAGTATTGTTATTTTTATTTTCCATTAATTTTTCCACACTTGGATATGAAGAAAAATCCCCAAATCCCAAACCTGATCCATCAGAGACAGCTCTCTGACTAGTGATCAGGGAGTCCATTGATGAAGAGGAACGATTCCATGTTGAGATTGTCATTTTCAACTCCTCTATCTTAGAGGTTATGACTAACTCTCTTTGTGCACTACTATGACACTCCCAAAATAGGTATACACAACCCATTCCGAGTCGCCAAATACATGGTACATAATTTAAATACAAACTTAATTTATACAATTATCAATTGTCGTGTAAAATACGACAAAACGTAAGCTGAGAGTTTTAACACGAATATTTTCTCGTAGACAATATTCAAACTCAAATGGAGTCCTCATTATAATTATTATCACACTATTTTATAAAATAGTGAGGACTACTATAGCAACCATCTTGGACCGTCACTCCATTCCTCAACTAGTTCCAACTATATTCTCATTTCCTGAATAGAATAATGAAAGAAAAGGGAGAGCTCAACTAGCCCAGTAAAGAATATTATGACTAAGATAATGTAGAATAAATTATCCTTAGCCTTCAACAGTGAAAAAACTGATAAAATACAATAGACAACAAGTTTAACTGCAGCAGAACAAGCAATCCATTAGAAGAGTCAAGTAGAGCATGATGTCTAATATCTTCTATGATTTAAAAGTTCATCATCAATATTTTATCTCTGTAACACATTTCAATAAATAATCCACATCACCGAATTATCCATGCACTACGGGCCAAGGATATTCGTTAGTATCATATCCACGAAATATCCATGCACTATGGGCCAAGGATATTCATTATTATCTCATCCACGAATTATCCATGCACTACGGGCCAAGGATATTCGTTATTATCACCAGTGGTCATGATCATGACAAACAACTGTCCATCAATGCACTACGAACCAATGAGGGCTTTTACTACATCATTTGTAACATTATAGGTCATGATTATACCGATACATAATTCCTGGATATAATCATACCCATCAACAGTCCATCTATGCACTACGGGCCAAAGATGACTTTCATCACAATATAAGCATGAGGATGATGACAATGATATAAGAAAATAATCAAGTGAGATTAAGGATAAATATTAAAGATTTATAATTCAATTTATCCAGAGTTTAAGAATGTCCAAATTGTCAATATGATACTACTTTGTGGAGTAAAATTCAAGAATAATATTCATGTATGAAAAATAATTTGGACAGAAAAGTACCCCGGGTGAATAGTACCCGAGTGAATAGTACCCCGTAAATAGTACTTTGTGAATAGTACCCCGTGAATAGTACCGTATGTATAAATAGTATCGTATATATGAATAGTACCCCATGAATAGTAACATGATATGAAAAGATTAAAATTTAACAAGAATGTTCAGAAAAATATTTTTGTGAAACAATACTAGATGAAGCACAAATTTCAAGGATATTCTACTATTTTCAAAGAGTATAAAAGCAATACTTATCAAAATAAGTGTAGATTTAGGAATATGAAACGAAATAATATTACTTACATAGAGTATGAAAGAAAATATTATTTCTTACGAATATTGAACAAAATAATATCCCCTACCTCAAAAGGAGAGTAATTCTGACTGGTATAGCGGGAATATTCTTGAATTAAACTTACACTATTTGCTACACTCAAAGTTTTCTTAAACTCAAAAGAAATACGCTAAATATTATAGAAGAAGAATTCTCTGATTCTGGTGTGATTTTAATTTCTAAATTAAGCATCCTATTTATAGGAGAATGGAAAGGCACTATTTGAAATTTTCACGGGTGAACAAGAAAAAAAATTTCACGGGTTTCGTCTGATTTTTCTGATTTTCACTATGCAGCACTATGCAACACTATGAAGTACTATGCAATATAAAACAAAAATTGAGATAACTTTCTACCGACGATTTTGAAAAATGAGTAAGTGAGGGTCCATGTAATAAGCCAAATTTATAATAAATACTTCATAAAAAACCCCTCTATTTATAACAAATTATTTGACTAAACACATTTTTAATCTTTTAACATATATTCATCATTAATATTATAACTCGCAATATTAACAACCAGATCATTCCCATGAAAGAGGGGACTTTCCGATAAGGACTTCTCCTTATTGGCGCATAATTAGATGACCAAACCTCTTTCCTCGACAGAACTTTTTAGACATTGTCAATAATGTAAATAATAATATGAATAAATGCGTCGTCTCAATTATTGATTTAATAATATAAAATATTGTGCAGATGATACTGTGACCATAATTGAATCAATAATATGAGATACAATGCATCAACTACTATTGCAATAATTGAGTATAAATGAGTGACTTCTTATGTAAGCATCAATAATCAGAGATACTGTATAATATCGTGTGCTACTGTGCAACCACGCGTATTACTGTACTTTTATCACCACACATTTTAATAGTTAACGATAAAAGTCTTGCCGTTATTTTTATAAAAAGGTTATTTTTATTGATTTTTAAATCCGACACTAATTCTGTTGTGGGGTCCACCAATGATTATTCCGTCGTACGAATATTCCCTGATAAAATAAATATTCTCCGACCAAACGAATATTTTATGACAACTTGCTTACTTTGCAAAATTTGTAAATATTACCCACAACTATAACATTATATCAAATCCACACCTTATTATTCAAAATAATATTTAGAGAAAATTAAATCTTTATTCATAAAAGTTGGTGTCTTACAACCTCCCCTTCCGATGAAATTTCGTCCTTATTTTCATTTTAGATTCTAACTCCAAGGTTATTTCCTCAATATCGTGGTTTCTCCACAAAACTTTGACTTGAGGTATAACATTTGAGCGTAAAATATGTTCCTTCTTATCCAAGATTTTAACAGGTACATCTTCATACGTTAAATCTTCTGCTATCTCGTATGGTTCTAATTCAATAATGCGGTTCGGGTCTTCCACATATTTACGTAACATAGATATGTGAAAAACGTTATGAACACGAGACATACTTGGCGGTAAGGCGAGTCTATAGGCCACAGTTCCTACTCGATCGAGGATTTTAAATAGGCCAATAAATTGAGGGTTGATATTTCCTCTCTTTATCGACTTTTACTTCTGGAATACCACATTCTTGTACTTTCTTCTTCATATTCATCAGCTCCGGGTGTGTATCTTGAGCAGCTTTAACTTTATCGATTAAAGTCAATTCTACTCGTATATTTGACATCATCACGTGGGTCCTTGGAGTATTTAACTCTATCTCCATCATTTGTAAGTCATACGAAATGAGTCTTTGTGTTAACAACGTCGTACTCGTAACCGCATACGATCTTCTGCTCAACGTATCAGCTACCACGTTCGCTTTTCCAGGATAGTATTGAATGGTATGATCGTAATCATTCAACAGCTCGAGCCAACATCTTTGGCACATGTTACGTTCATTCTAGGTGAAGAAATATTTGAGGGTTTTGTACCGGGTTCAATGTTGATACAAAATTTGATTTCACGCTCTAGGGGTAGACTAGGAAGTCTTCAGGGAATACGTCAGGAAATTTATTAACAATAGAAATATCATTCGAATCTGACATAATTTTTGTTAAAATTCGTGACATGGGCTAAGAAAGGTTGACATCCATTTTTCAATAAACAAATTAATTTATGGCTTCATATGACAGTGATTGACTTTAGTGGTTTGGTTGCTTGAATTCGCATAATAGGTTGGTTAAGAATAGGAAAGCTAACAACCATACAAAAATAATCAATTTTAGCATGATGCGTAGTTAACCAGTCAGTTCCTAAAATCACATCAAAGGTAAGTATTTTCAAAGAGATGAGATCAACATGTAATATGAAATTGTCAATTTAAATCAAACATGATTTATAAACAGTGAATGTAATGACGGTTTCTCCTAACGGAGTTTCAACAGATAAGTCAAAGTCTAATTTCTCAGGAGTCAAGTTCAAACGTTGAGCAAAAGCAGGTGAAATAAAATAATGGGTAGAACTGGTATCGAATAAGGTATAAAATTCGCAAGAGTTTATGATTAGCTTAGCCGTGATAACTTCGTTTGGGTTCCTCGCTCTTTGGAAAGTAATGACAAACGCTCTCCCTTGAACCACCGACTTTGAACTGTCCGGGATAGCTTTTGGTATTACCATTTCAGCTGGACTTAACTTTGCTATAGGTCACATCCCACCCTCATTGCTTCGCCGTACTCCTGATCCATGATCTGAATCATTAATCTTCGATCCATATCGAATTTGGGTTGACCACTCTATACAGGATAATTTCAAACTCGATGTTGGGTTCTCCCAATTGTTGTCCAAAAAGCGTGATCCATATCATCTATTTTGGCCTTTTTGGATCAGACGTCTCTTTCTACAATATCAACGCGTCATACGGGTTTTACCCATGCATCCTCCATTCTCACTTGTTTAGTTGTTTCTTCTTTCAGCTGATCCTTGACATTTGAATTCTCAGATTCCAGCATTATTATCTTATACTCTGCCAAAGAGAGCTTTTGTTCAAGCATCAAATATCGGGTAACAAAATCTTGAATTGTTGCATCCCTTTGCTCCACGACCGCTTGCCGTTCTTCAGCCTGCTCTTTTAACTCACGAATACGATCTTGCAGTTCTATATTTCGATCAAAAATTTCTCCTAATAAATCCTCTTCAGGGTCCTCTTCTTCCTCACTCTCAACTGCTACCTCTGCGACTAGCTCGGGTGCAACTATTAATTCTCCACTCATCACATGGATATCTCTAATTTCTTCTTCGCCTGACATCCTACAATCAAGTTTAATAACTTAATTAGTACTCCCCAATAAAAACTTTGTTATAAAAAAATATTATACTCCAATATTTATTCTTTAAATGAATCTCCACGATTCATCACTTAAAACTCTATATGAGTTCATCTCTTGATTTTCAGATGTCATTTTCAAATCCTACCATAAAATAAGGGTTAATTGACATGTCACATATTATCCCTATATTCCGACCGACTAATTAAATAACAAATAAGCTTAGGTAGGTCATACTAGTGAAGGATTTACCCGTCTCTCCCCTCCTAGTTCTAGCCTCAAATCTCAGCCAGGGATCATATCCATAAGCCCTGATACCAATTGTGACGCTCCCAAAATAGGTAGACACAACCCAATCTTAGTCGCCAAATACATGGTACATAATTTAAATACAAACTTAATTTATACAATTATCAACTATCGTGTAAAATACGACAAAACGTAAGCTGAGAGTTTTAACACGAATATTGTCTCGCAGACAATATCTAAACTCAAATGGTGTCCTCATTACAATTATTATCACACTTTTTATAAAATTGTGAGGACTACTATAGCAACCATCTTGGACAGTCACTCCATTCCCCAACTAGTCTCAGCTATATTCTCATTTCCTGAAGAGAACAATGAAAGAAAATGGTGAGCTCAACTAGCACAGTAAAGAATATTGTGACTAAGATAATGTAGAATAAATTATCATTAGCCTTCAACAGTTTAAAAATTGATAGAATACAATAGACAACAAGTTTAACTGCAGTGGAACAAGTAATCCATTAGAAGAGTCAAGTAGAGCATGTTGTCTACTATCTTCTATGATGTAAAAGTTCATCATCAATATTTTATCTCTGTAACACATTTCAATAAATAATCCACATCACCGAATTATCCATGCACTACGGGCCAAGGATATTCGTTAGTATCAAATCCACGAATAGTACCCAAACATGAAAAGATTAAAATTTAACAAGAATGTTTAGAAAAATATTTATGTGAAACGATATTAGATGAAGCGCAAATTTCAAGGATATTCTACTAATTTCAAGGAGTATAGAAGCAATACTTATCAAAATAAGTGTAGATTTAGGAATATGAAACGAAATAATATTACTTACATACTACAGAGTATGGAAGAAAATATTATTTCTTACAAATATTAAGCAAAATAATATCCCTTACCTTAAAAGGAGAGTAATTCTGACTGGTATAACGGAGATATTCTTGAAGAAAACTTGCACTATTTGCTACACTCCAAGTTTCTTTAAACTCAAAAGAAATACGCTCAATATTATAGAAGAAGAATTCTCTGATTCTGGTGTGATTTTCATTTCTAAATTAAGCATCCTATTTATAGGAGAATGACATGACACTATTTAAAATTTTCACGGGTGAACAGGAAGAAAAATTTCACGGGTTTCGTCTAATTTTTCTGATTTTTTTTTTATTTTTAATATGTAGCACTATGCAGTACTATGCAATATAAAACAAAAACTGAGATAACTTTCTATCGACAATTTTGAAAAATGAGTAAGTGAGGGTCCATGTAATAAGCCAAATTTATAATAAATACTTCATAAAAAAACATCTATTTATAACAAATCACTTGACTAAACACATTTTTAATCTTTCAACATTTATTCATCATTAATATTATAACTCGCAATATTAATAACCAAATCATTCCCAGGAAAGAGGGGGCTTTCCGATAAGGACTTCTCCTTATTGGCGCGCAATTAGATGACCAAAATCATTTCCTCGACAGAACTTTCTAGACATTGTCAATAATGCAAATAATAATATGAATAATTATGTCTTCCCAATTATTGATTTAATAATATAAAATATTGTACAGATGATACTGTGACCATAATTGAATCAATAATATGAGATAAAATGCAGCAACTATTATTGTAATAATTGAGTATAACTGAGTGCCTTCTTACGTAAGCATCAATAATCAGAGATACTATGCAATACCGTGTGCTACTGTGCAACCACGCGTATTACTATACTTTTATCACCGGATATTTCAATAGTTTAACGATAAATGTCTTGTCGTTATTTTTAT
Source organism: Panax quinquefolius (assembly GCA_020205615.1). Lineage (NCBI taxonomy): Eukaryota > Viridiplantae > Streptophyta > Magnoliopsida > Apiales > Araliaceae > Panax > Panax quinquefolius. The sequence continues at coordinate 128,431,670 of CM035162.1, read as the reverse complement.
AAAAAGGTTATTTATGTTGCTTTCTAAATTTGACAGTAATTCCGTTGTGGGGTCCACCAATGATTGTGCCGCCATACAAATATTCCCTAATAAAACGAATATTCTCCGACCAAACGAATATTTTATGACAACTTGCTTACTTTGAAAAATTTATAAATATTACCCACAACTATAACATTATATCAAATCCACACCTTATTATTCAAAATAATATTTAGAAAAAATTAAATCTTTATTCATAAAAGTTGGAGTCTTAAAACTACGATCAATTATCTATCTCAAACTATTATTGTAATAATTGAGTATAACTGAGTGCCTTCTTACGTAAGCATCAATAATCAGAGATACTTATGCAATACTGGTAATATTAGCTTCTTGTGCAACCACGCGTATTCTTTATACTTTTATCATAGGATATTTCAATAGTTTAACGATAAATGTCTTGTCGTTATTTTTATAAAAAGGTTATTTATGTTGCTTTCTAAATTTGACAGTAATTCCGTTGTGGGGTCCACCAATGATTGTGCCGCCATACAAATATTCCCTAATAAAACGAATATTCTCCGACCAAACGAATATTTTATGACAACTTGCTTACTTTGAAAAATTTATAAATATTACCCACAACTATAACATTATATCAAATCCACACCTTATTATTCAAAATAATATTTAGAAAAAATTAAATCTTTATTCATAAAAGTTGGAGTCTTAAAACTACGATCAATTATCTATCTCAAACTTGCATTCTCCGCCTCAAGGTTAGAGAGAGAAGCAACACTTCGTAATGCTGTTTCCAACTCTACTTGAGCTTTTTCTTTCTCCTCTTGAAGAAGAGCATGGTTATTTGATAGAACCCTAAACCACTTCATGTATTGATGTAGATCTACAGTTATATCATAAAGTACATTTCTAAGATTATCTATGTCTACATCAACAGAGCTAAAGTTAAATACCTCATTACTATCAATTTCTTGACGATCAGTGGTTTTGCCAGTATCAGCTTCTATGGCCATCAGACATAGGTTGGCCACATGAGGTCCTTCATCTTCGCTAGACTCAGAGCTTGAATCATTCTCTAAGTCAGTCCATGACCCTCAGCTACTAGACCTCTTTCTTTATTGTGGAACATTTTGTTGCCCTTGAATTCTTTCTTCTTTAGGGCTGAATTCTTCTTGTCTCTTTTTAACTTTTCTCATAGGGGCTTGGTGCACTCTGTGATATAATGACCTGAATTTTTGTAGTTGTAGCGCATATCTTTCTCTTAGTCTCTGCTAATGTTACTTTTGTTGTTGTTAAAGAACTTTCTTAGTCTGCTAATGCTTCCCTTTCGCATGAACTTCCTCAATCTTTAGACTAGCAGTGCTATATCTTCATCATCATCATCATCATTTGGCACTGTCGTAACATGGCTTTGAAGGTTTCTTTTAAAGCCTTAAGAGTAGCATCCCTTTCTTTCTTCTTTCCTTCAAAAATGGTTTTTGCCCGCTATTTAAGCTCTAACTCATTGATAAGAAGATTACTGTAGAGCTTTTGCACTGTTATTACGTGCGAATTATTTGATTCTCTTATAACTTTGGATTTGACATCCCACTTGCTAGGCAGTGCTCTCATGAACTTGAAACTGGTTGTTGAGGAAGATAACTTGATGCCCTTTATCTCACAGTTGACTTATTCTCAACAGGTTATGCTTCAAACCATCAACATAGGCTACCTTGTTGAATGAAACAACACTATTTCCAATCAAACCATATCCTCTAGTCTTCCCAGAGTTATTGTTTCCAAAGACAACTGTAGAACTATCTTTCTCTTTAAAGTTTTTACATGAAAGCCTTATTGTCAGTCATGTACCTTGAGCATCTACTATTGAGATACCAGATGGAGTTAGTGGATTTGTACCTACATCAAGAATTAATCTTTATTTTGGTATCAAAACTTGCTTGGGTCCAGCCTTGTTAGTTCCCTTGGGGACCCATATCTCCTTGATTTTGGGTTTATAATATGCTTGATGATAATCATTATAAGAACACATGGAAGATACATAACCATACTCATGACAGATATAACATTTTATATGATGATTCTATGAGTATATGAGTGTGTGTGTGTGTGTGGATATCTTCTCATTAGAGACATATGTGGATTATAACTATTTCCAGCCTTTCTTCTTTGTTGGAAATCTCTCTACTTCCACACTGTTCTACAATTTTGCGGTCTCGTAAAGTAGAAGTTAACTCTACGTTTCAGACCTGTATAGTTCGTAGAGTTAGTTTTACCTGACTCTATGATCCTTCGAGGCTTGACAATAGATTTTGACATACTCTGCGATTTCATAAAACCAAGTCCATTATTTAATCTATTGTTCTTGGGAACAATAATTTGATATGCAAAGATTGGATAACTAGGAATAATAGGCTCAGCAACCTCTTTGGATTTCACAAATACAATGCTTCTATGGGAGGAAGACGTATTGTTATTAATAATTTCCATTGATTTTTCCACACTTAGATATGAGGAAAAATCCCCAAATCCCAAACCTAATCTATCAGAGGCAACTCTCTTACTAGTGATCAGGGAGTCCATTAATGAAGAGAAACAATTCCACATTGAGATTGTCTTTTCCAGCTCCTCTATCTTAGAGGTTATGACTAACTCTCTTTGTGCACTACGATTAGTTTTCTGTCTCAAACTTGCATTCTTCTCCTCAAGGTTGGAGAGAGAGGCAACACTTCGTAGAGTTGTTTCCAACTCTACTTGAAATTTCTCTTTATCCTCTTGAAGAAGAGCATGGTCATTTGATAGAACCCTAAACCACTTCATGAATTGATGTAGATCTACAATTATATCATGGAGTGTCGTTCTAAGATCATCTATTTGTACATTAGAAGAGTTAAAGTCAAATACCTCACCAATGTTAATTTCTTGACAATCAATGGTTTTGCCAGCATCGACTTCTGTGGCCATCAGACATAGGTTGGCCACATGAGGTCCTTCATCTTCGCAGGACTCATAGTTTGAATCATTCTTTGAGCCAATCCATGACCTTGTAGATACTAGACCTTTTTCCTTCTTGTGGAACTTCTTGTAGCCCTTGAATTCTTTCTGCTTTGCGGATGAATTATTCTTATCTCTTTTCAACTTTTCTCGTAGGGGCTTAGTGCATTCTACGATATAATGACCCGACTTCTTGCAGTTGTAGCGTAGGACTTTCTGTTGGTCTCTACTGATGTTATTTTTGTTGTTATTAAAGAACTTTCTTAGTCTGTTGTTGCTTCCCTTTCGCATGAACTTCCTCAGCCTTCTGACTAGCATCAATATATTTTCATCATCATTGTCATCATATGACACTACTGCAACATGGGCTTTAGAGGTTGCTTCTGAAGCCTTCAAAATATCATCCCTTTCTTTCTTTTTTCCTTTAGAGATGGTTTATGCCCGCTGTTTAACCTCTAGTTCATAGGTAAAATGATTATTTTAGAGCTTCTGCACTGTCATTTTGTGCATATTATTTGATTATCTTGTAGTAGTGATTTTGGCATCCCACTTGCTAGGTAGTGCTCTCATGAACTTGATGTTGATGTCCTTATTTAGATAGGTCTTTCCATAAGCTCTTATAGAATTGAGCAACACATTGAATCCTTCGTAGATGGTGTTGATGTTCTATCCAGGCATGTAGAGAACATTTCATATTGCTAAGTTAGATAAGACTATTTATTTTCTTGACTTCTTCAGTTCCTTCATTCATCACCAACAAGGCTTTCCACACCTCTTAGGCTATTATGTAGTGTTGGTTAGAAAACCGATCACTAAACACGCGCCAGTATACGCGGTCTAACAAGTAATACAGTGATAAGGAGTGTGTCGTACCCACGAGGAACTATGACTAATATTTACCAAATACCAACTATGTATCGTTAAAGTCTTATTCGAACAGTAATAAATGAAAGAGTGATTAATCTAAGCATAACTAATTAACAAAGCAAGTAAATGGATAACGAATGATAATCTAAGGAAATACAAGCTAAGGTCACAACTTCACCCCCACACAGGCATTCTGTCGAACACCTGGCGTGTTATGTTTCATCAAACTAGCTACCCTTCTCTCTTTGGCCTTAATGGTCACGACGATTCGTCGACCGAGAACACATAGGTGCCTATGCACCTCTGTCGAGGTATGGACAAACATATCCTCTCCAGATCCACCCAAAAGGGAATAGAACATAAAGGAACATCCAAGCTAGATGCAATCCTACATATGTCTATGCGAATCAATCATAACAAGGCTTTAAGCATAAGTTCTCAATTAGGTCGCACATGGCGCACAGAGATATGTCTATTCTACGCACAACTTATGCAGTCGAACCCCACAATCATATGCCAATATATTTAGGTGTAAATCTATAATTCTTCTGTCGATATCATGCAGATTACCAGAATCATCACTAATGTCTTAGCAAGAATCATAAAGCATAAATATATTAAACCAAATCATATGGTGCCAACCAAAGAGATCTGATAAATAATTCAAATAACAAAGGATCCATTATAACCTTAGAGCCAATAATCAGTTCATATTTAATAAACCAAATACAGGTAGCAAATAAGACAACATTCGTAGAATACAAAATTAGAGGAAATAAATGGATAGAAGAAACTCTGTCAAAGCCCCTTCGATCTCCACATAGTTCGCTCAAATCAAGCCTTCCAATCCGTGTCGCTCATTGCTTTTGTGCTCCAAAGAAATACAAACTTCTCCCTAAATCTACCTAATCTATATTTACAGACATCAACTAAGGGAAAGAAAGAGAAATTACAAAGAAAACTAAGAACTAAGCTAAGCTAACTAAAAACTATGAGATAGGATGTCTGATATGAGATATGCAGAGCTGCTTCTGTTATATATGTCTTTCTTTCCTTTGCTACGTCAAACCAAGGCATTCACCGTTCTCAGGCACTTAGGAGGTGGCACCTGCCACAATAAGCCAATTCAGTTGAGTTAGTAACTGCATTTACCACATTAAAATTAGGATTGACGGAGCTCAATGCGTTACGATCTAAAGAGGGCTATATGACCTTCTTGGTGTGCAAGTCTTTGATGTCATCAAGGATCAGGAGGTGGCGCCGCGGCGCGGGCCTTAAGCCGGACTTTGGCGCCGTGGCGCGGCTATGCGTAAATTGTCTATTTTGCCCCTTTAAAGCTGGAAATCACTGTGAAGCTCTACAATGCAACGATTAAGCACAATAACACTATATTTATATAAAACTACATAAAAACTACGAATTCAGGCAATTATTTAAGTTATAAAGTATCCGATTCGTGGGTATAAATCCCACTCATCATGTAGTTGACCACATTCTCGAATATCTCATCTTCTAGAGCTATGAACAAGATGTTTTTGGCCCTTTTGTCCATCTGCACCAACTTCATTGTATGTGCATTCTCCTCCTTGTTTAATAACCATCTTCTTTGGATCATCAGTTGTTGATACAAACTTTGTTAGAATGTATGGACAATTGATGATATGATTGAATATATCTTCATCTATTGCATCCATGTATGCCTGCGTGCTAACTTTCCAGTTAACAAATTTTTCTTTGTTGCATAGAGGTGGCTTATTATTACCACCAAGCTCAGAACCAGTTTTATTGTGTGACATAGATCAATTCAAAGTGTTTAAGCTTCTGTTCAAGAGAACCTGCTCTGATACCACTTGTTATTTCCTAAAGGCACAAAGAGATCTATAAGGGGGGTTGAATAAATCCTTTAAAAACTTTTGGCTTATTAAGAATGTATTACCAGATAATTAGTTAACTAAATTAATTAAGCACAACAGAATATTATTTTGAAATCCCCTTAAATATATAATGAAATCTTAGCTCTGAATTTAGTCCTTGTTAATTTAAAAAACATATAAATATAAAAATTAATTACAAGAATATAAATGCAAAATGTAAAAGACACAAGAAATTTTAAGTGGTTCAAAGTATAAACGACTCCTAGTCCACTTTTCTACTCTACAAGTAAGAAATCCACTAAGAATGTTTGGGGTCACTAAGACCAGATCATTAAGATTTGTTACAATGAATCACAAAGATTCCTTCAATTGACTTGACTTGGCAGATAACACTCACTTAAGGGTCACTAATACCAGATCACTCAAATCTCTTCAAGTTTCTTAGACTTGGTACATGGTCACTTAAACCAGCGAATTATAGTTGATTAATTATTTGTTGAGGTGCTAATAAGTTGCGTTTAAGCACAACGTCTGAAAACTTAGTAGCGGAACAAGTTGTTCTTGAATTCGTAGAGTAGAGCTCTTAGAACTTTAGCAGAGTTTCAGCTTGTTGATTGGTGATTCGTATTGTTGGTTTGAATCTCATTGGTCTTTTATAGTTTTTCTTGAGAGCTTCCCATTGCAAAGTTCTTGTTAAGCATTTAATGCTCTGACACTCAAAGATCTTTGATGTTGACTTTCAGAAGGGTTGTGTCAGTTTACTTTCTGCTCTGACCCTTCACATCAATCTGTTGTTTCACCAACCACGTGGGTAATGTCACTTTCGTCAAACTAGTTGTTAGACACAACATGCTCTGATCTTCGATTTCAACTAAGGATATTTAGCAATTTGTCTTGGGTTCTTCAATTTGCAACGCTCTTTATTCTCAGTTATTTGTCAGTCCTGACATGCTCTACGATTTTGACTAATCGTAGAATTTTATGAAGACTGTAGATTATTGAGTTTGATTCAGTCAACGATCTGAACTCTATGTTATGATTTACAAAGATTTCTATACGAGTAGAGAGTCATTTTACGATTAGCTCTACAATTGACTCTCTACGATTTGCCCTTCTACGATCCTTGAGTTACTATGTGGTCTTTACTTCACTTTACGACCTTAGAGTGAACTCTACGATTTGATTGTAGGCTCTGCGATCTTCCACTGAATGTTCTACAATAGGAAGACCAACTATGCAAACTTCAATACACTTAACAAAATGTCAGAGTAGCTTTACGATCGTCCAACTTGACTAAACGATAGATTAAATCCTATCAAAGGCCAACCTAACAAATTTAATCTTTCTATTCTAAGTCCTTGTACATCATACTCTTATTAAGGACTTTAAAAAAAACTACTGAAACAAATATACATTAAGCATCTCATCATCAAATTTAAACATGCAATTCATAACATACTTTCTTTTTAAAATCATATTATTTATTCTTGAATATAAAAAATTTATATTTAATCAAGAGTAACAAATTATAAAACGTTACATGCGAAAATTATTTTCTTCCCAAACTATATTATCTAAGTTGTAATAAAATTTTATAAAATAATTGTAACAAATTAATATTGAGTAAGATAATCTTATAATTATTTCCTTGTAAATTATATTAGTTATTTTATTTTGACTTGGTTGAACCAGAAACGAATGGTCTTTTTGAAAAATTATAATATTATTATCGTTTTGAGTTTTATTTTACAAATTCTTATTAGATACAATAATTAATTTGTTATTTATTTAATAATTGAATCATATGATCGATTAGTATATCATATTTTTATTTTAATACAATAACAATTATATCATCTAAATAATGATTAAATCTCATTTATACTAAAACTATTATTATACTTATATTTTAATAATACTAAGAAATTTAAGTTAGATGGATGATTTTTATGATAATTTATTTTTTTGTCAAACTATTTTATCTAAATGGAAATATAATTTTACTTAAACTTGTATATATATATATATATTATATATATATATATATATATATATATTTGAATAAAAGAAACTAATTAATATTAGGCAAGATAATCTTATTTTAATTGTTTCCTTATACAAATATACTACTAACTCTCATTTCCTTATAAAACTACGATACTAATATCAACTTTTAAATAAACTTATATATATTAAATTAAAATAAAAATTAATATTATGTAAGATGATCTTATTTTAATTATTTCCTTATAAAACTATACTACTAATTCTCGTTTCTTTATAAAACTACCATACTAATTTCAGTTTCTAATTTGAATTAATAAATAATAAAGGTGGAATTAATGTAATAAAAGTCAAAGGTCGAACCAAAAAATAAAAAAAAAAAAAGTGGACAAACCAAGCTTGTATATTTAATTATAGTATAGATTTGATTGTCTCCTTATACAATTATACTACTAATTCTCATTTTCTTATAAAACTATGATATTAATTCTAATTTTAAATAAGCTTATAATTTATATATATATATATATATATAATAAATTAAAATTATGTAAGATGATCTTATTTTGATAGTTATCCTATAAACCTACCATACTAAGAATATCTCCAACAGCCTCTTCAACCACATTGGGATACTCAAATAGGTGAGCCACATCAAAAAATTTATCTCCAACCGGCCTATCCAACCAGCCTCTCCAACCTTAGTCATTAAATCTGCAACCTCATTCTCTCTCTTTAGAACTGGCAAGTTGACATTGCCTCTTCAAAACATTTATTTTGTTTTAGTAGAATCAAAATCATAAGAAAAAAGCTTAAAATATTTATTTTTCTTTATGGATTTGATGTATAACTCATTTTAAAATTTAGTATCATTCCTTTTTATTTATTTATTTATCATATTGAATAAAATATTATTTTGATTACCCTTTGAATAATCAAGTTAATTATGACCCTCTAGTTTATCCAATATGACCCTCTAGATAATCACGTGAATTAAAAATTTATCCAATAACCTTGGATAATCAAGTTTGCTTGCTAGGTTATTCATCTTTGCAATGTCAACATGATAAGATAAACAGGAAAATGAATGTTAAATATTAATTTAATTCTTGGAAGGGAATTTAGTTTTAATTAAAAATTAATTTTTAAATATAATTTATTTTCCAAAATGTTATCTTTTTAAAAAATGAATGTTATTAATTATTTCCAATGTTATCAATTGTTATTGTTTAAAGTCAAATACTGAATTAATTGAATTGAAGAGACTGATGAGGTACAAAATATTAAAGTAGCAGATAATATTCTTCAAATGGGTTAAATATATTTTTTTCTCACTCTACTTGACCCCGGTTTACAAATGCATTACTGAACTGAAATTTTTTACGATCAACTCAATGAAGTATAACTTTTTTACAAAAATTAAAATTTCCTTCTAAAATTGTTAAAAGGTAACGGAATACTTATGTGGCACCACATCAGATACTTAGGTGGATATTTAACAATTAAAAAACACAACAATTGTCAATTCTATAACAAATAATTAAATTAATTAAACAAACCGATAATAAAATATATTAATGTATAATTTTTACAAATGTATTTATATAAAATTAATGAATTCATATTATTTTTAATTTTTTAAATATTTTAAGTTCAATATAAAATATAAAATTATCTAATATTTTGAAATGGAGGGATTATTATTGTAAAATCAAATCGATTTTTTGTTTCCGACCTAAACGTAAGTCCAGAATTTTCGTTTTCGATCTAAATGTAAAACATAGTTCGATCTTTCATCAAAATCTATATCCAATCATGCTTAGTTATACAGCCATGGACGAATTATACATGTCCATGGTTCTCGACCCCAAAGAGTTTTTGACGTGCACATGGTATATCATTTGGTTTTGTAGCTAAAGTCTTGATAATAATCAAATCAGTAAAAATAAGAAATAGTCAAAGAGTCCTGATTTAGAAAGAACCAATTAAGAAAAAAAAAATCCATGGATGGGGCGGTGGTTACTTCATTTGAGGGAGAAGAATTTGATTAAGGGGAGTGTATTCAATTAAGATTTTTAAAGACTTTTTTTAAGTGACAGACTTTTGCAGAGTTTGTGAATTTTAATGACTTTTAAAGACTTTAAATTTTTTTTTAAAATAACTTTTATAGACTCCATGAAATAAGTGACAGCCTTTAATAGACTTTTTACCAAGATTTTGATAGACTTTTGTATACTTCTAATATATCTTGCAGCTTATATTAATTGTAATTAGTCCATGTGTACAGCCTCTCCCTCTTTTTTCATGAACTAGAGGAAATCTCATTATTTCATTAAATTATTGTGATATGAGATTTTATATATGTTGAAAGTATTCATATTATTCTACTCATTTCATGATAAATTTGAATACTCGAATACAAATAAAACTTTAGAAGCTACAGACGTAACACAAAAATTAAGCTCACTTTTCATTGAACTATATATACTATATATGCGTACGTTTTTTAAATAGGAGTACTAAACTATGTTTTTCATAAAATAATATGACAATGAAAATCTATATGATCAAAAGTTGCAAAACTTCATACATATGAGTAAATAGCCACCAAGTTATAGAAAAATTACCAGAGAGATTTTTAGCCGTCGGTATGCCACAGACAAAATTGCCAGAGAGATTAATAGTCGTTAGTTGTAAGACCCCAACTTTTATGAATAAAGATTAATTTTTTTGTCGAAATATATTTTTGAATATTATGGTGTGGATTTGATATAATTTTATAGTTGTGGGTATTATTTACGAATTTTGCAAAGTAAGTAAGTGGTTATATAAAATTCGATTGATCGGGGAATATTCGTTTTAACAGGGAATATTCGTACGACGGCACAATCATTGGTGGACCCCATAACGAAAGTATTGTCATAGTTAGAAAATGACAAAATTATCTTTTTATAAAAATAACGGCAAAAGTTTTACCGTTAAACTGTTGAACTACCCGGTGGTAAAAGTATAGTAATACGCGTGGTTGCATAGTAGCACACAGTATTTATTATTGATGCTTACGTGAGAAGTCACTCATTATACTCAATTATTGCTACAGGAATTGCTGCATAATATCTTTCATATTATTGATTCAATTATTGTCATAGTATCATCTGCATAATATTAATATTATTAAATTAATAATTGAGACGACAAAGTTATTCATATTATTATTTGCAATATTGACAATGTCTAGAAGTTCTGTCAAGGAGAGATTTGGTCACCTAATTGCGCGCCAATAAGGAGAAATCCTTATCGAAAAGCCCCCTCTTTCCTGGGAACAACCTGATTGTTAAATATTGTGAGTTATAATATTAATAATGAATAAGTTCGTGTTGATTAAAGATAAAATTGATAGCTCCATTGTGTTGGGATTATTAGTGTTAGTAGAAATCAACATCTATTTCGATAATAATGGATGTCTGGAGGTTATATTGATCAATCGGGTAATTAATCGGATAAATGAGCAATTAATTAATATTAATTCACATGCTTATAACTATGTGTTTACATGTGTGTACTATTGATTTACATTCATGTACTATTAGGGAAGGTGGTGCAAGTTTGATAATACTTGCAGGACTAAATTAAAAATGTAGGAAAAGATGAAGGTATTATACTGTAATATTTCGAGCCCCAAAACGTGCAATTATCGAAACTATATTTTCCTATAAATAGAAGCTCATTCTTCTTTCATTCTCACCAATTCACTAAGACTCACAAGAGCATTTATAGAGAGAAGCTTTAGAGAGAAAGTAGAAGAAGTCTCATATCGCTATTCCAAAGATATCGGTCTTCTTTCCGAGGTAAGGGATATTATTTTATTCAGTATTCATAGGAATAATATTTTCTTCCATACTCTATAGTATGTGAGTAATATTATTTCGTCTCGTATTCCTGATTATACCATCAATCGGTTAAAGTATATTGCTTCTATATTCCGTAAAATTAGTAGAATATCCTTGAAATTTGTGCTTCATCTAGTATCGCTTCACAAGGATATTTTCTGCACATTCTTGTTAAATTTTAAGTTTTTCATACCGGAGTACTTTCCATGAGTACTATTATTTATACGGTACTATTCACAAAAGTATTATTCATAGGTATTATTCACAAAGTACTATTTACGAGTACTATTCACAAAGTACTATTCATGGAGTACTATTCCTGAAGTACTATTCACTCGGGTAATATTCACCCGGAGTACTATTCATAACAAAAATTGATTTCTTTTCGATCCAAATCATTTTTCATACATTATCATTCTTGAATTTTACTCCACAAAGCAGTATCATGTTGATGATTTGAACAATATTGAATTCTGGATAAATTAAATTATAAATCTTTAAAAATTTATCCTTGAACTTGTTTTATTGAATTCTTATATCAGTGTCATCATCCTCATGTTTATATTATGTTGAAAGTTATCTGTGGCATGTAGTGCATAGATGGACTTGGTATGATTATGACCAGGGATTATTCGGTATAATCATAACCGTAATGTTACAAATGATGTGGTAAAAGTCCTCATTGGCCCGTAGTGCATTGATAGATAGTTGTTGGCATGATCATGACCATTGATTAATACACGAACATCCTTGGACCGTAGTGCATGGATAATTTGTGGTCGTGATACTAAAGAATATCCATGGCCGTAGTGCAGGGGTGATTCGATGATGAGGATTATTTATTAAGCTGAGTCTCAGCGATAAAAGTGATGAAAAACCTTTTAAATCATAGAAGATAGTAGATTTTATGCTCTACTTGACTCTTCTAATGGATTGCTTGTTCCGCTGCAGTTAAACTTGATGTTTGTTATTGTGACGCCCCCAAAACAGGTCCAATCCACCCAACCTATTCTGAGTCGCCAAATACATGGAACAGAAAATAACTACAACTTTATTACAATAATTGTCGTACAAAATACAACAACACATATGCTGTGAGTTTTGATACAAATATATACCAACTGTGACTCACATCCCAACCTTGGATAACACGTCACAATGGCACCTTACATAAAGGTATAGTCAAAAACTGTTTTAGAAATTAGAATCTTTGGGAAGTGCTCAAGGAAATCTTCGTACATGGGAGGCCATGCGTCTAGGTTATAATAGATATCATATGGCCACAGAATTATCCTTGGTTGACCCAATAGACCCCAAAGAAAAACGAGAAGATTACTATCATATTCTTTCCAATGGTGAGTCTTCTCTTGACATATCATTATCTCCATTGTCTCTAATTGAGAATTGTACTTCAAACAAACACCAAGATTATATAGGTAGTGCTCGTAGATATACTCAGCAAGTGGATGTGCACAACCCTGTCTTATGATGACACGAGGTTATATGTCATTAGACATCTTGTATGATAATGGCAAAACACCCTTCCAACGTTGGGTTTGCCTCACCCTATTTGATTCACCAAATATAACTACTAAATGATGACCACCATTCTATTCCCCAATTACCCCCGCTCGACTCAGCTACACTCTTATTACCTGAAAGGAATTGTGAAGCAAAAGGGTGAGCACAACTAGCTCAGTAAAGAATATCATGACTAAAGATAATTAAATTATCAATAGCCTTCATCAATAATAAATCAAAGATTTAGAACATATGGTAGATGATAAAACTTTTCAACCATAGTTGCATCGGAACGAGCAATCCATTAGAAGAGTCAAATAGACCATAAAGTCTATTATCTTCTCCATGTTAAAAATCCACCAATAATATTTTATCCCTGTAACATCAATCAACAGTTCTGGTCCACAATCATATGAATAACTCATAATCATAATTGTGATTCTAAATTTCTCTTCGCATCCTGAACGAAGATAATTTTCATCACATGTCTTTACCTGAAACATCAAAGATCATGGTTATACCAAATCACAGTTCCTGTTCATAATCATACTAATAAATTCATCTTTGCACTACGGGCCAAAGATATTCATCAACAGTTCATCTTTGCAATACTGGCCAAAGATATTCAACAACAGGTCATCTTTGCACTACGGCCAAAGATATTCATCAACAATTCATCTTTGCACTACATGCCAAAGATATTCTTCAATAGTTCATATTTGCACTACATGCCAAATATATTCATCAACAGTTCATATTTGGACTACAGGCCAAATATATTAATATCTCAAAGAAATATATAATACCAATAATCTACCCATCTTTACACTCAAGTCAAAGAGAAATTTCATCACTAAGATTATAAAAATGTTATATATGATAATAAAAATAATATGATAAAAACATGGATTTAATTTCAAGAGTAAGATTCATAAATCAACTGTAATTTGGTCAGAAAAAGAAATCAATTTTGTCGTGAATAGTACCCGTGAATAGTAACTCATGAATAGTAACTCGTGAATAGTAACCCCGACATGAAAAAGGTAGAAATTCTACATTAAAATTCATACCAATATTTCGGTATAATGATATTGAAAAAATAATATTTCTTAAGCTTATAAACAATTTATTTTAATTGTTTATACTTTACTAAATAATGCATTTAATCATCCTAAAATGCCAGACTCATAAGATTTCATCACCAATAACCAAAACCTTCATCAAAAATCTGCATATACCTCATATAGGATTCTCAAGCCATAAAATCCTATTTTCAATTTTCTTACTTCACATAACATATTTAATTCATTTATTCATAACTAGTTCATTTTCATGAAAAATACCAAATCAATTTCAAAAATATTTCTTTTCTGAGATTTAGCAGAATATAGTCCCATATTGAACATATATTTTTTCCGGAATTTTTAAAATTCATTTACTATTTTTCGTATGGCCAAAACAGCCGAATATTTAGATATTTATCATAAATTGTACTTTTATCCAAAAATTCTGAAATTCACAGAGTACACTGATATTATATAGATGTACTCCCAATAAAAATTTCATCAATTTTGTAGTTAACCACAAGGAGTTATAAGCGGTTACTTTTAAAATAGTATTTTCTCATAAAATTCATAACTTTTAATCTATACATCCAAAAATCATCATTTTTGGACACAATCTAGAAAACTCATCAAAATATCATTTCAAATTTTTCCATTATTTTTGAAGGTCTAAAAATTTACGAAACATAAAAAATATAACAACCTTTAAAATTCCTTACCTCAAAAGAGCAGTATTTCTGACTTGAATTCGGATATAACGCTGAATGAACTTGCGCCGTATAGAAACACTAAAGATATCTAAATACTAACAAAAATATGCTTGATAATATAGAGAGAGAAAACTTGTTTCTGGTGTGATTTTCAATTTAGCATAAACACCTATTTATAGGAAAATGCTAGAACGCCAAAGGAGACTAAAATAATAAAATATTCTTATTCTTATTCAATCTTCTACGCACACCCAATTTGATCAATCAAGCCAGCCAATTCTGAAATTCCTAGCAGCCCACATGTTTATAACACAAGTTGTAAGACCCCAACTTTTATAAATAAAGATGAATTTTTCTATAAATATTATTTTTGAATATTATGGAATAAATTTGATATAATGTTATAGTTGTGGGTAATATTTATAAATTTTGCAAAAGTATGCAAGTTGTTATAAAATATTCGTTTGGTGGGAATATTCTTTTTAGGAATATTCATACAACTACTCAATCATTGGTGGACCCCATAATGTAAATTATTATCGGATTGAGAAAACGACAAAAATATTTTATAAAAATAACGGTGGAGGTGTTACCGTTAAAATTGTTGAACTACCCGGTGGTAAAAGTACAGTAATACGCGTGGTTGCATAGTAGCACATGGTATTGATTATTGATGCTTACGTGAGAAGTCACCAATTTACGCTCAATTATTCTTCTAAAGAATTAACGCATCATATCTCTTATATTATTGATTCAATTATTGTCACAAAGATATCATCTCGTATAATATGTTATAGTATTAAATCAATAATTGAGACGACAAGTTATAAATGATTAATAATTGTTGAAAGATTAAATATGTGTTATGATTTGTGGTAAGTTTGATTATTTTATGGGGGGCCTATATGTCATCATCTAAGAGTCTCTTCATCAATAGTAATTACCTTTGTGAATAGTAATTACCTTCGTCAATAGTATTTACCTTAAATCAATAGTAATTACCCTTGTGAATAGTATTTACCTTAAATCAATAGTAATTACCTTCGTCGATAAGTAATTACCCTTGTGAATAGTATTTACCTTCATCAATAGTATTTACCTTCGTTAATAGTAATTACCTTTACAGACGTCGAACCACTTGTCGTTTCACATTACTGAAGCGCCGAACCACTTGTCGTTTCACATTACAAAGCGCCAAACCACTTTTCTTTTCACATCATTATTCGTCAAGCCACTTTGCTTTTCACACGGCAGTGCTAAGCTAGAAATCTTCTATAAATAGAGGCCTAGGGCTTCATTATTTTCACTTAATTCATTCAAGCTATAGAGAGAAAGTATAGAAAGAATAAAGAGAAAGAAGAAGAGTATTTTGTTACTACACTACTGCAGTATTCAATCTCCTACCAAAAGTAAGGGGTGTTATTCTTTCTTATTCATGAAGAGAGGCTGTTGTTATTCCATTGCTTATTATTCATTGGAATAACTTTGATAATGATTTACCCTATACTTGGTGACATTCTTCTATTATTCTCGTTAGAACATCCTCATGCGTGTGTGTTTTACACCGGACTCGGTTAAAATCTTTTTATTATTATTGTTGGAACATCATGCTCGTGTGTTTTACACCGGACTGGTTAAAATCTTTATCATTCATTGGAATATCCTATACGTGTGTTTTTAACGGATCTGGTTCCATCTTTATTATTCTATTGGAACATCGCTTGCGGTGTGAATTTCACCGACCGGTTCCGTTATTATTATTACATTGGAAT
This sequence comes from Panax quinquefolius, assembly GCA_020205615.1. Taxonomy (NCBI): domain Eukaryota; kingdom Viridiplantae; phylum Streptophyta; class Magnoliopsida; order Apiales; family Araliaceae; genus Panax; species Panax quinquefolius. Next base: position 128,414,974 of record CM035162.1, on the reverse strand, counting down.
AACTCATGCCATGAAATACCGCATGCATGGTGATTTCTTTTGTTATTCCATTCTTTATTATACCCGGTTAGTTAAAACTTTGACTTCTATACTCCATGAAATTAGTAGAATATCCTTGATATTTGCGTTTCATCCATATCTTTTCATGGAAATATTCTTCCGATCATTCTTGAATTTTACTAATTTGGACGTTAATAATTCCGGATAAAATAATTCTTGAACTTGTTTTATTGAATTCTTATATCATTGTCATCATCCTCATGTTTATATTATGTTGAAAGTCATCTGTGTATTCTGTAGTGCATAGATGGACTTGGTATGATTATGACGAGAGACTATTTGGTGTAATCACGTAGTAATGTTACAAATGATGTGATAAAATCCTCAATTGGTCAGTAGTGCATTGGTGGACGAGTTGTTGGCATGATCATGACCATTAATGAATACACAAATATTCTTGGCCCGTAGTGCATGAATAATTATGGTCGTGATATTAAAGAATATCCTCGTCAGAAGTAGTGCGAGGGGTGATTCGATGATGTAGAATATTTATTAAAGTCGAGTCTCATTATAAAAGTGATGAAAAACCTTTTAAAACCTAAAAGATAGTAGACTTTATTTTCTACTTGACTCTTTTAATGGATTGTATATTCATTCTTGATTAAACTGGTTGTCTATTGTATTTTATTAGTTTAACATTGTTGAAGACTATTGATAATTTATTACGCATTATCTTAGTCATAATATTTCTTCTTGGGCTAGTTGAGCTCACCCTTTCTTTCACCTTCTCTCGTGAAATGAGAATATAGCCGGGACGAGTCTGGGAAACGAGTGATGGTCCGAAGATAGCATTAGTAGTCCTCACTATTCTCGTAAAATAGTGTGATAATAATCGTAATGAGGACTTTTGTTTGAGTTTGTATAATATCTAGTAGACGATATTTGTATTTTAACTCACAGTTTATGTCGTATTGTACTACCTACGCATTATGTTAATAAGTTGTATTTAAATTACGTACCATGTAAGTGGCGACCAAAGATGGGTGATGTATACCTAATTTTGGGGGCGCCACGCGGTTAGTATCGAGAGCATAGGATATGATCCTGGCTAAGATGTGAGAATAGTACTAGGAGGGGAGAGACGGGGTAATACCTTCGCTAGTATGACCTACCTAAGTTTATGTGCTATTTTATTGGTTGGCCAGAAGATAGGGATAATTTGTTACATGTCAATTAACCTTTTGTTTTGTGGCGATTTGAAAATGACATCCGAGAATGTTGAGAATAGCAATGGAGCGCTTGAGCGATCGTTGATTCACCACATATCAATAATCGAGGATAATGTACATCGTGAAGGCGACAATCCTCATGCAAACAACAACACTTGACCAAATGATGAATGATCAAATGTTCGGAGGCTTTATGCAATTTATGCAACAAGCAAAGAAAGAGAGCGACTCTCTGCCCAAAACGTAGGTGGAAACATGGAAAACTCTCAGCGGTCACCGCTAAACAATTCAAGGAGCTGGGACCACCGGAGTTTAAGGGTGAGCAAAACCACTTGGCGGAAGCATGGATAAAGCAGATTACCAAGATATTTGATGTCTTGGGATGCTCCGAGGAGCAAAGGTTCCTTTGCCGCCTTTATGTGCATGGAGAGAGGCGATTCTTGGTGGGAATCGAAAGCGTACTCAACTTTTTGATCTTGAAGATATCTTGGGAGAAGTTCCAGAGTATTCAACGACAAATACTTTCCGAAAGTATTCGCCACATGAAGGAGGTGGAGTTTATCAAGTTGGAACAAAACAATATGACCGTGTCGCAATACGAGGCAAAATTTGCGGAGTTATCACGGTTTCGTCCCACTGGTGGATAATGAAGAGAGAATGGCGCGAATGTTTTAAGAGGTTTGAAGTCGGAGATACGTCAACATCTTATTTCTCATAAACCGTGTTTGTATTCGGATGTTGTAAATAGGGCTCGATTAGTGGAGCGCGATAATGAGTCAACTTAACTAAAAGAAAGCAAATTAAGCAAAATTATAATACCGGCGAGAGTAGTCATCAAGCGGTGACAACAAGCGTGGAGGGAATCATCAAAGGCGAGATATGGTAACCACTTCGGTGGTAATCGAGGCCAAAATAATAAGAATGGACATTTCAAGAAAAGGAGATTCAACAATGATGGAAAGCGTCAACACCAAAGACCCATTGTTAAGGAAGGAGAAAGACCACCTATTATATGCTTCAAATGCGGAGGAGAGGGACACATCGTCCAAAGCTGCGCCATGCCGCCTAAAGCATGTTATAATTGTGGAAGAGAAGGTCACTTAGCTCAATTTTTGTCGTTCATCAAGACAAATTCAACTAGGATGGAGGCACCAAAGGCCATCCCGGAAAAATTTAAACCCAGTAGTAAGAGGAGAGCGTTTGTTGTGACCTCCCAAAGAGCAAGGAATCGAATGAGGTCATCACGGGTAAGCTTATAATAAACTCTAATGAAGTCTATACTTTATTTGATAACGGTTCTACCCATTCTTTTATTTCTCCTACTTGCGCTCATCGATTAAATTTGACTCCGGAGAAATTAGACTTTGACTTATCTGTGGAAACTCCGTTGGGAGAAACCTTCATTACATCCACTGTTTATAAGTCTTGTTTGGTTCAAATCGGTACCCTCACATTACCGTCGATCTTATTTCATTAAAAATACTTGCATTTGATGTGATTCTAGGGATTGATTGGTTAACTACTTATCATGCAAAAATTGATTGTTTTCGTAAGGTTGTTAGCTTTCATATTCCTAATCAACCTATTATGCAAATTCAAACGACCAAACCATTAAAATCAATCACGGTCATCTCAAGCCATAAAGCTATTCGTTTATTGAAAAGCGGATGTCAAGCTTTCTTAGCTCATGTCATGATTTAAACAAAAATACGCCGGTTTTGAGCGATATTTCTATTGTTAATAAATTTCTGACGTATTCCGAAGAACTTCTGGCCTACCCCAGGCGTGAAATTGAATTTTGTATCGACCTTGAAACCCAGACAAAACCTATTTCCAAAGCCCCATATCGAATGGCTCTATTGAACTTCGTGGAGTTAAAGACCCAACCGCAGGAATTGTTAGACATTGGCTTTATTCGTCCTAGTACTTCTCCTTGGGGTGCTCTGTTCTATTCGTGAAGAAGAAAGATGGGAGTATGCGACTTTGTATTGATTATCTGGAGTTGAATCATGTCACCATCAAAAATAGGTATCCATTGCCACGTATTGATGACCTGTTTGACCGATTTGCAAGGAGCCAAATTCTTTTTAAAGATTGATCTTTGTTAGGATATCACCAATTGAAGATTAGAACCGCTGACATTCCAAAGACGGCTTTTAGAACTTCGAAGACGGGCATTATGAATTCCTAGTCATGTCCTTTGGATTGACTAATGCTCCGCCGCCTTCATGGATATGATGAACCAAGTATTCAAGGAATATTTAGATCACTTTGTGGTCGTCTTTATTGATGACATCCTTATTTATTCCAAAAGCCGTGAAGATCATGAAAGCAACACTTGAGGTGACACTCCAAAAGCTTCGTGAATATAAGCTTTATGCCAAGTTGAAGAAATGTGAGTTCGGCTTGAAGAAGTAGCATTCCTTGGGCACGCGTGGTATCAAGTCATGGAATATCATTGACCCAACAAAGATTGAAGCTATTCAAAGTTGGGAACAACCTAAATCAATGACCAAGCATCGTAGCTTTCTCGGTTTAATTTGGTTATTATCGGAGATTCGTGGAAGGATTTTCTCGAATCGCTACTCCATCGACTCAAATTGACTCGAAAAAAGATACAAAGTTCGGTTGGAGCAAAGAATGTGAGAAGAGTTTTCAAGAACTCAAGAGGAGACTTATTTCAAAGACTGTTCGACAATACCATCCGGCTCGGAGGATTTGTCATCTACAAATGATGCTTCGAGCAAAAGGTTGGGATGTGTTCTTATGCAACATGGAAAAGTTATAGCCTATGCCTCGCGACAACTCAAAGAATATGAGAGGAATTATCCTACTCATGATCTAGAGTTAGCATTTGTTATCTTTTGCACTTAAAATTTGGAGGCATTACTTGTATGGGGAGAAAGTGGAGATCTTTACGGATCATAAAAGCCTCAAATATTTCTTCACTCAAAAGGAACTCAACATGCGACAACGACGTTGGCTTGAACTGTTGAAAGATTATGATCATACCATCCAATACCATCCTGGAAAAGCGAACGTGGTAGCTGACGCATTGAGTAGAAAATTGTGACGCCCCCAAAATAGGTATACATCACCTATTATGAGTTGTCAATACATGGTACGTAAACAACTACAACTTTATTATTACAACAAGAAGCTGTGAGTTTGAATACAAATATTATCTTCTAGACAATATCTATACTCAAATAAATCCTCATCACATTTATTGATACATTATTTTACAAAATGGTGAGGACTACTAAACAATCCTTTCTAAAACCTTCATTCCATACCCAGACTGCGTACTCGCTATATTCTCGCCTCCCCGAGAAAAATGGAACAAAAGGAAAAGGGTGAGCTCAACTAGCTCAAGAAGAATATTATGACTAAGATAATATACAACAAATTATCGTTAGTCTTCAACAGGAAAAATATAATAGAATACAATAGACAACAAATTTTAAATCAATATTCATATGAAATAATAATTCATTAGAAGAGTTAAGTAGAGAATGCAAACTACTATCTTCTATGTATGAATTTAAAAGTTCATCGCCTATCTTTTATCCTGTAACATCAATCAATATACATCGGAATCAAATATTCATCTTTTGCACTACAGCCAAAGATATTCATCGATTAGTCATGTTCATTTAAACACACATTCATCTTTGCAGACTACGGGCCAAAGATATTCTCAGAAATCATTCATCTTTGCACTACTGGCCAAAGATATTCTTAAGAAATCATTCATCTTTGCACTATGTGCCAAAGATATTCCATAATATCATCATTTAAGACTGAGGATGATGAAAAATATATTTTTTTTAAAGAAACGAATCCAGTGAAACAAAATGACAAGGATTAAGGATTAAGGATTCAGTACTTGGTTTTATCCACGTCCAAAAATACCTCAAAAATAATCATAGTGGTGTAAAATTCAAGAATGATCAAAACATGGATACAATCGAGTTAGTATCCGAATAGATGTTTTAGACGAAAAGAAGAAATTTTATTTTTCTATTGAATAGTACCAGTATACGTGAATAGTGTCAGATATCGTGAATAAGGTCGTATACGTGAATAGTAACTCAGACACCAAAAGATAGAAATTCCACAAAAAACATCTTCACGCTTTCGTGAATAGTAACTCGTGAATAAGAACTCGTGAATAGTAACTCGTGAATAGTAACTCATGAATAGTAACCCATGAATATTAACTCCACATGAAAAAAGTTCCAAATTTGATAAAACTTTGGATCAACATTTCAAAAAATGATATTGAAGAAATAATATCATTATGAAAAAATAATATCCCTTACCTCGAAAAGATCAAGACTTTAGCTAGAATCTAGGGTATAGTCTTTGAAGGGAACTTGCACCGATCTAGCAATACTCAAAGTATACTCAAAATACTCACAAGAATAAGCTCAATAATATAGAGAGAAAACTTCGGTTTACGGTGTGATTTTCAATTCTAACCTAAGCACCTATTTATAGGAAATTGCTTAGAACACCAAAGCGAAAATTTAATATATTAATAATATTATTTTTCCACATCTTCCCACGCACACCATCAGCTGAAATCAACCACTAACACATGTCCCATAAGTGACAAAAACGTTTTTCATGCAAAAGTTACTTAAAACTCCAAAAAATGATAATCAATTAATCCGGAACTTCAATAATTCATAATAAATAGCCCTTTCATCAGAAAATTGAATCTTGCGAGTTTTATAGGAAATTCAATTCTCTACAACTTTGCGAAGAAAGTTTTCCAAATTCCAAATAGAAATTTACAGAAATCCACAAACCAAGCGATTTTACTGTGCTATAATCAAATTTCTATCAATAAATGGGGTCCACCGACATGTTTAACATGTTTTAAATATTTATTGTAACAAAATACTCTTCCTCCTCGTATACTCATATATCCCACATTCGTTGTAAAAATATCACCGTTAATATATTATTAAAATAATATATTTAAATGAATTATTTTATCGAGAAAAAGATAAAATATTAATTTTCAACAATTGTCATTTTAAAAATTTTCTCCATCTATATCCACATAAAATCAATATTTTCCTCATCATATAAATCAATAATTAATTATTCACAAATAATATTACGAATCACAATATGACAACCGTGCGGTTCCTGAGGAAGAGGGGCTTTCCAATAAGAATTTCTTCTTCGGGCGCATGCAATTAGGTGACCAAACCTCTCCTTATGTAACTTTCTAGACATTGCCAATAATGTTATCTAATAATTTTATTAGGATAATATGAATTATTGCTTCGATAAAGAAAAATATCGTGTAATGACAATTATTGAAACAACAAGAATATAAAATATCAACGCAGCAATTATTAACTCAATAAAATCTTTGAGCGAATAAGAATTACTGTAACCATTATTGAGTAGTGCCTTCACGTAAGAATCAATAATTGGTGCAATACTGGTGCTTCTTGCTCAACAACGCGTATTAGTGTGTTTTTAACCCAAGGGTATTCCAACAAGATTACTTGGTAATAACTTCATGCTATTATTTAAAAACAACTTATATTTGTCGTTTTCTTCATCCAATCGCTTTCCGTTATGGGGCCCACACATGGTCAAGCTTGTAGGTGCATTTAATATTCCCACAGCAGTATGAATATTCCACGACCAAACGAATATTCCCCGACGATAATGAATATTTTATAACCACTTGCTTATTTTGAAATATTTGCGTATTTAACCCTTAACTATCCACATTAATCAAATCAACCCTTACTATTTCAAAATAATAAACAAAGGAAATTCCTTTTTATTTAAAAATTTCGGGGTCTTACAACCTCCCCTCCTTATGAAATTTCGTCCTCGAAATTGACGTACGTACCTGGTGTTTCGAAAAGGTGAGGATACCTCTCTTTCATTTCCGCTTCCAATTCCTGTGTCATTTCTCTATAGCATGATTCCTCCACAAAACTTTAATCGGTGGTATGACCTTCATGCAGCAGTAGGACATGCTCCTTCCTATCCAAGATCTTGGCAAAGTACCTCCTCATACGTTAAGTCTTGGCTATCTCGTCCGGTTCTAACTCAATAACGTGGTTCGGGTCTTTCACATATTTACTGAAGTACGAGATATGTGAAACACATTATGAACACGTAGACATACTCTTTGAGGTAACGCAAGTCTATAGGCTACATTTCCTACTCGGTCAAGAATTTGAAATGGACCAATAAATCGTGGATTGAGCTTTCCTCTCTTCCCAAATCTTGTAACTCCCTTCCATGGAGCAACTCGCAACAATAACATGATCCCCACACTAAATTCCACGTCCTTTCGATGAAGATCCGCGATAACTCTTTTGTCGATCTTGTGCCGCTTTGTATATCGTTGTCAAATCATTTGGATCTTTTCGGTGAGTCATCGCACGTACATTAACTCGGGTCCCAACAATGTTGCTTCACCCACCTCATCCCAACATATTGGAGAACGACATTTTCGGTCCATATAATGCTTGAATGGAGCCACACCTATACTTGCACGATAATCTGTTGTTGTAGGAGAATTCCACCAATGGTAAATACTTATCCCAACTACCCTTGAAGTTTAGGACACGAGTCTTAATAGATCTTCAAGAGTTTGAATAGTCCTCTCGATTGTCTCGTCCGCTTTGGGGATGGTATCTTTGAACTAAATCGCAAACTGCGTGCCCATATCTTTTTTGCAAGCTAACCCAAAATCTTGAAGTGAATCTTGGGTCACGATCCGAAACTATGGATACAGCATGCCATGCAACCTCACAATCTCATTCACGCATATACTAGCAAGACATTCAAGGAATAAGTCTCCCGTATCGGCAAGAAATGAGCAGACTTGGTTAATCTATCAACAATAACCCAAATAGCATTGATGCCTTGAGAAACCGTAGGAAGACCCATAACGAAATCCATAGTAATGTGTTCCCACTTCCATTCCGGAATCTCAAGTGGTTGCAACGGACCCTTAGGTACAAGATGCTCCGCCTTTACACGTTGACAAGTTAAACACATTGAGATAAACTTTGCAATCTCTCTCTTCATATTGTTCCACCAAAATGTATGTCAAAGATCACGATACATTTTAGTACTTCCAGGATGGATTGCAAATGGCGTATTATGTGCCTCCATCATAATCTTGTACTTCAAATCAGAGTCGTTAGGAACACAAAGTCTAGAGTGGACTCGAAGTATTCCTTCTTCATCAATTCTCGCCCTAATAGCTCCTTCTTGTACTTTCTTCTTCATACGCATCATTTCAAGATTGGTGGCTTGAGCAACCTTAACTTTTTCTATTAAAGTTGGCTCTACGCGATACTTGACATCATCACACTGCTCCTCGCATATGATCTTCTACTCAACGCGTCAGCTACCACGTTCGCTTTACCAGGATGGTATTGAATAGTGTGGTCATAGTCTTTCAATAGTTCGAGCCAACGTCGCTGCCGCATGTTGAGTTCTTTTTGAGTGAAGAAATATTTAAGGCTTTTATGGTCTGAATATATCTCCACTTTCTCCCCATATAGATAGTGCCTCCATATTTTTAATGAAACGATTGCCGCTAACTCTAGATCATGAGTAGGATAATTCCTCTCATACTCTTTTAAGTTGTCGCGAGGCATAGGCTATGACTTTCCCACGTTGCATGAGAACACATCCTAACCCTTTGCTCGAAGCATCATTCAGAGATAACAAATCCATCCGAACCAGATGGTATTGTTAGAACAGTCTGCGAAATAAGTCTCCTCTTAAGCTCTTGGAAACTTTTCTCGCATTCTTCGCTCCAAACTAATTTTGTATCCTTCCGAAAGTTAGGCATTGAGTTAATGGAGTAGCGATTCGAGAAAACCCTTCCACGAATCTCCGATAATAACCCACTAAGCCCAAAAGCTACGACTTGACCACCGACTTTGGTTGTTCTAACTTTGTATTACTTCAATCTTCTTGGGATCAACAGATACTCCATGTTTCGACACCACGTGCCCAAGGAATGCTACTTCCTTAAGCCGTAACTCGCATTTCTTCAATTTGGCATATAGTTGGTTTTCACGAAGCCTTTCGAGTACCAACTTCAAATGGTGCTCATGATCTTCACGGCTTTTGGAATATATGAGGATGTCATCAATAAAGACAACAACGAATTGATCCAAATATTCCTTGAATACTCGGTTCATCATATCCATGAAAGCATGAGGAGCATTAGTTAGTCCAAAAGACATGACTAAGAATTCATAATGCCCATACCGAGTTCAAGGCGGTCTTTGGAATATCCTCGATTCTAATCTTCATTTGATGATATCCGAATCTAAGATCGATTTTTGAAAAGAATTGTGCCCCTCAGAATTGGTCAAACAAGTCATCAATACGAGGTAGAGGATACCTATTCTTGATGGTGACATGGTTCAATTCCCGATAGTCAATACAAAGTCGCATACTCCCCGTCTTTCTTCTTTACAAATAAAACAGAGCACCCCAAGGAGATGTACTAGGGGCGAATGAAACCGATGTCCAACAATTTCTGTAGTTGGACCTTTAACTCCGAAGTTCAATAGGAGCCATTCGATATGGGGTTTTAGAAATGGGCTTTGTACCAGTTCAAGATCAATAAAGAATTCAACTTCATGTTCGGGGTAGAAAAAGGGAAGTTCTTCGGAAATACGTCGGGAAAGTCAATAACAACAGAATATTATTCAAATTTGACGTGTCTTTATTCAAATCCATAACATGGGCTAAGAAAGCTTGACATCCGCTTTTTTAATAAACGAATAGCTTTATGATTAGATATGACAAATGATCGATTTTAATGGTTTAGTTGCTTGAATTGCATAACAGTTGGTTAGGAATATGAAAACTAACAACCTTACGAAAATAATCAATTTTGGCATGATGAGTAGTTAACCAATCAATCCCTAAAATCACATCAAAAGCAAGTATCTTTAAAGAGATAAGGTCAATGTAAGGTAAGGTAATGGTGCCAACTTGAATCAAACAAGATTTATAAACAAAGTGGATGTGATGAAAGTTTCTCCTAACGGAGTTTCCACAGATAGGTCAAAGTCTAATTTCTCCGAGTCAAGTTTAAACGTTGAGCACATGCAGGAGAGATAAATGAATGGGTAGCACTAGATTATCAAGTAAGGTATAAACTTCGCAAGAATTTATAAATAGCTTACCCGTGATCACCTTGTTTGGGTTCCTCGCATTATGACCGATCCACAACAAACGCTCTTCCGGAATCGTTGACTTTGACTTTTTTCGGGACGGATCTTTTTGAGTCACCGTCCCCATTGAACTAGGTTTCGCTCATCGCATAATCTCGAGCGATATGTCCTTCCTTTCCACAATTATAGCATACCTTGAACTGTTGGGGCGTGTTTGATCGATATGTCCCTCTTTTCGCATTTGTAGCATATATGACCGGTGGTCGTTCTCCTCCTTAGAACCGATTCTCTTGCCAAGACCGCTATCTTCACATGGTCGTTGTTAAATCTCCTCTTTTTAAAATCTCCTCCCGACTCGCTTCTTCTATTTTCATGGCCATGATTACCACCGAGAGGTTACCATTTTCTGTCCGTCTGCTTTTCTCCGCAGTTATCATTATCTCATTGATCGCTATCTCTCGACACGATCCTCGTTATGGTCCTCAGTTGGACCGTACTTTCGTTATCTCGCCTAATAATTAAGCCCTGCTTACAACATCTAAATAAAGAGAAAATTTATGAGAAATGAGATATCGACGTACGCCGGGTTTCAAACCTCTAAGAAACATCCGCGCATACACGCTCCTCATTCTCCACCAAATGAGGTGCAAACTCGATAACTCTCGCAAACTTTGCCTCGTCATCGAGACAAATCATGTTGTTTTGTTCCAATCGATGAACTCCACTTCCTTCATATGATTAACACTTTCGTGAAAGTATTTGTCATTAAATAGCTTCAAACGCCTCCCAAGACATGCTTTGAAATGTACCGATGGGTACGCTTCACGCACTCCCACCAAGAGTCCGCTTTCGCCACGGAACATAAAGGTGGCGAATGGAACCTTTACATTCCTCCGCATCCCAAGACATCGAATATCTTGGTAATTTGCTTGACCCATGTTTCGCCATGATAGGATCCTATTTTCCTTAAATTCAGCGGTCCCAACTCTTTGAATCGCTTGTTTGTGACAACCCATGAATTGCTATCATTTCCTCCTCGTATTTTGAACACGAAGTCTCCTCAAATCGATTTTGTATGAACCGCAAAAAGCTTCTAAACATCCCTCATTCATCATCTCGCTTAGTGGTGTTGTTCACGGGAGGAACATTGCCCGACTGTTGTTGCACGTTCTCCTCGTTGGTGAGTACAGCATCTCCACGGCCTCATTTCTATTGTTAATATTCTCCGTCGACATTCTCAAATCATGTCATAAAACAAGGTTAATTAAGGAAATCAATATATCACATAATATCCCTATATATCGACCAACTAACTAAAATAAGCTTAGGTAGGACACACTAGCGAAGGATTTACTCTGCCTCTCCTCCTAGTTCTATTCCCCGATCTCCGCCAGAGATCATATCCCTAAGCTCGATACCAATTGTGACGCCCCCAAAATAGGTATACATCACCTATTATGAGTTGTCAATACATGGCATGTAAACAACTACAACTTTATTATTACAACAAGAAAGCGTGAGTTTGAATACAAATATTATCTTCTGATAATATCTATACTCAAATAAATCCTCATCACATTTATTAATACATTATTTTACAAAATGGTGAGGACTACTAAACAATCCTTTCTAAAACCTTCATTCCATACCCCGACTCGTACTTCGCTATATTCTCGCCTCCCGAGAAAAATGGAACAAAAAGGAAATGGGTGAGCTCAACTAGCTCAAGAAAGAATATTATGACTAAGATAATATACAACAAATTATCGTTAGTCTTCAACAGGAAAAATATAATAGAATACAATAGACAACAAATTTTAAATCAATATTCATAATGAAATAATAATTCATTAGAAGAGTTAAGTAGAGAATGCAAACTACTATCTTCTATGTATGAATTTAAAAGTTCATCGCCTATCTTTTATCCCCCAGTAACATCAATCAATATACATCCGGAATCAAATATTCATCTTGCACTACAAAAGCCAAAGATATTCATCACCGTCATGTTCATTTAAACACTGCTCATCTTTGCACTACGGGCCAAAGATATTCTTCAGAAATCATTCATCTTTGCACTACTGTGCCAAAGATATTCTTAAGAAATCATTCATCTTTTGCACTAAAGCCAAAGATATTCCATAATATCATCATTTAAGACCGAGGATGATGAAAATATTTTTTTTTTAAAGAAACGAATCCGGTGAAACAAAATGACAAGGATTAAGGATTAAGGATTCGTACTTGGTTTTATCCACGTCCAAAAATACCTCAAAAATAATCATAGTGGTGTAAAATTCAAGAATGATCAAAACATGGATACAATCGAGTTAGTATCCGAATAGATGTTTTGGACTTAAAAGAAGAAATTTTATTTTTCTATTGAATAGTACCGTATCGTGAATAGTGTCAGATATCGTGAATAAGGCCGTACACGTGAATAGTAACTCTCGACACCAAAAGATAGAAATTCCACAAAAACATCTTTGAATAAGCTCGTGAATAAGAATCGTGAATAGTAAATCGTGAATAGTAACTCATGAATAGTAACCCATGAATATTAACTCCGACATGAAAAAGTTCCAAATTTGATAAAACTTCAGATCAACATTTCAAAAAAATGATATGAAGAAATAATATCATTATGAAAAAAAATAATATCCCTTTACCGAAAGATCAAGATTTTAGCTAGAATACCGTGTATAGTCTTTCAAGGAACTTGCACCGCCTAGCAATACTCAAAGTATACTCAAAATACTCACAAGAATAAGCTCAATAATATAGAGAGAAAACTTGGGTTTCGGTGTGATTTTCAATTCTAACCTAAGACCTATTTATAGAAATCGCTTAGAACACCAAAGCAGTAAAATTTAATATATTAATAATATTATTTTTCCACATCTTCCCACGCACACCATCAGCTGAAATCAACCACTAACACATGTCCCATAAGTGACAAAAACGTTTTTCATGCAAAAGTTACTTAAAACTCCAAAAAATGATAATCAATTAATCTGGAACTTCAATAATTCATAATAAATAGCCTTTCATCAGAAAATTCGAATCTTGCGAGTTTTTATAGGAAATTCAATTCTCTACAACTTTGCGTAAGAAAGTTTTTCCAAATTCCAAATAGAAATTTACCAAATCCACAAACAAGCGATTTTCTGTGCTATAATCAAATTTCAACTAATAAATGGGGTCCACCGACATGTTTAACATGTTTTAAATATTTATTGTAACAAAAATACTCTTCCTCCTCAGATACTCATATATCCCACATTCGTTGTAAAAATATCACCGTTAATATATTATTAAAATAATATATTTAAATGAATTATTTTATCGTAAAAAGATAAAATATTAATTTTCAACAATTGTCATTTTAAAATTTTCTCCATCTATATCCACATAAAATCAATATTTTCCTCATCATATAAATCAATAATTAATTATTCACAAATAATATTACGTAATCACAATATTGACAACTGTGCGGTCTCAGAAAGAGGGGCTTTCCAATAAGAATTTCTTCTTCATCTTTGGCCGCAATTAGGTGACCAAACCTCTCCTTGTATGTAACTTTCTAGACATTGCCAATAATGTTATCTAATAATTTTATTCAGATAATATGAATTATTGCTTCGATAAAGAAAAATATTGTGTAATGACAATTATTGAAACAACAAAGAATATAAAATATCAACGCAAAGAATTATTAACTCAATAAAATATCGAACAAGAATTATCGTAACCATTATTGAGTAGTGCCTTCTTCACGTAAGAATCAATAATTGGTGCAATACCGTGTCTTCATTGCTCAACAACGGCAGATTAGTGTGTTTTAACCACCGGGTATTCCATCAAGATACTGTGAATAACTACGCTAGTTATTTAAAAACAACTTATATTTGTCGCTTTCTTCATCCAATCGCTTTTCACATGGGGCCCACACATGGCTACGCGTCAATGCATTTAATATTTCACAAAGATTTAATATTCCACGACCAAACGAATATTCCCGACGATAATGAATATTTTATAACCACTGCTTATTTTGAAATATTTGCGTATTTAACCCTTAACTATCCACATTAATCAAATCAACCCTTACTATTTCAAAATAATAAATAAAGGAAATTCCTTTTTATTTAAAAATTTTGGTCTTACAAAAATCATATGCAAGAAATACGAGTGCGATATTGTCAACGCAAAGGCCCATTTTGTGTGACTTGCAAAGGATGGAGATAGAGTTAAAGACTCTGTGGATGCATGTGATGATAGCAAGTATACTGAGTAGAATCGACTTTAATCGATAAAGTTAAAGTCGCTTTCAAGCTACGGACACGGAGTTGATGCGTATGAAGAAGAAAGTGCAAGAAGGTGCTATCCAAGCAAGAATCGATGAAGAAGGAATACTTTCGAGTCAACTCCAAACTTTGTGTTCCTAACGACCACGATTTAAAGTATAATATCATGATGGAGGCGCACAACACACCATTTGCAATCCATCTCGGGAGTACCAAAATGTATCATGATATTCATCATACATTTTGGTGGAGCAATATGAAGAGAGAGATAATATTGTTTATCTCAAGGTGTCTAACTTGTCAACGAAGTTAAAGCGGAGCATCAAGTTCCAAAAGGTCCATGCAACCACTTGAAATTCCGTAATGGAAGTGGGAGCACATTACCATGGATTTCGTTCACGGCCTTCCTAAGGTTTCTCAAGGCATTGATGCGATTTGGGTCATTGTTGATAGATTGACCAAGTCCGCTCATTTCTTACCGATACTGAGAAACTTATACACTTGAACGTCTTGCTCGTATGTACATAAACGAGATTGTAAGAGGCGCATGGTATGCTTAAGATCCATAGTTTCGATCGAGACCCAAGATTCACTTCACGATTTTGGGGTTAGTTTGCAAAAAGCTATGGGCACAGACTTACGGTTTAGCTAGGCATATCATCCTCGACGGGACGGACAAATGGAGAGGACTATTCAAACTCTTCAAGATCTATTAAGACTCTGTGTCCTTGATTTCAAGGGAGTTGGGACAAGTTCTTACCATTGGTGGAGTTTTCCTACAACAACAGATTATCAAGCAAGTATTGGCATGGCTCCATTCAAGGCCAGTATGGAAGAAAGTGTCGTTCTCAAGATCTTTGGGATGAGGTGGGTGAAGCAACGTTGTTGGGACCGGGAGTTGGTACGTATGATGACTACGGAAAAGATTCAAACGATCCGACAACGTATAAAACCTCACAAAATCGACAAAAGAGTTATCCGATCTTCATCGAAAGGACGTGGAATTCGATATAGGAGATCATGTGTTGTTAAAAGTTGCTCCATGGAAAGGAGTTACAAGATTTGGAAAGAGAGGAAAACTTAATCCTCGATTCATCGGTCCATTTTAATCCTCGATCGAGTAGGAATCGTGGCCTATAGACTCGCTTTTCGCCAAATATGTCTCGTGTTCATAACGCTTTTCACATATCCATGTTACGTAAATATGTGAAAGACCCGAACCACATTATTGAGTTAGAATAGGATTTAAATAGCGGAAGATTTGACGTATGAAGAGGTTCTGCTCAAATTTTGATAAGAAGGAACATATTCTACGCTCCAAGGTTATACCTCAAGTCAAAGTTTTGTGGAGGAACCACGATGTTGAGGAAATGACTTGGGAGTTAGAATCAAATGAAATCAAGGTATCCTTACCTCTTCGACATACCGTGCACGCACCTAATTTAGAGGGCAAAATTTCATAAGAAGGGAGGTTGTAAGACCCCAACTTTTATAAATAAAGATGAATTTTTCTATAAATATTATTTTTGAATATTATGGAATAAATTTGATATAATGTTATAGTTGTGGGTAATATTTATAAATTTTGCAAAGTATGCAAGTTTTTATAAAATATTCGTTTGGTCTGGGAATATTCTTTTTAGGGAATATTCAGATAATGTACTCAATCATTGGTGGACCCCATAATGTAATTATTATTCGGATCGAGAAAACGACAAAAATATTTTATAAAAATAACTACGGAGGTGTTACCGTTAAAATTGTTGAACTACCCGGTGGTAAAAGTACGAGAATCTGGCGTGGTTACATAGTAGCACACTCAGATTGATTATTGATGCTTACGTGAGAAGTCACTCAATTTACGCTCAATTATTGCTACAAAGAATTGTCGCATCATATCTCTTATATTATTGATTCAATTATTGTCACAAGATCATCCGTATAATATGTTATAGTATTAAATCAATAATTGAGACGACAAGTTATAAATGATTAATAATTGTTGAAAGATTAAATATGTGTTATGATTTGTGGTAAGTTTGATTATTTTATGGGGGCTCATATGTCATCATCTAAGAGTCTCTTAAATCAATAGTAATTACCTTTGTGAATAGTAATTACCTTCACAATAGTATTTACCTTCATCAATAGTAATTACCCCCGAATGAATAGTATTTACCTTCGTTAATAGTAATTACCTTCGTCAATAAGTAATTACCCTTGTGAATAGTATTTACCTTCGTCAATAGTATTTACCTTCGTTAATAGTAATTACCTTTACCAGACGTCGAACCACTTGTCGTTTCACATTACAAAGGCCGAACCACTTGTCGTTTCACATTACAAAGGCCAAACCACTTTTCTTTTCACATCATTAGTCGTCAAGCCACTTGCCTTTTCACACACTGGCGGTGCTAAGCTAGAAATCTTCTATAAATAGAGGCCTAGGGCTTCATTATTTTCACTTAATTCATTCAAGCTTATAGAGAGAAAGTATAGAAAGAATAAGAGAGAAAGAAGAAGAGTATTTTGTTACTACACCGTCAGCAGATTCAATCTCCTACCAAAAGTAAGGGGTGTTATTCTTTCTTATTCATGAAGAGAACTGTTGTTATTCCATTGCTTATTATTCTGTTGGAATAACTCAGTATGTGGTTTACCCTATACTTGGTGACATTCTTCTATTATTACATTGGAACATCCCGTCCCGTGTTTTTTACGGACCGGTTCTCGCTCTTTTATTATTATTCTCTGTTGGAACATCACATGCATGTGTTTTACACCGGACCGGTTCCATCTTTATCATTACGTTGGAATATCCTATCTCGTATGTTTTACACCGGATCCGGTTCCATCTTTATTATTCTGTTGGAACATCCCGCTTGGTGTGAATTTCACCGACACCAGTTCCGTTATTATTATTCTGTTGAATAACTCGCTCATGCGATGTACCGCATGCATGGTGATTTCTTTGTTATTCCATTCTTTATTATACCCAAATTGGTTAAAACTTTGACTTCTATACTCCATGAAATTAGTAGAATATCCTTGATATTTGCGTTTCATCCAAAGATCTTTTCATGGAAATATTCTTCCGATCATTCTTGAATTTTACTAATTTGGACGTTAATAATTCCCGGATAAAATAATTTTGAACTTGTTTTATTGAATTCTTATATCATTGTCATCATCCTCATATTTATATTATGTTGAAAGTCATCTGCGTGGTCAGTAGTGCATAGATGGACTTGGTATGATTATGACCAGAGACTATTGATTGTAATCATGACCGTAATGTTACAAATGATGTGATAAAAATCCTCAAATTGTCAGTAGTGCATTGGTGGACGATTGTTGGCATGATCATGACCATTAATGAATACACAAATATTCTTCGCCCGTGAGTGCATGAATAATTATGGTCGTGATATTAAAGAATATCCTCGTCAGAAAAGTGCGTGGGGTGATTCGATGATGTAGAATATTTATTAAAGTCGAGTCTCAAATTTATAACAAATGATGAAAAACCCTTTTAAAACCTAAAAGATAGTAGATTTTATTTTCTACTTGACTCTTTTAATGGATCAGATATTCACGCAGATTAAACCTGGTTGTCTATTGTATTTTATCGGTTTAACATTGTTGAAGACTATTGATAATTTATTCTGCATTATCTTAGTCATAATATTTCTTCTTGGGCTAGTTGAGCTTACCCTTTCTTTCTTTGTTCTCTTCGTGAAATGAGAATATATTTGGGACGAGCCTGGGAAACGAGTGATGGTCCCAAGATAGTATAGTAGTACTACTCATATTCGTAAAATAGTGTGATAATAATCTGTAATGAGGACTTTTTGTTTGAGTTTGTATAATATCTAGTAGATTTATATTTGTATTTTAACTCACAGCTTTATGTCAGATTGTATACATACGCTTATGTTAATAAGTTGTATTTAAATTCGCACCATGTAAGTGGCTACCAAAGATGGGTGATGTATACCTAATTTTGGGGCGTCACACAAGTGGGTCCCACCCATAATTAAATAAAATTATTTTATTTTTTTGAAACTTTAGTGATTCATAAAAAATAGCCCGCTTATCAAAAAATAATCTAATTTTATTTCCATTCTACACCAAATCGAATTCTCTACAACTTTGTAGCTTTGAGTTTTTCCAAATTCCAAACATAAAATATTCGAAATCCACAAACGGATGATTTTTAATACCTCCACACCGACAAAATACTGATAAAACACCTCAGCATTAATTCCTTCATTTTTATCCATATAAAAATAAATATATCCATCATTTATATCCACATAAAATAAATATTTCCTTATCATATAAATCAATAATTAATTATTCACAAATAATATTACAGAATCACAATTATGACAACCAGGCCGTTCCCAAGAAAGAGAGGGCTTTCCAATAAGAATTTCTCCTTACTGGCGCGCAATTAGGTGACCAAAACTCTCCTTGACAGAACTTTCTAGACATTGACAATAATGATATCTAATAATATTATTCAAATAATATGAATTATTGATCCGATAATGGAAAATACTATGCAGTGATAATTATTGAAACAACAATAATATAAAATATCAACGCAAAGAATTATTGAGTCAATAAAATAAAATATTGAACAAGAATTATCGTGAACGATTATTGAAGTAGTGCCTTCTTCACGTAAGAATCAATAATTTCAAAATATCGCGTAATACCGTAATGCCATCAATAACGCCAGACATCGATTTTAACCACCGGGTATTCCAACAATTGTTAACAGTAACCATTACTACCGCTTTTTTTTATAAAACTCAAATTTGTCGCTTTCTTCGTAAGCGACGCTTATTCATTATGGGCCCATAATGATCGCTACTGGCCGCATTTAATAATCCCCGACGTAAAGAATATTCTACGACTAAACAAATATTCCCCACAACAATGAATATTTTAAAACCACTTGCGTATTTTGAAAAAAAATCATATATCACCCTTAATTTTAACCTTTTATCAATTTAACCATTTACTGAATAGTAATTATAAGAAAAATTGAATACTTTTATTTCATAAAATTGTGGTCTTACAATCTCCTCCTTATGAAATTTCGTCCCCCAAATTTACGTGACTGTATTTCGAAGAGTTGAGAATATCTTACTTTCATTTCAGATTCTATCTCTCCGGTCATCATGATTTCTCCATTGCTCATCTCCCGTGATAACTTCATTTGGATTCCTCACTTGTTGGGAAGTCATGACAACCGCTATCCTCAAACTACTCGGCTTTGATTTGTCTAGGGTAGCATTTGGCGTCATCACTACCGTTGGAATATACTTTTTTATAGGGCATATTCCTCCCTCAACTGCCTCGTCGTACTCCTGATTCATGATCTAAATCATCAATCTTCGATCCATATCGAATTCAGGTTGACCGCTCTGTACAGGGTAGTTCAAAACTCGATGTTGGGTTCTCCCTATAGTTGTCCAAAAAGAGAAATTCATATCATCTATTTTAGCCTTCTTAGATCGGACATCTCTTTCCACAATATCAACGCATCGTGTGGCATTTTACCCATGCATCACTCATTCTCACTCGTTCAGTTGTTTCTTCTTTCAAATTTCGATTCCGCTTTTATCATCTTATACTCTGCCAAAGAATGCTTCTGTTCAAGCATCACATATCGGGTAACACAAGCTTGAATCGTTGCATCCTTTTGCTCTATGACCGTCTGTCGTTCTTCAGCCTGCTTTTCTAACTCATGAATACGATTTTTCAATTCTACATTTTAATCATAAAATACCTCTAATAAATTCTCCTCAGTTCATCTTCTTCCTCACTCTCAAATTTGCTACCTCTGCGACTAGTTTAGGGTGCAACTATTAATTCTTCCTCACCACAAGAATATCTCTAATTCCTTCTTCGTCTCGACATCACATTATCATGGTTAGTGATTAGAGGTATCCCCACGCCTCATTCACTCCATTGTTAGCATTCTCACCGCCATTCTCAATCTCGCCATAAAACAAGGGTTAATTAAACAAATTAATATATCACATAATATCCCGATATTATGGATCGACCAACAATTAAGCTTTAGATAGGACACACTAGCTTAAGGATTTACTCATCTCTCCCTCCTAGTTCTATTCCCCGATCTCCGCCGGAGACCATATCCCTAAGCTTTGATACCAACCTGTGACGCCCCAAAACAGTCCAATCCATCCAACCTATTCTCGAGTTGCCAAATACATGGGTACGTAAAACAACTACAACTTTATTACAACAATTGTCGGCAAAATACAACAACACATATGTCGTGGGTTTTGATATAAATATATACCAACTGTGACTCACATCCCAACCTTGGATAAGACGTCACAATGGCACCTTACATAAATGTATAGTCAAAACCTGCTTTTAGAAATTAGAATCTTTGGGAAGTGCTTAAGAATCCTTCTCTTCGTACATGGGAGGCCATGTGTTCAGGTTATAATAGATATCATATGGCCACGTAATTATCCTCGTCAATCTAATAGACCCCAAAGAAAAACGAGAAGATTACTATCATATTCTTTCCAATGGTGAGTCTTTTCGACATATCATTATCTCCACCGCCTCTAAATTGAGAATTATACTTCAAACAAACACCAAGATTATATAAGTAGTGCTAGTAGATATACTCAACAAGTGGATGTGCACAACCTCGCTTCTTATGATGACACGAGGTTGTATGTCATTAGACATCTTGTATTATAGTGGCAAAACACCCTTCCAACGTTGGGTTTACTTCAGCCTATTTGATTCACTAAATATAACTACTAAATGATGACCACCTATTCTATTCCCCTCGTTACCCTCGTCAACTCGCCTACACTCTTATTACCCAAAGGAATTGTGAAGCAAAAGGGTGAGCACAACTAGCTCAGTAAAGAATATCATGACTAAAGATAATTAAATTATCAATAGCCTTCATCAATAATAAATCAAAGATTTAGAACATATGGTAGATGATAAAACTTTTCAACCATAGTTGCAGCGGAACGAGCAATCCATTAGAAGAGTCAAATAGACCATAAAGTCTATTATCTTCTCCATGTTAAAAATCTACCAACAATATTTTATCCCTGTAACATCAATCAACAGTTTTGGTCCACAATCATATGAATAACTCATAATCATAATTGTGATTCTAAATTTCTCTTCGCATCCAGGATGAAGATAATTTTCATCACATGTCTTTACCGAAACATCAAAGATCATGGTTATACCAAATCACGCCTGCTCATAATCATACTAATAAATTCATCTTCGCACTACGGCCAAAGATATTCATCAACAGCTCATCTTTGCACTCACCGCCAAAGATATTCAACAACAGTCATCTTTGACTACTACCTAAAGATATTCATCAACAATTCTTCTTCAGACTACATGCCAAAGATATTCCTCATCAGATTCATATTTGCATTACATGCCAAATATATTCATCAACATTCATATTTGCACTACATGTGCCAAATATATTAATATCTCAAAGAAATATATAATCATTTTTTAATTTATATAAACAATAATTATAACCATGTTGATCCATTCACCTTTGCACTTAAGCTAAAAATATTTAATTGTAAATTCAATGGTCATGATCATACTACCAATCGATTCAACTTTGCACCATCGCCAAAGAGAACCCGTGAGACCCTTTGATTTTATCAATAAAGATTTAAATTTTGTTGAAATAATTTTTAATATTATGGTGTGAATTTAAGATAATATTATAGTTGTGGGTAGTATTTATAAATTTTGCAAAGTATGCAAGTGGTTATATTATATTCGATTGGCTGGGGAATATTCTTTATTGAAGCAGGAATATTCGCACAACTACTCAATCATTGGTGGACCCCACAATGTAATTATCATTTGATTGAGAAAACGACAAAAATATTTTATTGAAATAACTATGGAAGTTTTACCGTGGTTACCGTTGAACTACTCAAGAGTAAAAGTACAAAGAATACGTGTGGTCGCATAAGAAAGACACCAGATTGATTATCGATGCTTATGTGAGAAGTCACTCGGTTTGATTCCATTATCACGATTAATAATATGAATTATTATAATGATAATGACGTTTTGTTTTATTCAGATTATTAACGTAATAAAATGTAAACATCTTTTATATAAAATAGAATACTTTATTAAAGTTATTCTATAAATGTAATATATTATATTTTATTACGCATATACACAGATATAGTGTTTTTCAGATAAGTTTTTTGCATAGTGTTGTATAAGGTTTGCAGATAGTAAAAAATTTTTATATAAATAGAATATATTATATTTTATTTAAAAGATTTTCTTTAAATATGACCGTCGATTAAAGTAAATCGATCTGGACCGCTCATGGATTAGTTACTATGCATTCCATTTTCCTATAAATAAGCTCATTCCTTCATTATTTTCTTACTTAATTCATTGAAACTCTGTAGAGAGAAATTATAGAGAGAAGTTTATAGAGAGAAAAATATATAGAAAGAAGAAGAGTATTCTCGCTACTTCACTACTTCTATATTCATTCTTTTTACTAAGAAGGTGTTATTCTTTCTTCTTGAAGAGAACTTCGTTATTCCATTCACTATTATTACATTGAATAACTCGTAAAAGTGGTATACCCTATACATAACCGTGATACGCGACATACCCTATACTTGGTGAAATCCTTATGTTATTCCATTGCTTATTATTCGCTGAATAACTCAGATACATGGTTTACCCTATACTTGGTGACATTCTTCTATTATTCGTTGAACATCCCGCTTCGGTGTTTTACACCGGACCGGTTCCGCTTTTTATTATTCTCGTTGGAACATCCCGCTCGTGGTGTTTTACACCGACTCGGTTCCGCTCTTTATCATTCTCGCTGAATATCCTATCTCGTGTGTTTTACACCGGATCCGGTTCCATCTTTATTATTCTGGTTGGAACATCCCGCTTGCAGTGAATTTCACCGACCTCGTTCCGTTATTATTATTCTCGTTGAATAACTCGCCTATGCTAAGCACCGCATTTATGGTGATTTCTTTTGTTATTCCATTCTTTATTATACCAAATTGGTTAAAACTTTGACTTTATACTCCATGAAATTAGTAGAATATCCTTGATATTTCATAAGCGCTCATCCAAAGATCTTCTCATGGAAATATTCTTCCGATCATTCGTGAATTTTACTCACGTAAACAAAAGATTATGTTCGACAATTTGACGTTAATAATTCATGGATTAAATAATTCTTGAACTTGTTTTATTGAATTACTATGTCATCATCATCATCCTCATGTTATATTATGTTATCTTCGCTTACGCAAGCATAGATGAACTTAGTATGATTATACACAGTGGATCATTCTAAGATAATCACGACTTGATATAAATGATGTGACAAAAGTCCTCAAAGGGCTCGTGAATGCAAGTTGATGGATAGTTTTTGGTATGATTATGACCGGGGTGATTGATTTTAGATAGTCATGACCATCGATAATTTGATGAAAATCCTCGATCGCGGTACATGGATGATTAGATGTGGTGGTTTATTTATTGTCGAGTCTCGCCGATAAAATTGATGAAAACCTTTTAAAACCTAAAAGATAGTAGACTTTATTCTCTACTTGATTTCTTTTTAATGGATTGCTTATTCCACCGCAGCTTAAACCTGGTTGTCTATTGTATTTTATCGCTTAACATCGCTGAAGGCTAATGATAATTTATTCTCGCATTATCTTAGTCATAATATTTTTATCGGGCTAGTTGAGCTCACCTTTTTTTTTCACCGTTTTCTTCGTGAAATGAGAACATAGCCGGGACGAAGCCTGGGAACGGAGTAATGGTCCAGAGGATAAGATTAGTAGTCCCTCACTATTTCGTGAAATAAAGTGTGATAATAGTTGTAATGAGGACTCCTTTTGAGTTTGTATAATATCTAGTAGATAATATTTGTATTCAAACTCACGCTTTATGTCGATTGTATACCTACGCTTATATTAGTAAGTTGTATTTGAATTTATGTACTATGTAAGTGGCGACCCAAGATGGGTGATGTATACCTAATTTTGGGGCGCCACAACAGTATCAAAGCTTAGGATATGATCCTCGCCAAGATGTGAGAATAGTACTAGGAGAGGAGAGACGGGAATTCTTCGCTAGTATGACCTACCTAAGTTTATGTGGTATTTATTTGGTCTCACGAGTATAGAGATAATATGTGATATGTTATTTAACCCATGTTGGTGTGGCGATTTGAAAATGACATCCGAAAATATTGAGATAAGCAATGAAGCACATGAGACCGTTGAGTCAGCTCAACCAAAAGGTAATGAGCAACAACACGATAATAATCATACTGGTGGCAACGGCCATCGTAACAATGATAACCATCGGGGAAATTATCATGTCAAGAATGGTAACCATTTTGGTGGTAATCATGGCCAAGATAATAAGAATGGACATTTCAAGAAGAGAATGTCATTTAGCTCGATTTTGTCGATAAGTGAAGTCAAGTCCACCGGGATAGTGGCACCAAAGGCGACATGGACAAAACAAAGTCTGTGGTTTCGTGAAGAGCGTTTTTCGTGACTTCTCAAAAGTGGGTAACCTTAACGGTTAGCACGGTTTAGTTAATTATAAATTCTCATAAGTCTATACCTTATTAGATACCGTTCTACCCATTATTTTATCTCTCTTGCTTATGCTCAACGCTTAAATTTAACTCCAAGAAGTTAAACTTTGACTTATTTATTGAAACTTCGTTAGTAGGAGCCTTCGTCATATCGCTTACTATTTTTAAATCTTGTTTAATTCAAATAAACACTTTCACTAATTCGCCGATCTTATCTCTTTGAAAATACTTGCCTTTGAGGTAATTTTTGAAAACGATTGATTAACTACTCATTATTCTTTTTTGTAAGGTTGTTAGCTTTCATATTCCTAACCAACCCGTTATACTTAATTCAAAGTAACCAAATCCTAAAGTTAATCATCGTTATATCGTTTATAAGTAAAGAGCCCGATCCTTTCGTTGTTGACTTCCTTGTGTGGAATGCACCGCCCGACTTCTCAGTAGCGACACGCTGCGGATCAAGATGGCAAGTTTATAGGTATCATTGTGAGGTGCTATCTAGGTTAAGGGATAGAAGTCACAGTTGGTATCAATGTGACGTACTATCCAAGTCTTGGATGAGAGTCACAGCTTTTGAATGATATTTCTATTATTAATAAATTTCTGGCGTATTCTTGAAGACTTTTAGCCTACCTAGAGCGTGAAATCGAATTTTGTATCAATTCCAAAGAGAAAAAACCCATTTCTTAAACCTCAAATATTTTTTCAACTAAAAGGATGCATTTACGAGGATTATGATGAAAGTCATAATAAAAGCATTGGACTAATGAAAATCATGGGTATATGAAGTATTAGTAAGTGTTATGATGAGTTATGTTGGTTAGTATGTGAAAACATGAAAGTTTCTTAGAAATCACAAAGAGTTGAAAATCGATTTTGGTGAAAAACGTAACATGAAATTCAATTGACCATATCTCCTATTATATTTTGAATTTTGAATGTGGTCAAGTCCTAGAGTTAGATCTATGAGTTACCTAACTAATCCAAGTGGAATTACTGGAAAAGGTGTTGTAGATTTTTGTGTGGACTGATTTTAGCAAAGGAGTGCAAAGCTGCAAAAATTTAAAAAGCTTCTGCCATGATTTTAGAGAGGCTGTTTCGGCCACTTAAATTATGAGAAAATTCTGGCCTTTTGGGACATGAAAGTATATGGTATAAAGTACCTCCTGTCCAAAAATGAGCTCATTCGACTTAAAATGAGCAAGTTATGACTATTTCAATATTTAGGTTTTTCCGATTTAAAACGCTATAACCTGGAGTTCTATAACTCCCATGACCATGAAATTTAAACTGGAAGCTCACGTTAACATGTGTAAGGTCCTGCCAAGATTTGGAAATTTTGGAGTTAAACTTGAGGTAGCTAATTTTTAAGGAATTAATTGGAAATTGATTTTTAAAAATAGTAAATAAATTTTAAAAATTCGAGAAAAATATATTTTCATTATGGGACTATATTATGCTAAATCCCAGAAAAGAAATATTTTGGGGTTGATTTGGTATTTTCATGAAAATAGTTTAGTTACTTAACATATGAGTTAAATATGTTATGTGAAGTAACAAAGTTGAAAAATAGGATTTTATGGCTAGAGAATCCTATATATATAGTATATGCATATTTTTGATGAGGATTTGATAATTGGTGATGATATCTTATGAGTATGACATTTTTGAATGATTAAATGCATTATATGGTAAAGTGTAAACAATTAAGATAAATTGTTTATAAATTTAAGAAGTGATTAAAATATTGTTATATATACATTAGATTATGAGATTATTAAATGATTGATAACATGGGGATATTCTTGAAACTCGGATAAATTATATTATAAATGTTTAATATTTATCCTTTATCTCATTTGATCGATTCTTTATATCATTATCCTCATGTTTATATTACGTTGAAAGTCATCTCGTATTCAGTAGTGCATAGATGAACTTGGTATGATTATTACGACCACGGATTATTCTAAGTATAATCATAACCGTAAATGAATACACAATTATCTTTCGTCAGTAGTGTATGGATAATTTGTGGTCGTGATACTAATGAATATCCTCGGGCGTCAGAAAAGGTGGATGATTCGATGATGTGGATTAATTATCGAAATGAGTCAAAGAATGAAATATTAATTCATGGATGTGTTCAAAGTCATCGTCATAGCTTACGTGCATAGATAGACTTGGTATGATTATATGACCAGGATTGTTGGATAATTTGTGGTCGGAACAGTAATTGAAAACACAATTATCTTGGTCAGTAGTGCATGGATAATTTGTGGTCGTGATACTAATGAATATCCTCGCCTTCAGTCAAAGTGTGGATGATTCGATGATGTGGATTAATTATCGAGTCGAGTCTCAAAGAATGAAATATTAATTCATGGATGTGGTCAAAGTCATCTCGTGGCTTACGCAGTATAGATGGACTTGGTATGATTATGATTGTGGATTATTTCAGATAATCATAATTGTAATTGAAAACACTAATATCCTGGCCAAGATGGTGCATGGATAATTCGTGGTCGTGATACTATTAAGTCGCTAGTCTTAAGATTATTGGTTTTACAGCTTGTATATCTTTAGTTCAGAAAGCAAAAGATGAATTGTTAATGAATAGCTTTGGCAGATTTCAAAGATGAATTTAATGTTTTAAACGATAAAGGTATTCAAGGTATCCTCACCTCTTTATCATATCAGTATCGCATTCTAATTTCGAGGGCTTAAATTCCATAAGGAGGGGAGATTGTGAGACCCCTGATTTTATCAATAAAGATTTAAATTTTGTTGAAATAATTTTTAATATTATGGTGTGAATTTAAGATAATATTATAGTTGTGGGTAGTATTTATAAATTTTGCAAAGTATGCAAGTGGTTATATTATATTCGATTGGCTCTGGGAATATTTGGTTTAGCAGGAATATTCGCATAACTACCAATCATTGGTGGACCCCATAATGTAATTATCATTTGATCGAGAAAACGACAAAAATATTTTATTGAAATAACGACGGAAGTTTTACCGTGGTTACCGTTGAACTACTCAAGAGTAAAAGTACAAAGAATACGTGTGGTTGCATAAGAAAGCATTACCAGTATTGATTATCGATGCTTATGTGAGAAGTCACTCTTTTGATTCCATTATCACGATTAATAATATGAATTATTATAATGATAATGACGCTTTTGTTTTATTCGTATTATTAACGTAATAAAATGTAAACATCTTTTATATAAAATAGAATACTTTATTAAAGTTATTCTATAAATAGAATATATTATATTTTATTACGATAGTGTCAGATAAAGGTTTTGCATAAGTGTTTTGCATAGTGTTGCATAAAGTGTTTGCATAGTAAAATGTTTTTATATAAATAGAATATATTATATTTTATTTAAAAGATTTTCTTTAAATATGTAATCGCCGATTAAAGTAAATCGATCTCGACCGCTCATGGATTAGTTACTATGCATTCCATTTTCCTATAAAAATAAGGGCTCATTCCTTCATTATTTTCTTTTAATTCATCAAAACTCTAGAGAGAAATTATAGAGTTTATAGAGAGAAAATTATAGAAAGAAGAAGAGTATTCGCTACTTCACTACTTCTATATTCAGTTCTTTTTACTTAGCAGTAGGGTGTTATTCTTTCTTCGAAGAGAACTTCATATTCCATTCACTATTATTCTCGTTGAATAACTCGTAAAAGTGGCATACCCTATACATAACTCGATACGCCAGATACCCTATACTTGGTGAAATCCTTATGTTATTCCATTGCTTATTATTCTCATTGAATAACTCAGATAACGCCGTTTACCCTATACTTGGTGACATTCTTCTATTATTCTCATTGAACATCCCGTCTGTGTGTTTTACACCGGACTGGTTCCGCTTTTTTATTATTCTGTTGGAACATCCTCGTCGTAGTGTTTTACACCGGACCGGTTCCGCTCTTTATCATTCTCGTTGAATATCCTATCGCGTGTTTTACACCGGATCCGGGTTCCATCTTTATTATTCTCGTTGGAACATCCCGCGCTTGCGTGAATTTCACCCGACCGGTTCCGTTATTATTATTCTCGTTGAATAACTCGTATGCGGCACCGCATGCATGGTGATTTCTTTTGTTATTCCATTCTTTATTATACTCAATTGGTTAAAAACTTTGACTTCTATACTCCATGAAATTAGTAGAATATCCTCGATATCAAGCGTTTCATCCAAAGATCTTCTCATGGAAATATTCTTCCGATCATTCGTGAATTTTACTCTCACGTAAACAAAGATTATGTCGACAATTTGGACGTTAATAATTCATGGATTAAATAATTCTTGAACTTGTTTTATTGAATTACTATGTCATTGTCATCATCCTCATGTTATATTATGTTATCTTTTGGCTTACGTGCATAGATGAACTTAGTGATGATTATGACCGTGGATCATTCTAAGATAATCACGACTTGATATAAATGATGTGACAAAAGTCCTCAGTGGGTCTGTAATGCAAATGATGGATAGTTTTTGGTATGATTATGACTGGGGTGATCGGTTTAGTCATGACCATTGATAATTTGATGAAAATCCTCGACCGTGGTACATGGATGATTAGATGTGGTGGTTTATTTATTGTCGAGTCTCACGATAAAATTGATGAAAACCTTTAAAACCTAAAAGATAGTAGACTTTATTCTACTGACTCTTTTAATGGATTGCTTATTCCGCCGCAGCTTAAAACCGGTTGTCTATTGTATTTTATCGCTTTAACATCTGTCAAGGCTAATGATAATTTATTTCGCATTATCTTAGTCATAATATTTCATCGGGCTAGTTGAAGCTCACCTCTTTCTTTCACCGTTTCTTCGTGAAATGAGAACATAATTGGATTTAGCTCTGGGAACGGAGTAATGGTCCGAGGATAAGATTAGTAGTCCTCACTATTCGTGAAATAGTGTGATAATAGTTGTAATGAGGACTCCTTTTGAGTTTGTAATATCTAGTAGATAATATTTGTATTCAAACTCACGCTTATGTCAGATATGTATACGACGCTTATATTAGTAAGTATATTAGTAAATTGAGATTTGAATTTACGGGCCATGTATTCATATACCCAAGATGGGTGATGTATACCTAATTTTGGGGCGTCCACAGAACCCATAGTCACGATCATACCAATAATCTACCCATCTTTACACTCAAGTCAAAGAGAAATTTCATCAAGTAAGATTATAAAATGTTATATATGATAATAAAAACAATATAATCAAAACATGGATTTAATTTCAAGAGTAAGATTCATAAATCAACTATAATTTGGTCGTAAAAAGAAACCAATTTTTCGTGAATAAGTGAATGAATAGTAACTCGTGAATAGAATCTGAATTGTAACTTATAAATAGTAAAGTTTCGTGAATAAGAACTCGTGAATAGTAAACCTACATGAAAAAGGTAGAAATTCCACAATAAAATCCATACCAATATTTTAAGTATAATGATATTGAAAAAATAATATTTCTTAAACTTATAAACAATTTATTTTAATTGTTTACACTTTACTAAATAATGCATTTAATCATCCTAAAATGCCAAACTCATAAGATTTCATCACCAATAACCAAACCCTCATAAAAAATCAGATATACCCTATATATGATTCTCAAGCCATAAAATCCATATTTTCCAATTTTCTTACTTCACATAACATATTTAATTCATTTACTCATAACTAGTCCATTTTCATGAAAAAATACCAAATCAGCCCAAAAATATTTCTTTTCTCGAGATTTAGTAGTAATATAGTCCCATATTGAACATATATTTTTCTCTTAATTTTTAAAATTCATTTACTATTTTTCATATACGGCCAAAACAAATTAATATTTAGACATTTATCATAAATTGTACTTTTATCCAAAAATTCAAAATTTACAGAGTATACTTCGATATTATATAGATGTACTCCCAATAAAAATTTCATCAATTTTGAGTTAACCACAAGGAGTTATAAGAGTTTACTTTTTAAAATAGTCTTTTCTCATAAAATTCATAACTCTTAATCTATACATCCAAAATCGCCATTTTTGGACACAATCAATAAAACTCATCAAATTATCATTTCAAATTTTTTCAGAATTTTTGAAGGTCCGAAAAGTTACGTAAACATGAAAAAACATAACAACCCTTAAAACCCTTTTTACCTCAAAAGAAGCAATATTTGATTGAATATCTGATATAAGTCAATCTAACTTATACCGTAGATAGCAACACTCAAGATATCTAAATACTCACAAAAATATGCTTGATAATATAGAGAGAGAAAACTTGTTTTTCGTGTGATTTTCAATTCTAACATAAGCATCTATTTATAGAAAATGCTAGTAACGCCAAAGGAGACTAAATTAATAAAATAATATATATTTTTATTCAATCTTCACGCACCAACAATTTGAATCAAATCAAGCCACCCCATCTTGAAATTCCCAAAAAGTAGCCCACATGTTTATAAAAACAAAAGTGGGTCCCACCCAATTTTAATAAAAATTATTTTATTTTTTCAAACTTCAATAATTCATAGAAAATAGTCCGTTTATCGAAAAATACAAATTTTATGTCCATTCCACACTTAAATCAAATTTCTACAACTTTGTAGAAGAAAGTTTTTCCAAATTCCGCACTAAAAATATTCAAATCCACAAACGGATGATTTTAAACACTTCAACACCTTTAAAATTCATAAAAATCACGCTAATTGATTTTAATTCGCTCAAAATTTGTGGATATATACTTAACTCATATATGTATAATATATCCAAAAATCACAATGATCCAATCCACAAATCAAAATTATAACTCATTTAATAGAGTTTTTTTAATTCCGATTCATTTTTAATTTATCCACAAAATTATAAAACACTTCAACATTAATTCTTCATTTATCATTTATATCCATCATATAAATCAAATAAATATTTCCTTATCATATAAATCAATAATTAATTATTCACAAATAATATTATGTAATCACAATTATGACAACCAGTGCGCTCCGTGAAAGAAGGGGCTTTCAATAAGGATTTTCCTCATCGGCGCGCGCAATTAGGTGACCAAAACTCTCCTCGATGTAACTTTCTAGACATTGCCAATAATGATATCTAATAATATTATTCAAATAATATGAATTATTGATCCGATAATGGGAAATATCGCAAAGTTGATAATTATCAAACAACAATAATATAAAATATCAACGCAAAGAATTATCGAATCAATAAAATAAAATATTGAACAAAGAATTACTATAACAATTATTGAGTAAAGTGTCTTCACGTAAGAATCAATAATTTCAAAATATCGCAGGCAATACCGCAAGTGCTATACAAGTAATAACGCCAGACATCGTATTTTAACCAACGGTATTCCAATGTTGTTAATTCAGAACTATTACGCCATTATTTATAAAAACTCAAATTTGTCGCTTTTCTTCATCCGGACGCTTATTCTATTATGGGGCCCATAAATGAATGCTACCGTCAGATTTAATATTCCCCGATGTAAAGAATATTCTATTTACTAAACGAATATTCCCGACAACAATGAATATTTTATAACCACTGCAGTATTTTGAAAAAAATCATATATCACCCTTAACTTTAACCTTTTATCAATTTAACCATTTACCTAATAGTAATTATAAGAAAAATTGAATACTTTTATTTCATAAAATTCGTGGTCTTACAATCTCTCCTCCTTATGAAATTTCATCCTCAAATTTTATATATTCGGTATTTCAAGAGTTGAGAATACCTTGCTTTCATTTCAGATTCTATCTCCTGGTCATCATGATTTCTCCATTGCTTCATCTCCCGTGATAACTTCATTTGGGTTCCTCACTTGTTGGGAAGTCATGACAACCGCTATCCCTCGAACTACGGCTTTGATTTGTCTCTGGGGCAAGATTTCAAGCGCCATCACTACCGTTGGAATATACTTTTCTATAGGCATATTCCTCCCTCAATCGCCTTCGTCAGACTCTCGATTCATGATCTAAATCATCAATCTTCGATCCATATCGAATTCAAGTTGACCGCCCAGACAGGTAATTCAAAACTCGATGTCGGGTTCTCCCAATTGTTGTCCAAAAAGAGAAATTCATATCATCTATTTTAGCCTTCTTAGATCGGACATCTCTTTCCACAATATCAACGCATCCCTGTGGCTTTTTACCCATGCATCACTCATTCTCACTGCTCGCTTATTTCTTCTTTCATTTCAGATTCCAATTTTTATCATCTTATACTCGCCAAAGAATGCTTCGCTCAAGCATCACATATCGGGTAACACAAGCTTGAATCGTCAGATCCTTTTGCTCCACGATCACTTGCGCGCTCTTCTTCACCGCTTCTTCTAACTCATGAATACGATTTTGCAATTCTACATTTTGATCATAAAATACCTCTAATAAATTCTCCTCGTGTTCATCTTCTTCCTCACTCACTCACCGCTACCTCTCGCGACTAGTTTCGGTGCAACTATTAATTCTTCCTATATCTCTAATTCCTTCTTCTTTCCGACATCACATTATCATGGTCAGTGATTAGAGGTATCCCCACGCCTCATTCACTCCATTATTAACATTCTCACCGCCATTCTCAACATCGCCATAAAACAAGGGTTAATTAAACAAATTAATATATCACATAATATCCCGATATTACGACCGACCAACAATTAAGCTTAGGTAGACACACTAGCTAAGGATTTACTCATCTCTCCTCCTAGTTCTATCCCCGATCTCCGCCAGAGACCATATCCCTAAGCTCGATACTAACCGTGACAACCCCAAAATAGGTCCAATCCACCCAACCTATTCTCGAAGTCGCCAAATACATGGTACGTAAAACAACTACAACTTTATTACAACAATTGTCGCAGTGCAAAATACAACAACACATATGTCGTGAGTTTTGATACAAATATATACCAACCATGACTCACATCCCAACCTCGATAAGACGTCACAATGGCACCTTACATAAAGGTATATAGTCAAAAACTATTTTAGAAATTAGAATCTTTGGGAAGTGCTCAAGGAAACCTTCGTATAATGGAGGCCATGCGTTCTAGGTTATGATAGATATCATATGGCCCCAGTAATTATCCTTGGTCAATCTAATAGACCCAAAAGAAAACGAGAAGATTACTATCATATTCTTTCCAATGGTGAGTCTCTCGACATATAATTATCTCCACTGCCTCTAATTGAGAATTATACTTCAAATAAACTCCAAGATCATATAGTAGTGCTCGTAGATATACTCAAGAAGTGGATGTGCACAACCCTCGTCTTTTATGATGACACGAGGTCAGTATGTCATTAGACATCTTGTATGATAGTGGCAAAACACCTTCCAACGCTGGGTTCGCTTTCACCCTATTTGATTCACCAAATATAACTACTAAATGATGACCACCGCTCTATTCCTCGTTACCCCCGCCGACCCAAAGCTACACTCTTATTACCCGAAAGGAATTGTGAAGCAAAAGGGTGAGCACAACTAGCTCAAGAAAGAATATCATGACTAAAGATAATTAAATTATCAATAGCCTTCATCAATAATAAATCGTAGATTTAGAACATATGGTAGATGATAAACTTTTTCAACCATAGTTGCAATGAACGAGCAGCAATCCATTAGAAGAGTCAAATAGACTATAAAGTCTATTATCTTTCCATGTTAAAAATCCACCAACAATGTTTTATCCTCGTAACATCAATCAACAATTCGTCCACAATCATATGAATAACTCATAATCATAATTGTGGTTCTAAATTCTCTTCTCATCCAGATTTAAGATAATTTTCATCACCTATCTTTACCCAAACATCAAAGATCATGGTTATACCAAATCACATTTCATGCTCATAATCATACTAATAAATTCATCTTTGCACTACGGCCAAAGATATTCATCAACAGCTTCATCTTTGCACCATCGCCAAAGATATTCAATCAACATGTCATCTTTTGCACCACGGCCAAAGATATTCATCAACAACATCATCTTTGCACTACATGCCAAAGATATTCTCAACATATCATATTTGCACTACATGCCAAATATATTCATCAACAGCTCATATTTGCACTACAAGCCAAATATATTAATATCTCAAAGAAATATATAATCATTTCGTAATTTATATAAACAATAATTATAACCATGTTGATCAATTCACCTTTGCACTTAAGCTAAAGATATTCAATTATAAATTCAATGGTCATGATCATATACTACCAACAATTCAAACTTCAGACCATCGCCAAAGAGAACCCATAGTCACGATCATACCAATAATCTACCCATCTTTACACTCAAGTCAAAGAGAAATTTCATCATTAAGATTATAAAATGTTATATATGATAATAAAAATAATATAATCAACATATAGATTTAATTTCAAGAGTAAGATTCATAAATCAACTATAATTTGGTCGTAAAAAGAAACCAATTTTGTCGTGAATAGTAACGTATTCGTGAATAGTAACTCGTGAATAGTAACTAATGAATAAGAACTCGTGAATAAGTAACTCGTGAACATGAAAAAAGGTAGAAATTCCACAATAAAATCCATACCAATATTTTAAGATAATGATATTGAAAGAATAATATTTTTAAACTTATAAACAATTTATTTTAATTGTTTACACTTTACTAAATAATGCATTTAATCATCCTAAAATGCCAAACTCATAAGATTTCATCACCAATAACCAAAACCTCATAAAAAATCAGATATACCTTATATAGGATTCTCAAGCCATAAAATCTTATTTTCCAATTTTCTTACTTCACATAACATATTTAATTCATTTACTCATAACTAGTCCATTTTCATGAAAAATACCAAATCAATTCCAAAAATATTTCTTTTCGGGATTTAGCGTAATATAGTCCCATATTGAAATATATATTTTTCTCTAATTTTTAAAATTCATTTACTATTTTTCATACGGCCAAAAAAAATTAATATTTAGACATTTATCATAAATTGTACTTTTATCCAAAAATTTCAAATTCACAGAGTATACGATATTATATAGATGTACTCCCAATAAAAATTTCATCAATTTTGAGTTAACCACAAGGAGTTATAAAGGTTTACTTTTAAAATAAATTTTTCTCATAAAATTCATAACTCTTAATCTATACATCCAAAAATCGCCATTTTTGGACACAATCAATAAAACTCATCAAATTATCATTTCAAATTTTTTTCGTAATTTTTGAAGGTCTAAAAAAGTTACTTAAACATGAAAAACATAACAACCCTTAAAATCCTTTACCTCAAAAAAGTAAAGATTTCGATTGAATATCTGATGAAAAGTCAAAGGAACTTGCAACCGTATATAGCAACACTCAAAGATATCTAAATACTCACAAAAATATGCTTGATAATATAGAGAGAGAAAACTTATTTTCGTGTGATTTTCAATTCTAACATAAGCACCTATTTATATAGAAAATGCTAGAACGCCTAAAAGGAGACTAAATTAATAAAATAATATTATTTATTTATTTTCTTCTACGCATGCTTTATTTGAATCAAAATCAGCCACCACCATCTTGGAACAACAAAAAAAAATTAGCAGCCACATGTTTAACACCAACCAAAAGTGGGTCCCACCATAATTTAATAAAAATTATTTTATTTTTCAAAACTTCAATAATTCATAGAAAATAGCCCATTTATCAAAAAAAATATGAATTTTATGTCCATTCCACATGAAATCGAATTTCTACAACTTTTTGTAGAAGAAAGTTTTTCCAAATTCGCATCAAAAATATCCAAATCCACAAACGATGATGATTTTCAACACCTTTAAAATTCATAACAAATCATCGTTCATTTTTAATCTGCTCAAAATTTGTGGATATATACTCAACTTATATATGTATAACATATCCAAAAATCACAACGATCCAACGGTTGATCAAAATTATAACTCATTAAATAGAGCTTTTAAGAACACCGATTCGATCTTTTAATACTCCAATCCGACAAAATACCGATAAAACACCTCAACATTAATTCCTTCATTTATAACCACATAAATAAATCCATCATTTATATCCACATCAAATAAATATTTCCTTATCATATAAATCAATAATTAATTATTCACAAATAATATTACGTAATCACAATTATGACAACCAGTGCAGCCTCAGTGAAGAAAGAGGGGCTTTCCGATAAGGATTTCTCTCATCGGGCGCCGCAATTTAGTGACCAAACCTCTCCTCGATGTAACTTTCTAGACATTGCCAATAATGCTATCTAATAATATTATTCAAATAATATGAATTATCGATCCGATAATGGAAATATCGTAAAGGACAATTATCAAACAACAATAATATAAAATATCAACGCAAAGAATTATTGAATCAATAAAATAAAATATTGAACAAGAATTATCGTAATAATTATCGAGTAGGTCTTCACGTAAGAATCAATAATTCAAAAATATCAGGTAATACGCGTGCTACGCACAAGCAATAACGCCAGACATCGTATTTTAACCACCGGGTATTCCAACAAGTTGTTAACTCAGAACTATTACGCCGTTATTTATAAAAACTCAAATTTGTCATTTTCTTCATCCAACAAGCTTATTCCGTTATGGGGCCCATAAATGATCGCACTACCGTCGCATTTAATATTCCCTACGTAAAGAATATTCTACTTACCAAACTAATATTCCCCACAACAATGAATATTTTATAACCACTCATGTATTTTCAAAAAAAAAAAAATTCATATATCACCCTTAACTTTAACCTTTTATCAATTTAACCATTTACCTAATAGTAATTATAAGAAAAATTGAATACTTTTATTTCATAAAATTCGGGTCTTACAATCTCCCTCCTTATGAAAATTTCATCCCCAAATTTACGCACTCGGTATTTCAAGAGTTGAGAATACCTTGCTTTCATTTCGATTCTATCTCCGGTCATCATGATTTCTCCATTGCTTCATCTCCGTGATAACTTCATTTGGGTTCCTCACTTGTTGGGAAGTCATGACAACCGCTATCCCTCGAACTACCTTTATTTTGATTTGTCTGGGGCAAGATTTGGCGTCATCACTACCGTTGAATATACTTTTTATAGGGCATATTCCTCCCTCAATCGCCTCGTCAGCATTCTCGATTCATGATCTCAATCATCAATCTTCGATCCATATCGAATTCAGTCGACCGCCATGCATGTGGTAATTCAAAACTCGATGTCGGGTTCTCCCAATTGTCATTCCAAAAGAGAAATTCATATCATCTATTTTAGCCTTCTTAGATCGGACATCTCTTTCCACAATATCAACGCGTCAGGTGGCTTTTTTACCCACGCATCACTCATTCTCACTGCTCGCTTGTTTCTTCTTTCAATTTCGATTCCAATTTTATCATCTTATACTCGCCAAAGAATGCTTCGCTCAAGCATCACATATCGGTAACACAAGCTTGAATCGTCAGATCCTTTCGCTGCTCCACGCAACCACCCTCGTCGCTCTTCAAATTTCGCTTCTTCTAACTCATGAATACGATTTTGCAATTCTACATTTTGATCATAAAATACCTCTAATAAATTCTCCTCAGTTCATCTTCTTCCTCACTCTCACCGCTACTCTCGCGACTAGTTCAGGTGCAACTATTAATTCTTCCTCACCACAAGAATATCTCTAATTCTTCTTCTTCCGACATCACATTATCATGGTTGGTGATTAGAGGTATCCCCACCGCCTCATTCACTCCATTATTAACATTCTCACCGCCATTCTCAAACATCGCCATAAAACAAGGGTTAATTAAACAAATTAATAT
The DNA here is from genome assembly GCA_020205615.1 of Panax quinquefolius. Lineage (NCBI taxonomy): Eukaryota > Viridiplantae > Streptophyta > Magnoliopsida > Apiales > Araliaceae > Panax > Panax quinquefolius. Next base: position 128,375,672 of record CM035162.1, on the reverse strand, counting down.
ATCACATAATATCCCGATATTACGACCGACCAACAATTAAGCTTAGGTAGGACACACTAGCAAGGATTTACTCATCTCTCCTCCTAGTTATATTCCCCGATCTCCGCCAGAGACCATATCCCTAAGCTCGATACTAAATCGTGACAACCCCAAAATAGGTCCAATCCATCCAACCTATTTCGAAGTCGCCAAATACATGGTACGTAAAACAACTACAACTTTATTACAACAATTGTCGTGCAAAATACAACAACACATATGTCGTGAGTTTTGATACAAATATATACCAACTCATGACTCTCATCCCAACCTCGATAAGACGTCACAATGGCACCTTACATAAAAGGTAGTCAAAAACTGCTTTTAGAAATTAAAATCTTTGGGAAGTGCTCAAGGAAACCTTCATACATGGGAGGCCACGCGCTCAGGTTATGATAGATATCATATGGCCACGTAATTATCTCTCGTCAATCTAATAGACCCCAAAGAAAAAACGAGAAGATTACTATCATATTCTTTCCAATGGTGAGTCTTCTTTCGACATATCATTATCTCCAATCTGCCTCTAATCGAGAATTATACTTCAAATAAACACCAAGATTATATAGTAGTGCTCGAGATATACTCAAGAAGTGGATGTGCACAACCCCGCCTTTTACGATGACACGAGGTCATTATGTCATTAGACATCTTGTATGATAGTGGCAAAACACCTTCCAACGCTGGGTTCGCTTTCACCCTATTTGATTCACCAAATATAACTACTAAATGATGACCACCGCTCTATTCCCCCTCATTACCCCCCGCCCAATCAAAACTACACTCTTATTACCCGAAAGGAATTGTGAAGCAAAAAGGGTGAGCACAACTAGCTCAAGAAAGAATATCATGACTAAAGATAATTAAATTATCAATAGCCTTCATCAATAATAAATCGTAGATTTAGAACATACGGTAGATGATAAAACTTTTCAACCATAGTCATAAATGAACGAGCAATCCATTAAGAGTCAAATAGACTATAAAGTCTATTATCTTCCATGTTAAAAATCCACCAACAATGTTTTATCCTCGTAACATCAATCAACAATTCGTCCACAATCATATGAATAACTCATAATCATAATTGTGGTTCTAAATTCTCTTCTCATCCAGATTTAAGATAATTTTCATCACCTATCTTTACCTCAAACATCAAAGATCATGGTTATACCAAATCACACATTTCATGCTCATAATCATATTAATAAATTCATCTTTGCACTACGCCAAAGATATTCATCAACAGCTTCATCTTTGCACCATCGCCAAAGATATTTCAACAACGTCATCTTTGCAGACTACGCCAAAGATATTCATCAACAATTCATCTTTGCACTACATGCCAAAGATATTCCTCAACAGCTCATATTTGCACTACATGCCAAATATATTCATCAACAGCTCATATTTGCACATGTGCCAAATATATTAATATCTCAAAGAAATATATAATCATTTCGTAATTTATATAAACAATAATTATAACCATGTTGATCAATTCACCTTTGCACTTAAGCTAAAGATATTCAATTATAAATTCAATGGTCATGATCATATACCAACCAACAATTCAACTTTTTGCACCATCGCCAAAGAGAACCCATAGTCACGATCATACCAATAATCTACCCATCTTTACACTCAAGTCAAAGAGAAATATCATCATTTAAGATTATAAAATGTTATATATGATAATAAAAACAATATAATCAAAATATGATTTAATTTCAAGAGTAAGATTCATAAATCAACTATAATTTGGTCGTAAAAAGAAACCAATTTTTCGTGAATATATTCGTGATCGTGAATGAATAGTAACTCGTGAAATAGTAACTCGAATAATAAGAATCATGAATCTGAATAGTAACCCCGACATGAAAAAGGTAGAAATTCCACAATAAAATCCATACCAATATTTTTAAGATAATGATATCGAAAAAGAATAATATTTCTTAAACTTATAAACAATTTATTTTAATTGTTTACACTTTACTAAATAATGCATTTAATCATCCTAAAATGCCAAACTCATAAGATTTCATCACCAATAACCAAAACCCTCATCAAAAAATCAGATATACCTCATATATAGGATTCTCAAGCCATAAAATCCTATTTTCCAATTTTCTTACTTCACATAACATATTTAATAATTTTACTCATAACTAGTCCATTTTCATGAAAAATACCAAATCAGCCAAAAAATATTTCTTTTTCGGGATTTAGCGTAATATAGTCCCATATTGAAATATATATTTTTTCTTAATTTTAAAATTCATTTACTATTTTTCATACGGCCAAAAAAATTTAATATTTAGACATTTATCATAAATTGTATTTTTTATCCAAAAATTTCAAATTCACAAAGAGTATACTTGATATTATATAGATGTACTCCCAATAAAAATTTCATCAATTTTGAGTTAACCACAAGGAGTTATAAGGGTTTACTTTTTAAAATAGTATTTTCTCATAAAATTCATAACTCTTAATCTATACATCCAAAAATCGCCATTTTTGGACACAATCAATAAAACTCATCAAATTATCATTTCAAATTTTTTCGTAATTTTTGAAGGTCTGAAAAGTTACAAAACATGAAAAACATATAATAACCCTTAAAATCCCTTTACCTCAAAAAAAGAAAAGATTCGATCGAATATCTGATATAAAAGTCAAGGAAACTTCATACCAATAGCAAACTCTCAAGATATCTAAATACTCACAAAAATATGCTTGATAATATAGAGAGAGAAAACTTGTTTCTGGTGTGATTTTCAATTCTAACATAAGCACCTATTTATAGGAAAATGCTAGAACGCCAAAGGAGACTAAATTAATAAAATAATAATATTTATTTATTCATTCTTCTACGCATGCCACCTTACCAAAATCATCAAACACCACCCACCAATTTGACAATCAACAAAATCAGCCCACATGTTTTCAAACCAACCAAAAGTGGGTCCCACCCAAATTTAATAAAAATTATTTTATTTTCTAAAACTTCAATAATTCATAGAAAATAGCCCGCATTTATCGTAAAAATATGAATTTTATGTCCATTCCACATCTAAATCGAATTTCTACAACTTTGCGTAAGAAAGTTTTTCCAAATTTGCAGTAAAAATATCCAAATCCACAAAAACGGATGATTTTAACACCTTTTTAAAATTCATAACAAATCATTCGCTCATTTTTAATCGGCTCAAAATTTGTGGATATATACTCAACTTATATATGTATAACATATCCAAAAATCACAACGATCCAAACTATCGATCAAAAATTATAACTCAATAATAGAGAGCTTTTAAAACATCGATTTGATCTTTTAATACCTCCAATCCGACAAAAATACCGATAAAACACCTCAACATTAATTCCTTCATTTATAACCACATAAATAAATCCATCATTTATATCCACATCAAATAAATATTTTCTTATCATATAAATCAATAATTAATTATTCACAAATAATATTATGTAATCACAATTATGACAAACCAGCGCTCCTGTGAAAGAGGGGCTTTCCAATAAGATTTCTCTCATCGGGCGCCGCAATTAGTGACCAAACCTCCTCCTCGATGTAACTTTCTAGACATTGCCAATAATGCTATCTAATAATATTATTCAAATAATATGAATTATCGATCCGATAATGGGAAATATCGTGCAAAGTGACAATTATCAAAAACAACAATAATATAAAATATCAACGCAACAATTATTGAATCAATAAAATAAAATATTGAACAAGAATTATCGTAACAATTATCGAGTAAAGGCCTTCACGTAAGAATCAATAATTCAAAAATATCAGGCAATACCGCGTGCTATCGCACGCAATAACGCCAGACATCGTATTTTAACCACCGGGTATTCCAACAAAGTTGTTAATTCAGAAGAATTATTACGCCGTTATTTATAAAAACTCAAATTTGTCATTTTTTCTTCATCCGACAGCTTATTCGTTATGGGGCCCATAAATGGTCGCATACTGTCGCATTTAATATTCCTACGCTGTAAAAAGAATATTCCACTTACTCAAACTAAATATTCCCGACAACAATGAATATTTTATAACCACTCATGTATTTTGAAAAAAAAAATTCATATATCACCTTTAACTTTAACTTTTATCAATTTAACCATTTACCGAATAGTAATTATAAGAAAAATTGAATACTTTTATTTCATAAAATTCGGTCTTACAATCTTCCTCCTTATGAAATTTCGTCTCAAATTTACGCACTCGGTATTTCAAGAGTTGAGAATACCTTGCTTTCATTTCAGATTCTATCTCTCCGGTCATCATGATTTCTCCATTGCTCATCTCCCGTGATAACTTCATTTGGGTTCCTCACTTGTTGGGAAGTCATGACAACCGCTATCCCTTGAACTACTCGATTTTGACTTGTCTGGGGCAGCATTTGGCGTCATCACTACCGTTGGAATATACTTTTCTATAGGCATATATTCTCCCTCAATCGCTTCGTCAGACTCTCGATTCATGATCTAAATCATCAATCTTCGATCCATATCGAATTCAGTTGACCGCCTCAGATGTGGTAATTCAAAACTCGATGTTGGGTTCTCCCAATTGTTGCCCAAAAGAGAAATTCATATCATCTATTTTAGCCTTCTTAGATCGGACATCTCTTTCCACAATATCAACGCTGTCGTGTGGCTTTTTACCCACGCATCACTCATTCTCACTGCTCAGCTTGTTTCTTCTTTCAAATTTCGATTCCAAATTTTATCATCTTATACTCGCCAAAGAATGCTTCGCTCAAGCATCACATATCGGGTAACACAAGCTTGAATCGTTCAGATCCTTTTGCTCCACGCATCGCCTCATCGCTTCTTCAAATTTCGCTTCTTCTAACTCATGAATACGATTTTGCAATTCTACATTTTGATCATAAAATACCTCTAATAAATTCTCCTCGTGTTCATCTTCTTCCTCACTCTCACCGCTACCTCTCATGACTAGTTGGGTGCAACTATTAATTCTTCCTCACCACAAGAATATCTCTAATTCCTTCTTCACCGACATCACATTATCATGGTCAGTGATTAGAGGTATCCCCACGCCTCATTCACTCCATTATTAACATTCTCACCGCCATTCTCAACATCGCCATATAAAACAAGGGTTAATTAAACAAATTAATATATCACATAATATCCCGATATTACGATCGACCAACAATTAAGCTTAGGTAGGACACACTAGCTAAGGATTTACTCATCTCTCCTCCTAGTTATATTCCCCGATCTCCGCCAGAGACCATATCCCTAAGCTCGATATTAAATCGTGATGCCCCCAAAATAGTCCAATCCACCCAACCTATTCTCGAAGTCGCCAAATACATGGTACGTAAAACAACTACAACTTTATTACAACAATTGTCGTGCAAAATACAACAACACATATGTCGTGAGTTTTGACATAAATATATACCAACCATGACTCTCATCCCAACCTCGATAAAGACGTCACAATGGCACCTTACATAAAGGTATAGTCAAAAACTGTTTTAGAAATTAAAATCTTTGGGAAGTGCTCAAGGAAACCTTCGCATATGGGAGGCCATGCGCCTAGGTTATAATAGATATCATATGGCCACGTAATTATCCTTCGTCAATCTAATAGACCCCAAAGAAAAACGAGAAGATTACTATCATATTCTTTCCAATGGTGAGTCTTCTCTCGACATATCATTATCTCCATCGCCTCTAATTGAGAATTATACTTCAAATAAACACCAAGATTATATAGTAGTGCTCAGAGATATACTCAAGAAGTGGATGTGCACAACCTCGTCTTATGATGACACGAGGTCAGTATGTCATTAGACATCTTGTATGATAGTGGCAAAACACCCTTCCAACGCTGGGTTTCGCTTTCACCCTATTTGATTCACCAAATATAACTACTAAATGATGACCACCGCTCTATTCCCTCGTTACCCCCGGCCAACCCAAATTTACACTCTTATTACCCTAAAGGAATTGTGAAAAAAAGGGTGAGCACAACTAGCTCAAGAAAGAATATCATGACTAAAGATAATTAAATTATCAATAGCCTTCATCAATAATAAATCGTAGATTTAGAACATACGGTAGATGATAAACTTTTCAACCATAGTCAGCAGCAGAACTAGCAATCCATTAGAAGAGTCAAATAGACCATAAAGTCTATTATCTTCTCCATGTTAAAAATCCACCAACAATGTTTTATCCTCGTAACATCAATCAACAATCAGCCTGGTCCACAATCATATGAATAACTCATAATCATAATTGTGGTTCTAAATTTCTCTTCTCTCATCCAGATTTAAGATAATTTTCATCACCTATCTTTACCGAAACATCAAAGATCATGGTTATACCAAATCACATTTCATGTTCATAATCATACTAATAAATTCATCTTGCACTACGCCAAAGATATTCATCAACAGTTCATCTTTGCACCATCGCCAAAGATATTCAACAACAGTCATCTTGCACTACGGCCAAAGATATTCATCAACAATTCATCTTTGCACTACATGCCAAAGATATTCCTCAACAGCTCATATTTGCACTACATGCCAAATATATTCATCAACAAGCTCATATTCAGACTATGTGCCAAATATATTAATATCTCAAAGAAATATATAATCATTTCGTAATTTATATAAATAATAATTATAACCATGTTGATCAATTCACCTTTGCACTTAAGCTAAAAATATTCAATTATAAATTCAATGGTCATGATCATACCAACCAACAATTCAACTTTCAGACCATCGCCAAAGAGAACCCATAGTCACGATCATACCAATAATCTACCCATCTTTACACTCAAGTCAAAGAGAAATTTCATCACTAAGATTATAAAATGTTATATATGATAATAAAAATAATATAATCAAAATATGGATTTAATTTCAAGAGTAAGATTCATAAATCAACTATAATTTGGTCGTAAAAAGAAACCAATTTTTCGTTTGAATAAGAATCGTGAATAGTAACTAATGAATAGTAACTTTGAATAAGAACTCATATGAATAGTAACCCCTTACATGAAAAAGGTAGAAATTCCACAATAAAATCCATACCAATATTTCTAAGATAATGATATTAAAAGAATAATATTTCTTAAACTTATAAACAATTTATTTTAATTGTTTACACTTTACTAAATAATGCATTTAATCATCCTAAAATGCCAAACTCATAAGATTTCATCACCAATAACCAAAACCCTCATAAAAAATCAGATATACCTCTATATAGGATTCTCAAGCCATAAAATCCTATTTTCCAATTTTCTTACTTCACATAACATATTTAATTCATTTACTCATAACTAGTCCATTTTCATAAAAAATATCAAATCAAGCCAAAAAATATTTCTTTTTCCGAGATTTAGCGTAATATAGTCCCATATTGAATATATATTTTTCTAAATTTTAAAATTCATTTACTATTTTTCATACGGCCAAAACAAATTTAATATTTAGACATTTATCATAAATTTTACTTTTATCCAAAAATTTCAAATTTACAGAGTATATCGATATTATATAGATGTACTCCCAATAAAAATTTCATCAATTTTGAGTTAACCACAAGGAGTTATAAGGGTTTACTTTTAAAATAGTTTTTCCTCATAAAATTCATAACTCTTAATCTATACATCCAAAATCACCATTTTGGACACAATCAATAAAACTCATCAAATTATCATTTCAAATTTTTTCACAATTTTTGAAGGTCCGAAAAGTTACGAAACATGAAAAACATAACAACCCTTAAAATCCTTTACCTCAAAAAGAGCAAAGATTTCGACTTGAATATCTGATAAAAGTCGAAGGAAACTTCAGACTGTAATAGCAACACTCAAGATATCTAAATACTCACAAAAATATGCTCGATAATATATAGAGAAAGAAAACTTATGTTTTCGTGTGATTTTCAATTCTAACATAAGCACCTATTTATTTATAGAAAATGCTAGAACGCCAAAGGAGACTAAAATAATAAAATAATATTATTATTTATTCAATCTTCTATGCACCAACCATTTGAATCAAAACTTCATGCCACAATTCTGGAACCAATTCCCAATTCAAAATCTCACATGTTATTAACACCAACAAAAGTGGGTCCCACCCATAATTTAATAAAATTATTTTATTTTTTCAAACTTCAATAATTCATAGAAAATAGCCCGCTTATCGTAAAAATATGAATTTTATGTCCATTCCACACCTAAATCGAATTCTCACAACTTTGTAAAAGAAAGTTTTTCCAAATTCTAGACAAAAATATCCAAACACAAAATATTTTCAACACCTTTAAAATTCATAAAAAATCATATCGTTCATTTTTAATGATTCAAAATTTTGGAATATACTCAACTTATATATGTATAACATATCCAAAAATCACAACGATCCAACTACGATAAAATTATAACTCACTTAAAGAGCTTTTAATTCGATTCGATCTTTTAATACCTCCAATCCCACAAAATCCGACAAAACACCTCAACATTAATTCTTCATTTATAACCACATAAATAAATCCATCATTTATATCCACATCAAATAAATATTTCTTATCATATAAATCAATAATTAATTATTCACAAATAATATTACGTAATCACAATTATGACAACCCAGCCGCTCTCAAGAAAGAGGGGCTTTTCGATAAGGATTTCTCCTCATCGAGCGCAATTAGGTGACCAAACCTCTCCTCGATGTAACTTTCTAGACATTGCCAATAATGATATCTAATAATATTATTCAAATAATATGAATTATCGATCCGATAATGGAAAATATCAGGCGTTGATAATTATCAAACAACAATAATATAAAATATCAACGCAAGCAATTATTGAATCAATAAAATAAAATATCGAACAAGAATTATCGTAATAATTATCGAGTAGTGCCTTTTCAAGAATCAATAATAAATAATTTCGCAAAATACCGTGCATCTACGCAATAACGCCAGACATCGTATTTTAACCACCGGTATTCCAACAAAGGTTAATTCCATAATAACTATTACGCTACGTTATTTATAAAAACTCAAACTTGTCATTTTCTTCATCCGATAGTTATTTTGTTATGGGGCCCACTAATGATCGCTATACGTGGCCATATTTAATATTCCTTATATAGTAAAGAATATTCCACGACTAAACTAATATTCCCCGACAACAATGATTATTTTATAACCACTTGTTTATTTTGCAAAATTTGCACATTTCACCCATAACCAAAATATTATCAATTTAACACCTTATTATTCACAATAATAATTAGAGGAAATTCTATTTTATTTATAATAATTTGGGGTCTTACAACCTCCCTTCCTTATGAAATTTTGTCCTCGAAATTGACGTACGTACTTGGTGTTTCGAAAAGGTGAGGATACCTCGCTTTCATTTCTGATTCCAACTCCCAGGTCATTTCTTCAATAGCTTGGTTTCTCCACAAAACCTTAACTTGTGGTATAACCTTCGTGCGTAGGACATGCTCTTTCCTATCCAAGATCTTAATAGGTACTTCTTCATACGTTAAATCTTTGGCTATCTCGTTTGGTTCTAAAGCAATAATATGGTTCAGGTCTTTCACATATTTACGAAGCATAGATATGTGAAAAATATTATGAACACGTGACATACATGGGGGTAATGCGAGTCTATAGGCCACATTTCCTATTCGATCAAGAATCTCAAATGGACCAACAAATCTTGGATTGAACTTTCCACTCTTTCCAAATCTTTTAACTCCCTTCCATGGTGCAACACGTAACAATACATGATCCCCAATATTAAATTCTATGTCTTTTCGATGAAGATCCGCATAACTCTTTTGTCGATCCTGTGCCATTTGTATACGTTGTCGAATCGTTTGGATCTTTTCTGTAGTCATGCGTACCAATTCTGGTCCCAACAACGTTGCTTCTCCTACCTTGTCCCAGCATACTGGAGAACGACACTTTCGTCCATACAACGCGTTAAATGGAGCCATGCCTATACTTGTTTGATAACTGTTGTTGTAGGAGAATTCCACCAGTGGCAGGTACTTATCCCAGTTTCCTTTGAAATCTAGAACACGTAGTCTTAATAGATCTTCAAGGTTTGAATAGTCCTCTCGATTGTCCGTCCGTTTGAGGATGGTATGTCGAATCAATCAGAATCTGCGCCCATAGCTTTCTCGTAAGCTAACCCAAAATCGTGAAGTTAATCTTGGGTCACGATCCAAACTATGGATACTTGGCATGCCATGCAATCTCATAATCTCATTCACGCATATACGAAAGCAAGACGTTCAAGGAATAAGTTTCTCGATAGGTAAAAATGGGCGACTTGGTTAATCTATCAACAATAACCCAAATCGCATCTATGCCTTGAGAAACTTTGGGAAGACCAGAACGAAATCCATAGTAATGTGTTCCCACTTCCATTCCGTAATCTCAAGTGGTTGCAATGGACCTTTTGGCACTTGATGTTCTGCCTTTACACGCCGACAAGTTAAGTACCTCGAGATAAACTCGCGATCTCTCTCTTCATATTGTTCCACCAAAATGTATGTCGAATATCATGATACATTTTGTTACTCCTGTGATGGATTGTAAACGGTGTGTGTGTGCCTCCATCATGATTCTATGCTTCAAGTCGTAATTGTTAGGAACACATAAAAGTCCGGAGTTGAATCTAAGTATTCCTTCTTCATCGATTCTCGCTTCGAATAGCTCCTTCGCACTTTCTTCTTCATACGACGCCCCCTGTGTCCGTAGCTTGAAGCAAACTTTAACTTTATCGATTAAATTCGGTTCTACTCAGATATTCGCCATCATCACGTGGGTCCCCTGAGTCTTTAATTCTACCTCCATCCTTTGCAAGTCATACAGAATGGGCCTTTACATCGACAATATCGCAGACTCAGACTCAGATATGATCTTCTACTCAATGCGTCAGCTACTACGTTCGCTTTTCCAGGATGATATTGAATAGTGTGATCGTAATCTTTCAACAGTTCAAGCCAACGTCGTTGCCGCATGTTGAGTTCTTTTTGGGTAAAGAAATATTTGAGGCTTTTATGGTCCATATAAATCTCCACTTTCTCCCCATACAAGTAGTGTCTCCAAATTTTCAACGCGAATACGACTGCTGCCAACTCCAGATCATGAGTAGGATAATTCCTCTCATATTCTTTGAATTATCGCGAGGCATAGGCTATGACTTTCCCATGTAGCATGAGAACACATCCTAACCCTTTGCCTGAAGCATCGCTGTAGATAACAAATCCATCCGTACCAGATGGTATTGCCAGAACAGGTGCCGAAATGAGTCTCCTCTTGAGCTCTTGGAAACTCTTCTTGCATTCCTCGCTCCATACGAATTTTGTATCTTTCCGAGTCATTGAGTTATCAGAGTAGCGATTCGAGAAAATCCTTCCACTAATCTCCGATAATAACCAATTTAAGCCCGTAAAGTTAATACGACTTTGGCCACCGATTTTGGTTGTTCCCAACTTTGTATTGCTTCAATCTTCACGGGTCAACAGATACTCCATGTTTTGACACCACGTGCCCAAGGAATGCTATTTCCTCAAGCCAGAACTCGCATTTCTTTAGCTTGGCATAAAGCTTGTTTTCACGAAGCCTTTCAAGTATCAGCTTCAAATGGTGCTCATGATCTTCACGGCTTTTGGAATAGATGAGGATTTCATCAATAAAGATAACAATGAATTGATCTAAATATTCCTTGAATACACGGTTCATCATATCCATGAAAGCAGCTGGAGAATTAGTCAATCCAAAAGACATGACTAAGAATTCATAATGCCCGTACCGAGTTCTGAAGGCATTCTTTGGAATATCCTCAGTTTTCATCTTCAACTGATGATATCCAGAACGAAGGTCGATTTTTGAAAAGAATTGTGCTCCTTGCAACTGGTCGAACAGGTCATCAATGTGAGGTAACGGATACCTATTCTTGATGGTGACATGGTTCAATTCTCGGTAGTCAATACAAAGTCGCATACTCCTTTCTTCTCTTCTTCAAGGAGACTTAATGAAACCGATGTCTAACAATTCTCGTAGTTGGACTTTTAACTCCTCAAGTTCAATAGAGCCATTCGATATGGGATTTTAGAAATGGGTTTTGTACCCGGTTCAAGGTCAATAAAGAATTCAACATCACGCTCGGGGTAGACCGAAGTTCTTCAGAAATACATCAGAAATTCTCAAACAGTAAATATTATTCAAATCGACTTGTCTTTGTTCAAATCCATAACATGGGCTAAGAAAGCTTGACATCCATTTTTAATAATCGAATAGCTTTATGGCTTGATATGACAAAGAATCGATTTTAGTGGTTTAGTTGTTTGAATTGCATTATGACAAAGTTGGTTAGGAATATGAAAACTAACAACCTTATTTAAAATAATCAATTTTAGTATGATGAGTGGTTAACCAATCAATTCCTAAAATCACATCAAAAGCAAGTATCTTTAAAGAGATAAGATCAACAGGTAATGTGATAGTGCTAACTTGGATCATGCAAGATTTATAAACTGTAGATGTAACGAAGGTTTCACCCAACGGAGTCTCCACTGATAAATCAAAGTCTAATTTCTCCGGAGTCAAGTTTAAACGTTGATATAAAGGGAGAGATAAAAGAATGGGTAGAACCGGTATCTAGTAAGGTATAAACTTCGCAAGAGTTCAAGATTAGCTTACCCGTGATCACCTCATTCGGGTTCCTCATGTTTTGGCCTGTCACGACAAACGCTCTTCCAGGAACCGCTGATTTCGACTTATCCGGATGACCCTTCGAGTCACCATCCCCGTTGAACTTGGTTTTTGCTCTGTAACAATCCCGAGCTATGTGGCCTTCCTTTCCACGGTTATGTAACATACCTTGGATTATTGTGGGACGGTTTGGGCTAATATGTTCCTCTTCCGCATTTGTAACATCTAACAAAGGTGGTCGTTCTCCTCCCTAGAATTTGTTGTTAGTGCCGGTGTCACTTCATCGATGTCATCCCATCATTGTTGAATCTCCTCTTTCCGAAATTTCCACTTGACTCACCTTTCCTATTATCACGGGCCACGATGACCACCCAAGTGGTTACCGCCTTTGTTAAAGATATTTTTCCTCCTCGTTGGTTATCATCGCTAATGATGCTCATTGTCACCAGATGACCACGGTTGTGGTCCCTCGGTTATACATACTCACTATCTCGCCTCTAATAATTGAGCCTCATTGACAACATCCGAATATAGAGAAAATTTATGAGAGATAAAGTATCGACGAATCTCTGGGTTTTAGACCTCTTAGAAACATCCTTGTCATTCGCTCCTCATTCTCTACCAAATGAGGTAATAAACTCGATAACTCAAAGAACTTCGCCTCAGATCGGGACACCGCCATGTTATTTTGTTCCAAATCGATAAACTCTACCTCCGTCATATGACGAATACTTTCAGGAAAGTACTTGTCATTGAATAGTTTCTGAAACGTATCCCAAGACATGTTGAGTGCAGCAGGCTGGGTACGCTTCACTGACTCCCACCAGTAGTCTGCCTCACCACGGAACATAAAGGTGGCGAATGGAACCTTCTGTTCCTCCGTGCATCCCAAGACATCGAATATCTTGGTAATTTGTTTGACCCATGTTTCCGCCTTAATCGGATCTGGCTTTCCAATAAATTCTGGTGGTCCCAACTCCTTGAACTACTTGGCTGTGATAGATCGCGCGTTGCTATCACTTCCACCCGTATTTTGTACATGAGTCTCCCTCGTCTGATTTTGCATGAACTGCAAAAAGCTCCTAAACATTCCATCATTCATCGTTTGCTTCAGAAGTGTTGTTTATGGAGGAATATTGCCTTCTTGTTGCACGCTCTCCCCGGGTTTGTAATTCAAAGGTTGTTCCACGCTCTCATACACTCCATTGTTAACGTTCTCAACAGCCCATTCTTAACATCGCCATAAAACAAGGGTTAATTAAATAAATTAACATATCACATAATATCCCTATATTATTATTATGATCGACCAACAAATAAGCTTAGATAGGACACACTAATGAAGGATTTACTCATCTCTCCCTCCTAGTTCTATTTCCCGATCTCCGCCAGAGACCATATCCCTAAGCTTTGATACCAACTGTGACGCCCCCAAAATAGGTATATAACACCCATTCTGAGTCGCCAAATACATGGTACATAAAGAAAACTACAACTTCAATAATACAATTGTCATGCAAAATACGACAACACATACTGTGAGTTTAAATACAAATATTGTCTTCTAGACAATATCCACACTCAAATAAGTTCTCTTTACAATTATTCAAATACTATTTTACAGAAATAGTGAGGACTGCTAAAACATCTTTCTAGAACCATCACTCCATACCCCCACTAGATCCTCTGCTTATGTTCTCACCTCCCCGAGAAGAAAAATGGAACAAAAAGAAAAGGGTGAGCTCAACTAGCCCAATAAAGAATATTATAACTAAGATAATATACAACAAATTATCATTAGTCTTCAACAGGAAAATCGATAAATATAATGAGACAACAAGTTTTAGATCAACAATTGCAATGAAACAACAATCCATTAGAAGAGTCAAGTAGAGAATGAGTTCTACTATCTTCTAAGATTTAAAAGTCCATCATCAATATTTTATCCCCGTAACAACAATCAATATACATCTTTAATCAATATTCATCTTTGCACTACAAGCCAAAGATATTCATTTCAGATCACCAATGGGTCATATTCATCTAAAACACTGCTCATCTTTGACTACTGAACCAAAGATATTCATCGATTAATCATTCATCTTTGCACTATGTGCCAAAGATATTCAAGAATATCATCATTTAGGACCGAGGATGATGAAAATATTTTAAAAAACGAATCCAATGAGATGTAAGGACAAATATTAAGGATTTCGTATAACAGCTTTATCCAAGATCAATAATACTCCATAATAACCAATTTTGAAGCGTAAATTCAAAATAAAGACCAAAACATGGATACAATCAAAGATAGTAACCATAATAGACATCTTGGACAAAAAGGAGAAAATTTCATTTTTCGGTGAATAATGCCGTATACGTGAATAGTAACCCCGACACAAAAATTTCCAAATTTGATAAAAAGTTCAAACCAATATTTTGGCATAATGATATTGAAGAAAATAATATCATTTAAGAAGAAAATAACATCCCTTACCTCAAAATAACCGTATTTCGATCGAATTTTGGATATAGGTCGATGAAACTTGTCTTGAATAAAGAACTCTCAAAGTATCTAAATACTCACTAAAATACGCTCGACAATATAGAGAGAAAGAAAACTTGTTTCTGGTGTGATTTTCAATTCTAACCTAAGCGTCTATTTATAAGAAAATGCTAGAACGCCATAGGAGACTAAAATAATAAAATATATTATTTCTTTCTTTTTTCTCTTACGCAGCCTAAGTTGCCAACAAAGACCAGCCACCTTTGAACAAAAAATCAGCAGCCCACATGTTTTCAAATAAGAGTGGGTCCCACCCATAATTTAATAAAAGTCATTTTATTGTCCGAAACTTCAGTAATTCATAGAAAATATCCCGTTTATCAGAAAAATACGAATTTTATGTCCATTCTGCCTGAAATCGAATTCTCTACAAATTTATAGCTTTGAGTTTTTCCAAATTCCAAACATAAAATATCCGAAATCCACAAACGGATGATTTTAATAATACATCCTGCAAAAAATACCGATAAAACACCTCAAGATTAATTCCTTTATTTTTATCCACATAAAAATAAATATATCCATCATTTATATCCACATCAAATAAATATTTCCTTATCATATAAATCAATAATTAATTATTCACAAATAATATTACGTAATCACAATTATGACAACCAGTCGATCCCAGAAAGAGGGCTTTCCAATAAGAATTTCTCCTCATCAACGCAATTAGGTGACTAAACCTCTCCTCGATGTAACTTTCTAGACATTGCCAATAATGTTATCTAATAATATTATTCAAATAATATGAATTATTGATCCGATAATGGGAAATCTTGTGCAAAGGTGATAATTATTGAAACAACAATAATATAAAATATCAACGCATCAATTATTGAATCAATAAAATAAAATATTGAATAAGAATTACTGTAATAATTATTGAAAGTAGTGCCTTCTTCACGTAAGAATCAATAATTCAAAAATCATGCGTGCATCCACGCCAGACATTATATTTTAACCACCGTATTCCAGCGATGTTAACAGTAATAACTACGCCTTTATTTATAAAAACTCAAACTTGTCATTTTCTTCATCCGAAGCTTATTATTACATTATGGGCCCACTAATGATCGCATATGGTCATACGAATAATTTCCACAACAAGAATATTCCACGACCAAACGAATATTCCCCGACAACAATGATTATTTTATAACCACTTGCTTATTTTGTAAAATTTGCACATTTCACCCATAACCAAAATATTATATCAATTTAACACCTTATTATTCACAATAATAATTAGAGGAAATTCGATTTTATTTATAATAAGTTGGGGTCTTACAACATAACTAATTTTTTAACAGTCGATCGTTGTCATCTTTTAACTAATTTTTTTATTTTTGATGAGTTTTAGAATTTATCAAGATTAGTATATATCATATACTATATCTATATAATATAAAATATATATATAATATAATATTAAAAATCAAAATTTATTGTTTGATTTTTCAAAGTCATAACGAGATATTCCTATAATAAAAGTTTGTGTAATTTATCTAATTTTTAATAAATTTAGTAAAAAAATTATATTTGGTTTATAATTTTAATAATTATATTTTCTAAAATTATTAGATTAATTTATATTCATTTTTAAGTTAAAAATTTACCAGAGTGTTTTGTGACTTTTGAATTTTCCATAAAATCTCTCTCGCAATTTTTTTACTGGCGATTTGAATTTCAACCTTTGTGTTTAATATTTGGAAGTCTTTAGAGATGAGGTCAGACTTTAGGAGGGTGTAATCAATTAAGACTTTTAAAGACTTTAAAAGTTTGGTTGTATTCAATCAAGATATTTAAAGAGTTTATAAAAGTTTACTGGTATTCAATTACAACTTTTGTAATATCTTTAAAAGTTAGGTGGTATTGAATTGAGACTTTTATAAAGTCTATAAAAGTATTTTGGTATTCAAAAAGTCATTAATTTTTCAGATTTTTATCAAAAAGTCTTTAGAGAAGAGGTCAGACTTTGGATATGGGTTGATAGTTATAACTTTTCTTCTAAAGTCTGTCAAACTCTACCATTTGATAGAAATCTAAAAAACATATAACTGTTTGAATACCAAAAATACTTTTATAGACTTTATACAAGTCTTAATTTAATACCACATAACTTTTAAAGACATTACAAAAGTTGTAATTGAATACCAGTAAACTTTTATAAACTCTTTAAATGTCTTGATTGAATATAATCAAACTTTAAAAGTCTTTATAAGTCTTAATTGAATACACCCTCCTAAAATTTAGGAGAAAAATGAGTTATGTAAGACCCCGAATTTTATGAAATAAAAATATTCAATTTTTCTTATAATTACAATTCAGTAAATGGTTAAATTGATAAAAAGGTAAAGTTAAGTGTGATATATGAATTTTTTTTCAAAAATACACAAGTGGTTATAAAAATATTCATTGTTGTCGTGGAATATTCGTTTGGTCGTGGAATATTCTTTTCCGCTTTGGGAATATTTGTATGATGACTAAATGACCATTTGTAGGCCCCATAATGTAATAAATCATTCGATGAAGAAAACGACAAATTAAAGTTTTTATAAATAATCTGCAGAATCAAGCTATTGCTAACATCGTTGAATACCCTTGGGTAAAGTAAAGTAATACGCTGTTGTTGCAGAAAGAAGACACGACATTATTAAAGATATTTTGAATTATTGACTCTTACATAAGAAGGCACTACTCAATAATTATTACAAGAATTATCGCTCAATATTTTATTTTATTGATTCAATAATAATTGCGTTGATATTTTATATTACCGTTGTTTTAATAATTGTCACTACACAATATTTTCCATTATCGAAGCAATAATTCATATTATCTGAATAATATTATTAGATAACATTATTGGCAATGTCTAGAAAGTTCTGTCTAAGGAGAGGTTTGGTCACCTAATCAATGCCAAGAAGGAGAAATCCTTATCGAAAGCCCCTCTTTCCGGAACCTACTCGGTTGTCATTATTGTGATTTCGTAATATTATTTGTGAATAATTAATTATTAATTTATATGATAAGGAAAATATTCATTTTATGTGGATATAGATGGAGAAAATTTTAAAGTAACAATTGTTGAAAATCGATATTTTATCTTTTACGATAAAATAATATTTTATTATATTATTATAATATGATAATGGGGATATTTTACAATGAATGTGGGATATATGAGTATATGAGGATGAGAAGTATTTTTGTTGCAAAAGTTTTTAAAAACATGTTAAACATGTCTGTGGGCCCATTTCTTGACTGAAATTTGATTATAGCACCGTAAAATCGCTTGGTTTATGGATTTTTGGTCAATTTACATTTGGAATTTGGAAAAAATTTCTTCTGCAAAGTTGTAGAGAATTGATTTTTCTATAAGAAGACGCGAGATTCGAATTTTCTGATAAAAGGGCTATTTATTATGAATTATTAAAGTTCCGGATTAATTTATTATTTTTTTTTTAAAGTTTTAAGTAATATTTTCATGAAAAACTTTTTTGGTGATGTTGGCATTTGTATGGCTGATGGCTTGACCAAAAAAAGTGGGCGTAGGAATTTAAGAAAAATAAATTTATATTTTATTAAATTTTCTGCTTTGGTGTTCTAAGCATTTTCCTATAAATAGGGTGCTTAGGTTAGAATTGAAAATCACACCAGAAACTAAAGATCTCTCTCTCTTTCTCTCTCTATATATATCGGCGTATTTTTGTGAGTTTTTTAGTACTTCGAGTATTGCTATACGGTGCAAGTTCTTTTAGCACTATATCCAAAGATTCCAAATCGAAATCTTATTCTTTTTCGAGGTAAGGACATTATTTCCTTCATAAATGATATTATTTCTTCAATATCATTATGCTAAAATATTGGTTTGAACTTTTTATCAAATTTGGAACTTTTTCATGTCAAGGTTACTATTCATGAGTTACTATTTATGAGTTTTATTCACGAAGCGTGATGATGTGTTTTGTGAAATTTCTATCTTTTGGTGTCGGAGTTTCTTATTCACGATACTGAAGACTATTCACGTATACGACACTATTCACGAATACGCACTATTCAATTTAGAAAATAAAATTTTCTTCTTTTTGTCCAAAATATCTATTCTGGATACTAGCTTTGATTGTATCCATGTTTTGATCATTCTTGAATTTTACTCCACTATGATTATTTATGAGGTATTTTTGGACATGAAATAAATTAAAATATGAATCCTTAATATTTATTCTTTTGTTTCATTGGATTCGTTTTCTTTAAAATATTTTTCATCATCCTCAGTCCTAAATGATGATATAATTGAATATCTTTCACCAGTAGTGCAAAAAGATGAATGATTTCGATGAATATCTTTGGCCAGTAGTGCAAAGATGAAGCAGTGTTTAGATGAACATGATTAATCGATGAATATCTTTGGCCCAGTAGGGCAAAGATGAATATTTGATTCCAGATATATATTGATTGATGTTACAGGGATAAAAGATAGACAATGAACTTTTAAATTCATATATAGAAGATAGTAGTTTGCATTCTCTACTTAACTCTTCTAATGAATTATTATTTTCGTTGCGAATATTGATTTAAAACTTGTTGTCTATTGTATTCTATTAGATTTTTCCCTGTTGAAGACTAACGATAATTTGTTTTATATTATCTTAGTCATAATGTTCTTTACTGGGCTAGTTGAGCTCACCCTTTTCCTTGTTGTTCCATTTTTCTTCTCAGGAGGCGAGAATGTAGCGAGTACTAGTCGGGGTGTGGAATGATGGTTCTAGAAGTCGCTTTTAGTAGTCCTTACCATTTTGTAAAATAATGTATCAATAATTGTACCGAGAACTTATTTGAGTGTGGATATTGTCTAGATGACAATATTTGTATTTAAACTCACGCTTTTATGTTGTATTAATAAAGTTGTAGTTGTTTTACATTCATGTATTTTGACGACTCGAATGGGTGTCAGATACCTATTTTGGGGGCGCCACATTGGTAATCGAGCTTAGGATATGGTCTCCAAGTGAGATCGGGGAATATAACTAGAGGGGAGAGATGAGTAAATCCTTCGCTAGTGTGTCCTACCTAAGCTTATTTGTTGGTCACCATAATATCGGGATATTATGTGATATGTTAATTTGTTTAATTAACCCTTGTTTTATGTCAAGATTTGAGAATGGTCACGAGAATGTTAACAATGGAGTGAATGAGACCGTGGGGATACCTCTAATCACCAAACCAGGATAATGTGATGTCGGTGAAGAAGGAATTAGAGAAATCCATGTGGTGAGTGAAGAATTGATAGTTGATCAAGAGATGGTCGCAGAGGTAACGGTGAGAGAGGAGGAAGAAGAGGAAGAAGAGGTACCGAGGAGAATTTATTAGAGGTATTATATGATCAAAATGTAGAATTTCAAAATCGTATTCATGAGTTAGAAGAGCGAAAGTCAAGAACGATTAAAGTGGTCGTGGAGCAAAAGGATGCAACAATTCAAGCTTGTGTTACCCGATATGTGATGCTTGAACAGAAGCATTTTTTGGGCGAGAGTGTAAGATGATAAAGATGGAATCGAGCTAAAAGAAGAAAAACTGAACGAGTAAGAATGAGTGATGCATGGGTAAAAGCCACACGACACGTGGATATTGTGGAATGAGATGTCCGATCTAAGAAGGCTAAAATAGATGATATGAATTTCTCTTTTTGGAAAGCAATTGGGAGAACTCAACATCGAGTTTTGAATTACCCGGTACAGAGCGGTCAACTTGAATTTGATATGGATCGAAGATTGATGATTCAGATCATGAATCAGGAGTACGAAGAGGCAGTTGAAGGAGGAATATGCCTTATAGAAAAGTATGTTCCAAAGGTAGTGATGATGCCAAATGCTGCCCCAGATAAGTCAAAACCGGGTAGTTCGAGGGATAGCGGTTGTCATGACTTCCCAACAAGTGAGGAACCCAAATGAAGTTATCACGGGAGATGAGCAATGGAGAAATCATGATGACCCGGGAGATAGAATCTGAAATGAAAGCAAGGTATTCTCAACTTTTCGAAATACCAGGTACGTAAATTTCGGGGACGAAATTTCATAAGGAGGGGAGATTGTAAGACCCCGAATTTTATGAAATAAAAGTATTCAATTTTTCTTATAATTACAATTTAGTAAATGGTTAAATTGATAAAAAGTTAAAGTTAAGGGTGATATATGAAATTTTTTTCAAAAATACACAAGTGGTTATAAAAATATTCATTGTTGTCGTGGAATATTCGTTTGGTCGTGGAATATTCTTTCGCTTGGGTAATATTAAATATTTACGGCGCATAAAACCATTTGTGGGCCCCATAATAGAATAACTGTCGGATGAAGAAAATGACAAATTAAAGTTTTTATAAATAACGGCGTAATCGTTACCGTTAACACTATTGGAATACCCGATGGCTAAAGTAAAGTAATACACGTTGTTAAAGTGGCTTATACCAGATTGCATCAGTATTTTGAATTATTGACTCTTACGTAAGAAGGCACTACTCAATAATTGTTATGTAATTATCGTTCAATATTTTATTTTATTGATTCAATAATTGCTGCGTTGATATTTTATATTATCGTTGTTTTAATAATTGTCACTACACGTTATTTTCCATTATCGAAGCAATAATTCATATTATCTGAATAATATTATTAGATAACATTATTGGCAATGTCTAGAAAGTTACATCTAAGGAGAGGTTTGGTGTGCGCCCCAAAATAGGTATACATCACCCATTCGAAAGTTGTCAATACATGGTACGAAAACAACTACAACTTTATTATTACAACAGTAAAACTGTGAGTTTGAATACAAATATTATCTTCTAGACAATATCTATACCCAAATAAATCCTCATCACATTTATTGATACATTATTCTACTAAACAACTCTCTCTAGAACCTTCATTCCATACCCCGACTAGTACTCGCTACATTCTCGCCTCCTGAGAAGAAAAATGGAACAAAAAGAAAAGGGTGAGCTCAACTAGCCCAGTAAAGAATATTATGACTAAGATAATATACAACAAATTATCGTTAGTCTTTAACAGGGAAAAAATCTGAGAGAATACATTAAACAACAAGTTTTAGAGCAATATTCGCAGCGAAAAATATTAATTCATAGAAGAGTTACGTAGAGGATGAAATCTACTAATATCTATAAATTTAAGTCCATCATCATTATTTTATCCTCGTAACATCAATCAATATTCATCTTGAATCAAATATTCATCTTTGCACCAATAGGCCAAAGATATTCATCATCGATCATATGTTCATCTAAACACTGCTCATCTTTGCACTACTACCCAAAGATATTCATCAAGAAATCATTCATCTTTGCACTATGTGCCAAAGATATTCAAGAATATCATCATTTAGATCTGAGGATGAAAAAAATATTTTAAAGAAAACGAATCCAAAGGAAACAAAAGAACAAGTATTAAGGATTCGTATTTAAACTATTTCATGTCCAAAAATACCTCATAAATAATCATAGTGGTGTAAAATTCAAGAATGATCAAAACATGGATACAATCAAAGCTAGTATCCACAATGATATTTTCGACTTAAAAGGAAAAATTTATTTTTCTGTGAATAGTGCCGTATTCATGAATAGTGTCGTATACGTGAATAGTAACTCCGGCACAAAAAGTTCCAAATTTGATTAAAAGTCCAGATCAATACTTTGGCATAATGATATTGAAAGAAATATTATCATTTTAATAATAATATCCCTTACCTCACAAAGACTTGTGATTTCCGATCGAAAAAACTGGATATGTGGTCAAGGAAACTTGCAGACAGTATAACAACACTCAAAGTATACTCACAAGAATACGCTCAATATATCGAGAGAGAAATAGAGAGAAACTTCAGTTCTGGTGTGATTTTCAATTCTAACCTAAGCACCCTATTTATAGGAAAATGCTTAGAATACCAAAGTAGAAAATTGAATATAATATTAATATATTTTTCACATTTTCTTTAGCCCACCTTAGACAACTGATCTCAGCCCATTTGAATCATATGTGAGGCTAACTTAGTTGCAAAAAACGTTTTTCTCAAAATAATTAACTAAAACTCCCAAAAATTAATTATTTCGGAACTTCGGAACTTCAAAAATTCATAATAAATAGCCTTTTTATCAGAAAATTCGAATCTCAAAATTTTTTTATAGGAAATTCAATTCTCTACAACTTTGCAGAAGAAAGTTTTTCCAAATTCCAAACAAAAATTGACCGAAATCCACAAACGAAAGCGATTTTTCTGTGCTATAATCAAATTTCTATCAATAATTGTGTCCACCAACACACAAAACATGTGTTAAACATTTAATGCCACAAAAATACTCTTCTTCCTCATATACTCATATATCCCACATTCATTGTAAAAATATCATCGTTAATATATTATTAAAATAATATATTTAAATGAATTATTTTATCAGAAAAAGATAAAATATTAATTTTCAACAATTGTCACATTAAAAATTTTCTCCATCTATATCCTCATAAAATCAATATTTTCCTCATCATATAAATTAATAATTAATTATTCATAAATAATATTACGAATCACATTATCGACAACCAAAGTAGCTCCTCAGATAGAGGGGCTTTCCAATAAGGATCTCTCTCATCTGCGCCGCAATTAGATGACCAAACCTCTCCTTGATGTAACTTTCTAGACATTGTCAATAATGTTATCTAATAATATTATTCAGATAATATGAATTATTGTCAAGTAAATGGAAAATACTGTGTAATGACAATTATTGAAACAACAGCAATATAAAATATCAACGCAGCAATTATTGAATTAATAAAATAAAATACTGAACAGTAATTACTGTAACCATTATTGAGTAGTGCCTTCAATAATTGGTGCAATACCGTGTGCTACTGTGCAACAACACGTATTACTATGTTTTTTAACTAATGGAGTATTCCAACAAGTTGTTAATCAGAATAACTACGCCGTTATTTTTAAACAACTTATATTTGTCGTTTTCTTCATCCAATCGCTTTTTATTATAGGGCCCACACAATAAGTCGCTCACTGGCATTTAATAATATTTCCGACAATAAGAATATTCCACGACCAAACTAATATTCCTCGATAAAAATAAATATTTTATAACCACCGCTTATTTAAAATATTTAGCATTTTACCCATAACTAACCACATTAATCAAATCAACCCTTACTAATTAAAAGAAATAATAGAGGAAAATAAATTTCATTTATTAATTATTTGGGGTCTTTCAACCTCCCCTTCTTATGAAATTTCGTCCTTGAAATTGACGTACGTACCTTGTGTTTCGAAAAGATGAGGATACCTCGCTTTCATTTCTGTTTCTAATTCCCAGGTCTTTTCCTCTATAGCATGATTCCTCCACAAAACTTTAACTTGTGGTATGACCTTTGACGTAGGGACATGCTCCTTCCTATCCAAGATCTTCGACATACCTCCTCATACGTTAAGTCTGGCTATCTCGTTTGGTTCTAACTCAATAACGTAGTTCGGGTCTTTCACATATTTATGAAGTATGATATGTGAAACACATTATGAACACGAGACATACTCGAGAGGTAACGCGAGTCTATAGGCTACATTACCTACTCGGCCAAGAATTTGAAATGGACCAATAAATCGTGGATTGAGCTTTCCTCTCTTCCCGAATCTTGTAACTCCCTTCCATGGGGCAACACGCAACAGTACATGATCCCCAATACTAAATTCTACGTCCTTTTGATGAAGATCTGCATAACTCTTTTGTCGATCTTGTGCCGTTTGTATATGTTGTCGAATCATTTGGATCTTTTTCGTAGTCATACGTACCAACCCGGGTCCCAACAATGTTGCTTCACCCACCTCGTCCCAACATACTGGAGAGCGACACTTTCGTCCATATAATGCTTCAAATGGGGCCACACCAATGCTTACCTGATAACTGTTGTTGTAGGAGATTTCCACCAATGGTAAATACTTATCCCAACTCCCTTTGAAGTCTAGGACACAGAGTCTTAATAGATCTTCAAGAGTTTGAATAGTCCTCTCTGATTGTCCGTCTATTTGAGGATGGTATATGCTTAATCAATCGTAAACTGCGCTCATAGCTTTTTGCAAGCTAACCCAAAATCTTGAAGTGAATCTTGGGTCACGATCCAAACTATGGATAATTGGCATGCCATGCAATCTCATAATCTCATCTACGTATATACGAGCAAGACGCTCAAGGAATAAGTCTCCTGTAACGGCAAGAAATGAGCAGACTTGGTTAATCTATCAACAATAACCCAAATAGCATTGATGCCTTGAGAAACCGTAGGAAGACCCGTAACGAAATCCATGGTAATATGTTCCCACTTCCATTTCGAAATCTCAAGTGGTTGCAACGGACCCTTAGGTACTAGATGCTCCGCCTTTACACGTTGACAAGTTAAACACATCGAGATAAACTTTGCAATCTCTCTCTTCATATTGTTCCACCAAAATGTATGTCGAAGATCACGATACATTTTAGTACTTCCAGGATGGATTGCAAATGGTGTATTGTGTTCCTCCATCATAATCTTGTACTTCAAATCAGAGTCGTTAGGAACACAGAGACTGGAGTGGACTCGAAGTATTCCTTCTTCATCGATTCTCACTTCTGGAATAACACCTTCTTCTACTTTCTTCTTCATACGATCGCCTCCAAGGCCCAGAGCTCGAGCAACCTTAACTTTTTCTATTAAAGTTGGTTCTATGCGTATACTTGACATCATCGCACTCGCTCCTCGCATATGATCTTCTACTCAACGCCGCCTACCACGCTCGCTTTTCGGTGATGGTATTGAATAGTGTGGTCGTAATCTTTCAACAACTCGAGCCAACGTCGTTGTCGCATGTTGAGTTTCTTTTGAGTGAAGAAATATTTGAGGCTTTTATGGTCCGAATATATCTCCACTTTCTCCCCATATAGATAGTGCCTCCGGATCTTTTAAAATGAAAACGATCTGGGCCGCTAACTCTAGATCATGAGTAGGATAATTCCTCTCATACTCTTTGAGTTGTCATGAGGCATAGGCTATGACTTTCCCACGCTGCATGAGAACACATCCTAACCCTTTGCTCGAAGCATCATCATCAGATAACAAATCCATCCGCATCGGATGGTATTGTTTAGAACAGTGCCAAAATGAGTCTCCTCTTAAGCTCTTGGAAACTCTTCTCGCATTCTTCGCTCCAAACGAATTTTGTATCCTTAAAGTTAGCTGGTTAATGGAGTAGCGATTCGAGAAAACCCTTCCACGAATCTCCGATAATAACCATTTAAGCCCAAAAGCTACGTACTTGACCATCGACTTTTTATTGCTTCCCAACTTTGTATTGCTTTAATCTTCATTTGGATCAACAGATACTCCATGTTTCGACACACCACGCGCCCAAGGAATGCTACTTCCTCAACCCGTAACTCACATTTCTTCAACTTGGCATAAAGCTTGTTTTCATGAAGCCTTTGGAGTACCAACTTCAAATGGTGCTCATGATCTTCACTACTTTTGGAATATACGAGGATGTCATCAATAAAGACAACAACGAATTGATCCAAATATTCCTTGAATACTCGGTTCATCATATCCATGAAAGCCGCAGGAGCATTAGTCAATCCAAAGACATGACTAAGAATTCATAATGCCCGCCTGCATCGAAGTTCAAGGCGTCTTTGAATATCCTCGATTCTAATCTTCAAATGATGATATCCGAATCTAAGATCGATCTTTGAAATGAATTGTGCTCCTTGCAATCGGGTCAAACAGTCATCAATACGAGGTAGAGGATACCTATTCTTGATGGTGACATGGTTCAATTCTTGATAGTCAATAAAGTCGCATACTCCCCGCTCTTTCTTCTTTACTTAATAAAACTGGAGCACCCCAAGAAGATGTACTAGACGAATGAAACCGATGTCCAATAGCTCTTGTAGTTAGACCTTTAACTCCTCAAGTTCAATAGAGCCATTCGATATGGGGTTTTAGAAATGGGCTTGGTACTGTGTTCAAGATCAATAAAAAATTCAACTTCACGTTCCGGGGGTAGACCGGGAAGTTCTTTAGGAAATACGTCAGGAAAGTCAATAACAACAGGAATATTATTCAAATCTGACGTGTCTTTATTCAAATCCATAACATGAGCTATGAAAGCTTGACATCCGTTTTTTAATAAATGAATAGCTTTATGATTAGATATGACATTGATTGATTTTAATGGTTTAGTTGCTTGAATTCGTACAACAGGTTGGTTAGGAATATGAAAACTAACAACCTTACGAAAACAATCAATTTTGGCATGATGAGTAGTTAACCAATCAATCCCTAAAATCACATCAAAAGTAAGTATCTTTAAAGAGATAAGGTCAACATGTAAGGTGATGGTGCCAACTTGAATTAAATAAGATTTATAAACAGTGGATGTGATGAAAGTTTCTCCTAACGGAGTTTCCACAGATAGGTCAAAGTCTAATTTCTCCGGAGTCAAGTTTAAACGTTGAGCACAAGCAAGAGAGATAAATGAATGGGTAGCACCGGTATCAAGTAAGGTATAAACTTCGCAAGAATTTATAAATAGCTTACCCGTGATCACCTCGTTTGGTTTCCTCGCATTTTGACTAGTCACAACAAACGCTCTTCCAGGAACCGTTGACTTTGACTTTTTTGGGACAGTCTTTTGAGTCACCGACCCCGCTGAACTAGGTTTTGCTACCGTACAATCTCGAGTGATATGTCCTTCCTTTCCACAATTATAGCATACCTTGAATTGTTGTGGGCAGTTTGGATTGATATGTCCCTCTTTCCCGCATTTATAGCATATGACGGGTGGTCGTTCTCCTCCCTTAGAACCAGTTGCTGCCGGCACTGTCGTCTTCACATGGTTGTTGTTACATCTCCTCTTTTTAAATTCTCCTCCTGACTCGCTTCTTCTATTTTCATGGCCATGATTACCACCAGAGTGGTTACCATTTTTGTCCGTCTTTTTCTTTCTCCGCTGGTTATCGTTGTTTTGTTGATCGCTATCCCCGTTATGATCTGGTTGTGGTCCCTCAATTGACCGTATTTCGTTATCTCGCTTCTAATAATTGAGCCCCCTTTTACAACATCCTGAATAGAGAGAAAATTTATGAGAAATGAGATATCGACGTATGCGGGTTTCAAACCTCTAAGAAACATCTCATGTCACACGTCCTCATTCTCCACCAAATGAGGTGCAAACTTGGATAACTCATGAACTTCGCCTCGCGTCTTTGGGACACCGTCATGTTATTCTGCTCCAGTCTAATAACCTCCACTTTCTTCATATGGCGAACACTTTCAGGAAAGTATTTTTCGTTGAAAAGTTTCTGAAATGTTTCCCAAGATATGCTAAGTGCGGCAGGCTGGGTCCGTTTCACAGACTCCCACTAGTAGTCTGCCTAGCCACGGAACATAAAGGTGGCGAATGGAACCTTCTGTTCCTCCGTGCATCCCAAGACATCGAATATCTTGGTAATTTGCTTGACCCATGTTTCTGCCATGATAGGATCCTATTTTCCCTTAAATTCTGGCGGTCCCAACTCTTTGAACTGCTTGGCTGTGACAACCCATGAATTGCTATCATTTCCTCCTGTATTTTGAACACGGGTCTCCCTCGTCTGATTTTGTATGAACTGCAAAAAGCTTCTAAACATCCCCTCGTTCATCATCTGCTCAGTGGTGTTGTTCATGGGAGGAACATTGCAAACTGTTGCACGTTCTCCTCGCTCGTGAGTCTGGGGTGTCTCCACAGTCTCATTTCCACTGTTAATATTCTCAATCGACATTCTCAAATACTGTCATAAAACAAGGGTTAATTAAGGAAATCAATATATCACATAATATCCCTATATACTGACCAACTAACAAATAAGCTTAGGTAGGACACACTAGCGAAGGATTTACTTGTCTATCCCCTCCTTGTTCTATTCCCCGATCTCCGCCAGAGATCATATCCCTAAGCTCTGATACCAACTGTGACTCATGTCCCAACCGTGGACTCCTCACAATTGGTACCTATCGATTTACTGCAGTCTGAGCAGGCGTCCCCTACGGAGAGTCTGGCTTCGGTGCATCCCCCATCAACAGGAAGTCACCAGCAAGAGGCTCGGGGCTCTTTAATTATAGCTCTGATACCAACTGTGACGCCCCCAAAATAGGTATACATCACCCATTCTGAGTTGTTAATACATGGTACAGAAACAACTACAACTTTATTATTACAACAGTAAAACTGTGAGTTTAAATACAAATATTATCTTCTAGACAATATCTATACCCAAATAAATTCTCATCACATTTATTGATACATTATTCTACTAAACAACTCTCTCTAGAACCTTCATTCCATACCCCGACTAATACTCGCTACATTCTCGCCTCCTGAGAAGAAAAATGGAACAAAAAGGAAAAGGGTGAGCTCAACTAGCCCAGTAAAGAATATTATGACTAAGATTGAAAGTTGTATGCACACAAGTCAATCATGTTTGATGATAAAGCATATACTTTGTAACAATCTTATTCATTTATTAATAAAAAATATTAATTTATTAAAGGCTTTTAATTATCTACATGATGCTGTTTTATAATATGTGATAAACCCATAGTTTTAAGCAATGCTTTTAGAATAATGATGATGATCATTCTAATGAGATCTAAATTCTTAGAAAGCTTAAAACTAAAATAGTTCCCAATCATTGGATTGCTAAATTGGGGATTAGTGAATCCGGATAGATTGGTACATACATTGCTTGCTCATTGGATGAGGATGATTGATCTCATGATCATTTGTGTGGAGACACTAAAGCAAGTATGTAGGTGCTTATTAGAGAATAAGTTCATCGAACGCGTGGCTCACTAAGGAATACCTAATGGAGTTTTACTCTTTCGTCAATAGGAATTTCAGTAGTGATAGTAGTACAAGTAATCCTTGGACTTGAGATCATCATAGTATCTTGTGTATGATGAGTTATACTTTGACTTATTCCTTAAGACCCTTAGGTATATATCAAAGGGTATGCTTGGGTATAATAAGTTGTATATGGAGATAATGTACGATCAATAAAGAATCTACCACTTCTATTAAAAGAAGAGAAATGTCCTATGTGATTCGATAAATGACAACCCAAAGAGTCCTTGGCCAAGCGAGAATAAAATTAGAAAGGTGTTTCTAATTTGCATTATTTGAGTTGTGCATTTAAGGATCGAAATACATATAATTAAATAAAATAAGACTTGACAAGAATTCCATGTCTTATATTTAATTGGGATATCAGATGGTGGAAGGATTGAATTGCACAGTAACTATTTACTCATAGGTTCTTTAATGATTAATGTTGAAATCTATATTATCCGGAAAGTCGTTGATCGCTAGGAGGCTTATCCTTATTGTAGAATAAATATTATTTATTTAAATAAATTAATTGTTTAATTTATTTATTTAAATAAGATTAGAAATGTTCTAATTAATTTATTCACAACCTAGGTTTAATATGGAGAACCTAAAGGGTCACACATTAAAAGGAAGAATAATTATTTAAGAAGTTAATGGCATAATCGTAATAATATGTTAAGTATATTTAATTTAATCTATGGTGATAGAATAAATTAAATAGCTTAATATTTATTATTTAATATTTTAGAAATATTAAATATAAATTAATAAGAGAAGTCTTATTAATATTATTACAATTATTATTATTTTAATTTCTAAAAGAGTTTAGGAATTAATTTAATATAAGTTCTCTCATTTATTCCTAATAGGATTAGGAGGTTAAATTAATTAAAAGAGTTTAATTAATTATCCCTAATAAGATAAGGGAGCTTAATTAATTAAAGGATTTTAATTAATTAAAATAAAACCTAATTCCTTAATTGTTAAGGAGGGTTGCTTTACATCTATAAATAAGAGGAGTCTTATTATGGGTGGTAGAGGTTGTTGACTTTTTTACAACATATGTTAATTCCAAAAGTTGGAGAAGTACGTTCTTTTCTATAGAGATAGAAAACTAGGGTTTGAGCCAAATACCCATCTTCTTAAATCCTTCTTCTTCCTTGGTGGATCACCTCTAGAGGCCAAACACTTGGGTGGCTAACGTTGATCAAAGGAAGGAACCAAACCCGGTGGATTCAATTTGAACGCGAAAAGGATTGGAGGTGAACTTGTACCTGAGGAAGCTCGTTCTTCAAGGGTATGATTTTATTCTTTATCTTTTCGTTTAATTAATAATTGTGCATAAAGGGTGATCCGGGTATATGGTTTGTAAAAATTTTAAACTCTGATTTTACACGTTTCCGCATTATTTTTGCAATTTGATTGTGCACATGAATATTACAAACCTAACAAAGATAATATACAACAAATTATCGTTAGTCTTCAACAGGGAAAAAATCTTAGAGAATACATTAAACAACAAGTTTTAGAGCAATATTCGCAGGGGAAAATATTAATTCATAGAAGAGTTAAGTAGAGGATGAAATCTACTAATATCTATGAATTTAACAGTCCATCATCATTATTTTATCCATGTAACATCAATCAATATTCATCTTGAATCAAATATTCATCTTTTTGCACTACTCTTAGGCCAAAGATATTCATCGATCGATCATGTTCATCTAAACACTGTTCATCTTTGCACTACTACCAAAGATATTCATCAAGAAATCATTCATCTTTGCACTACAGCCAAAGATATTGATAATATCATCATTTAGGGGTGAGGATGATGAAAAATATTTTAAAGAAAAGCGAATCTAGTGAAACAAAAGAACAAGTATTAAGGATTCGTATTTGAATTTATTTCATGTCCAAAAATACGTCATAAATAATCATAGTGGTGTAAAATTCAAGAATGATCAAAACATGGATACAATCAAAGCTAGTATCCACAATAGATATTTTGGACGAAAAGGAAAAATTTTATTTTTTCGTGAATAGTCTTAGTATTCATGAATAGTGTCGATACGTGAATAGTGCCGTATACGTGAATAGTAACTCTGGTACAAAAAGTTCCAAATTTGATTAAAAGTCCAGATCAATACTTTGGCATAATGATATTGAAAGAAATAATATCATTTTAATAATAATATCCCTTACCTCACAAAGACGGTATTTGATTGAAAAAGCGGATCTGAAATTTGAAGGAACTTACCGTATAACAACACTCAAAGTATACTCACAAGAATACGCTCAATATATCGAGAAAGAAATAGAGAGAAACTTCAGTTTCTGGTGTGATTTTCAATTCTAACCTAAGCACCCTATTTATAGGAAAATGCTTAGAACACCAAAGTAGAAAATTGAATATAATATTAATATATTTTTCACATATTCCTTAGCCCACCTTAGACAATTGATCTCAGCCCATTTGAATCACATGTGAGGCCAACTTAGTTGCAAAAAATATTTTTCTCAAAATAATTAACTAAAACTCCCAAAAATTAATTATTTCGAAACTTCAGAACTTCAAAAATTCATAATAAATAGCCCTTTTATCAGAAAATTCGAATCTCGCAATTTTTTTATAGGAAATTCAATTCTCTACAACTTTGCAGAAGAAAGTTTTTCAAATTCCAAATAAAATTGATTGAAATTCACAAGCAGACGATTTTACAAGTTTATAATCAAATTTGATCAATAATTTTGTCCACCAACACACAAAACATGTGTTAAACATTTAATGCCACAAAATACTCTTCCTCCTCATATACTCATATATCCCAAATTCATTGTAAAAATATCATCGTTAATATATTATTAAAATAATATATTTAAATGAATTATTTTATCGGAAAAGATAAAATATTAATTTTCAACAATTGTCACATTAAAATTTTCTCCATCTATATCCTCATAAAATCAATATTTTCCTCATCATATAAATTAATAATTAATTATTCATAAATAATATTTAGAATCACATTATTACAACGAGTGCAGGTTCAGGGATAGAGGGGCTTTCAATAAGGAGCTCTCCTTATTGGGCGCAATTAGATGACCAAACCTCTCCTTGATGCAGAACTTTCTAGACATTGTCAATAATGTTATCTAATAATATTATTGAGATAATATGAATTATCAAAGTAAATGGAAAATCTTGTGTAATGACAATTATCAAACAACAATGAATATAAAATATCAACGCAAAGCAATTATTGAATCAATAAAATAAAATATTGAATAAGTTAATTATCGTAACCATTATTGAGTAGTGCCTTCAATAATTGGTGCAATCTGAGTGATGATCTTGTGCAATAACACGTATTACTATATTTTAACTATGGGTATTCCAACAAGTGTTATTGTGAATAACTACTGCCAATTATTTTTAAACAACTTATATTTGTCGTTCTTCATCCAATCGCTTTTTGTTATGGGGCCCACACAAGGTCGCTACCGCGTCAAATGCATTTAATATTCCCGAAGCAGTAAGAATATTCCACGACCAAACGAATATTCCCCGACAAAAATAAATATTTTATAACCACCTGCTTATTTAAAATATTTGCGCATTTTACCCATAACTAACCACATTAATCAAATCAACCCTTACTAATTAAAAGAAATAATAGAGGAAAATAAATTTCATTTATTAATTATTTGGGGTCTTACATTTGGTCACCTAATTGCGCGCCAGTGAGGAGAAATCTTTATTGGAAAGCCCCCTCTTTCCTGGGAACTGCCTAGTTGTCATTATTGTGATTTTGTAATATTATTTGTGAATAATTAATTATTGATTTATATGATAAGGAAAATATTCATTTTATGTGGATATAGATGGAGAAAATATTTAAAGTGACCATTGTTGAAAATCGATATTTTATCTTTTCTGATAAAATAATATTTTATTATATTATTATAATATGATAATGGGGATATTTTACAATGAATGTGGGATATATGAGTATATGAGGATGAGGAGTATTTTTGTTGCAAAAGTTGTTTAAAACATGATAAACATGTCTGTGGGCCCATTTCTTGACTGAAATTTGATTATAGCCTGTAAAATCGCCCGTTTATGGATTTTGGTCAATTCTTGTTTGGAATTTGGAAAAACTTTCTTCTGCAAAGTTGTAGAGAATTGAATTTCCTATAAAAAGCCACGAGATTCGAATTTTCTGATAAAAGGGCTATTTATTATGAATTATTGAAGTTCCGGATTAATTTATTATTATTTTTTTTTGGAGTTTTAAGTAATATTTTCATGAAAAACGTTTTTGG
The DNA here is from genome assembly GCA_020205615.1 of Panax quinquefolius. Taxonomy (NCBI): domain Eukaryota; kingdom Viridiplantae; phylum Streptophyta; class Magnoliopsida; order Apiales; family Araliaceae; genus Panax; species Panax quinquefolius. The sequence continues at coordinate 128,340,979 of CM035162.1, read as the reverse complement.
TAATGTTGGCATTTGTATAGCTGATGGCTTGACCAAAAAAAGTGGGCGTAGGAATTTAAGAAAAATAAATTTATATTTTATTAAATTTTCTGCTTTGGTGTTCTAAGCATTTTCCTATAAATAGGGTGCTTAGGTTAGAATTGAAAATCACACCAGAAACTAAAGATCTCTCTCTCTCTTTCTCTCTCTATATATATCGAGCGTATTTTTGTGAGTTTTTTAGTACTTGAGTATTCTTTATACAGTCAAAGTTCTTTTTAGCACTATATCCGATATTCCAATCGTAAGTACTATTCTTTTCGAGGTAAGGAGATTATTTCCTTCATAAATGATATTATTTCTTAAATATCATTATGCTGAAATATTGGTTTGAACTTTTTATCAAATTTGAAACTTTTTCATGTTGGGGTTACTATTCACGAGTTACTATTCATAAGTTACTATTCATGAGTTACTATTCACGAGTATTATTCACGAAGCGTGATGATGTTTTTTGTAAAATTTCTATCTTTTGATGTCGGACTTACACGTATACGGCACTATTCACGTATACGGCACTATTCACCGAAAAATAAAATTTTCTTCTTTTTGTCCAAAATATCTATTCTGGATACTAGCTTTGATTGTATCCATGTTTTGATCATTCTTGAATTTTACTCCACTATGATTATTTATGAGGTATTTTGGACATGGAATAGTCGAAATATGAATCCTTAATATTTATTCTTTTGTTTCAATCGGATTCGTTTTCGTAAAATATTTTTCATCATCCTCAGTCCTAAATGATGATATAATTGAATATCTTTGGCCCAGTAGTGCAAAGATGAATGATTTCTGATGAATATCTTTGGCCCGTAGTACAAAGATGAGCAGTGTTTAGATGAACATGATTAATCGATGAATATCTTTGGCTGTAGTGCAAAGATGAATATTTGATTCCAGATATATATTGATTGATGTTACAGGGATAAAAGATAGACGATGAACTTTTAAATTCATATATAGAAGATAGTAGTTTGCATTCTCTACTTAACTCTTCTAATAAATTATTATTTTCGCTGCGAATATTGATTTAAAACTTGTTGTCTATTGTATTCTATTAGATTTTTTCCTGTTGAAGACTAACGATAATTTGTTTTATATTATCTTAGTCATAATGTTCTTTACTGGGCTAGTTGAGCTCACCCTTTTCCTTGTTGTTCCATTTTTCTTCTCAGGAGGCGAGAATGTAGTGAGTACTAGTCAGAGTGTGGAATGATGGTTCTAGAAGTCGGTTTAGTAGTCCTCACCATTTTTGTAAAATAATGTATCAATAATTGTACTGAGGACTTATTTGAGTGTGGATATTGTCTAGATGACAATATTTGTATTTAAACTCACAGTTTTTATGTTGTATTAATAAAGTTGTAGTTGTTTTTGTACCATGTATTTTGACGACTCAGAATGGGTGTTGTATACCTATTTTGGGGGCGTCACAAGTTAACTTAAAAAATAAAAACAATCGAGTCAACTCAATGGCCTAAACAAGATCTATTAGAAGGAAATAGTAAAAATTTTAAACTCTGTTCTTAATGCAAATCTCACCACCATCACCACCGTCCCACTCCACCATACTATTCCGAAACACAACATCATCCAACGAAACACCAAATTACAACATTAATCTACTTTACTAATTGGGTCTAGATCTTGGTGGCTTCTCGTTGTCCTTCTCACGCTGTCGAGATCAATCTAGAGATAGATATAGAAATTTGTAAGTGGTCACAAATCTAGATAGAGAAACAGAATGTTGTTTATCAGACTTTGTAATTAGGAATATAAAATCATCCACCCCTTCCCAATTAGTTTTTTCTTTCTTCAAAACCATACCAGCTTTCACAGATCTAGAGAGAAATGAACTGGGGGTCTAAATTTGGAGATTAAAAGTTAGGAATTTGTCTGATTTGATTTTCTTAATCTTTTGATTTGTTTTAATTTCTCTTTTTAACTTTTCTTTAAATTTGTATATACTAAAAATTTTAAAGCTTACTTTTGGGAGATTGCTTATTTAAATTTGATGTTGAAAGTAAATATTCATGATTATATTTAAAGTCCTTCAAGGAAGACATGTACAAGGACTTAGCGGTAGATCAAACTTGTTAGGTTGATCTGAGCTTTTAATGTTTATCATTCTGTAAATGAATGTATAGAAGAAAAGATCAAAGCTGTTGGGTTAATCTATGTCTTGAGATGTAATAGATAGGCTTCAACAGAATCGTAGTCTATCGAGCTGATCAAGAGATTGCTGAAGCCAAGGCAGAATCGTAGAGAATCGAGAATCGTAGTGTGTCTACTTTGGAGGGCCTCTTCCGAAATCATAGAGTGGTCCAAACGCCAGTCGAGCCAACTCAGAGATCGTCGTGTGCTCTAGGAAGCGTATAGTCTGCAAGTTCAAGGAAGTGAAGATCGTAGTGTGCCAGTACTTAAGAGAAATCGTAGTGTTCTCGTTTGCTAGTGCCGAATCAAGCATCAAGGTGGCAAGACACCATGATCATGATCGTAGAGCATCATCTGTTTGTATCAGAAGCATTGAGCCTTGCCCATTTGTTTAAGAATAAAATCAAAACAAATGTGGAATGGATTATAAACGTTGAAGTCCTTGAGAGTCCCAATGACAACAATCATCCTTAGTATATTACAAAGAGACGTATCGAAGAAGCTAAGGAAATTACTATGGGTTAGCAAAAAACACCTTTTCAGGTGTTAGGTGAGATAGTAGTCTGCTGTGTCAGTGGGCCAGACTATTAAGCAGAAGTTGTGCAGAAAGTCTCCATCAGAGCTCAGAAATGTCAAATGCATTTAACTCTTCAACGAATGTCTTCAAACGGATACATTTCAAAAGCATCATATATGCAACACATAAGCAGATGAAAAGATTAAGCAAGCACTAAACAAAAATGTTGAAGAACACTCAACACTCGACTCTACGATCTGAAAAAGAAAGCTTGCTCAGCTACTCAGTTCTTTCGAACACAAGCTTAATGACAACTGAGTAGCACCATTCAAGAACTCAAATACTATCAAGTGAAGTAAGAAGTTCCAAGTCAGAAGGACTTGAATAGTTCTAAGTGAACTGAGAAGTACCAAGTCTGTTGGACTTGAAGAGTTCAAAAGTAAACTAAGAAGTTTCAAGACTGTTGGTCTTGAAAGAATCTGTGAGATTCAAAGATTGTAAAGATATCCTTAGTGGATTTCCTACTCGAGGAGTAGAAGAGTGGACTAAGAGCTTTGAGTACTTTGAACCACTTAAAATCACTGTGTCACTTATATTCTTGCCATAACTGCTATAACTGCCATAACTGCTTAACTCCTATTAACTCGTTATATCTCAAAGGGAAAACAACAAATCTCAATTCCGTTGTGTTTAAATCATTATCTAAACTAATAAGTATTTTGTAAAAGAATTTTAAAATATCTATTAAACCCCCCATTCTAGATAACTATTGTGCCTCTGGGAACTAACAATTGGTATCAAAGTAAGTTCTATCAAAAAGCCTACAAAGCTTAAGCAGATCCAATGGCACATCTGATAAGCGAATCAAAGACTGGAGGAGGCAGTAAGCCACCTATGTGCAACAAAGATAAATTCACCAACTGGAAAGTTCGTATGCATGCTTACATGGATTCAATAGGTGAAGATCTATTTGAAACTGTTCAGAATGGGCCCTACGTTCCTACAAAGCTCTCACCAACTTCAGACAACCCAAACAGAATTCATATCAAGGTCAAAATAGAATGGACAGACAACGAAAAGAAAGCTGTTTAACTCGACAAAAAGGCCAAGAACATTTTATTCCAATCTTTAGAAGATGACCTATTTAAAAACGTGGTCAACAGCAAAACAACAAAGGAAGTATGTGAAGCATTGCTTATCATGCATGAAGGAACATAAGAAGTCAGAGAAAACAAGCAATCTCTTCTGACTCAGCAATATGAAATGTTTGCCCACGTTCCAGGAGAAAATGTCACTTCCACCTACGAAAGATTCAATGTTCTGCTCAACTCTCTTCGAGTCTTTGGAAAGATCTATCGAAATAAAGATCTAATCATAAAGTTCATGAGAGCCTTACCTAGCAAGTGGGATGCCAAAACCACTGCCATCAGAAAATCAAAGAATATCCATGAAATTACTGTTCAACAGTTATATAGCAACCTTCTCACGTATGAACTGGAGTTGACTCAACGAGCAGAAACTCTATCTGAAGGAAGAAAGAAGGACAAAGGGGTTGCTCTCAAAGCAACAGATAACATCTCCAAAGCTAACACTGAAAATGATTCTGACTATGATGAAGATGATGATGAGGACTTTGCAATGCTAGTAAGAAGACTCAAAAGATTCATGCGTCAAGGCAAAAGAAGCAAACCTAAGAAAGTCAACTACTACAACAGCCAGGAACAGATAAATGAGTTATGCTACAACTGCAAGAAGCCTGGCCATTTCATTGCAAACTGCAAAAAACCTCTTAGAGAAGAACTAAAGCGGAAATCAAATTCAAAGAAAGAATTCAAAGGCAACAAGAGGCCCCAGAAGAAAGACAAAGGTCTTATGGCCGAAGGATCGTGGAGTGACTCAGACAACGAATCAACTCCTAAATCTGGAGATGATGAAGACCCTCAAATAGCAAATCTATGTCTAATGGCCAAGCATGTAAAGGATAAGAAGAGTTCTGACATTCATGAAGTAAGTATAGATGAGGTATTTGACTTTAACTATCATGATGTAAATATTGATGATTTAAGAATTGCACTACATGGCATAACATCTGATCTGCATCAATACATGAAATGGTTCAAAGTTCTGTCTAAAGATTATTCTCTTCTTCAATAAGAGAAAGAGAAAGTATAAGAAGAACTGGAAACAGCTCTTCTAAGTACTAACTCTCTCTCCAAATTTGAAGCTGAGAATAAACTCTTAAAACAAACCAATGAACTTAATGCACAAAGAGAGTCAAATCTAACCTCTAAGATTGAGGAACTAGAAAAGACAATCTCTACATGGAATAAATCCTCTTCTTCTATGGACTCCCTGATTTCCAGTCAGAGAAGCGCATCTGACAGAACAGGTTTAGGTTTTGGGAAATCTACCTCAGAACCATATGTGGAAAAGATAAAGAAAACTAGCTCTAGTAATGTTTCAAATTTTAATAGAAGCAATACATTTGTGAAATCCTCACAGAAGGAAGAACCAATCCATCCTTACTCTTCTGATCCAATCCATGTCTCAAGGCATAATGGATCCCATACTGGCCTAGGATTCAGAAAAGAGAAAAGTAACTTAGTCACTACTCTCCAACCTCAAAGGGTCGTAGAGTCGAGTAAATCAACTCCACGAACTAAATGAGAAGGAACAGTAGAGTTAAGCTTCACTCCTCACAAATTATGAATCGCAAGGACACATGGAAAAAGAAGAACCAGTATATAAGAAGGATTGCTAAGAACCCACATAAGTTCAAATGGAGGAAGAATCCGCATACACACACAATCATGCATCATATTAGATGCTTTAATAAGATTGGTCATAAGGCTGCAAATATACTACAATAATCCTATGCATATGAGACCCAAAATCAAGCAAATTTGGGTTCCCAAGGGTACTAACAAAGTAGGACCCATGCAAGTATGGGTACCAAAATGAGAGTTTAATCTTATCACAGGAACAGAGCTCCACGGTCACAACCTGGTATCTGGATAGTGGATGCTCAAGGCACATGATCGGGAACAAAGCCCTCCTATCTAACTTCATAGAGAAGGAGGGACCGTCAGTCATCTTCGGAGACAATGGCTCTGGCAAGACAAGAGGATACAGCTCAGCTGGGAATGATGCAATATCCTTCAGTAAAGTAGCCTATGTAGAAGGATTACAACACAATCTTCTGAGCATAAGCCAACTCTGTGACAAGGGTCATCAAGTAACCTTCCTCAACAATCAATGTCAAGTCAGAGATCTGAAGACATCCTCTATAAAGCTGATCAAAATAAGAAAAGGAAATGTCTATATTGTTAATCTTGGTCAACTAAGTTCTGACGAGACAATATGTTTTCTTGCTAAAGCGTCTGAAGAAAAGAGCTGGTTATGGCACAGAAGACTGTCTCATCTCAACTTCAAGAGCATGTCAAAACTAGCCTCCATGGATCTAGTAGCAGGCTTACCCAAGTTCAGCTTCGTCAAAGAAAGGCCATGCAATGCCTGTCAGCTTAAAAAATAGACTAAAAGCTCATTCAAGAGCAAAACTGTCAACTCAATCGACAAGCCTCTACTGTTGCTTCACATGGATCTATTTGGACCAATTCCAACAACAAGCCTTTGAGGAAAGAGATACTCATTGGTCGTAGTAGATGACTATACCAGATTCACATGGGTGTTCTTTCTAAACTCAAAAGATGAAACAAGCTCCAAACTAATCAAGATGTTCAAACTGGTGATGAACGAGAAAGGGGAGAAAATCAAGGCTATTAGAACTGATCATGGTAGAGAATTTAACTTCTCTGAGATGGACCAGTTATGCACAGAAAATGGCATCAGTCACAACTTCTCAGCTCCACGAACTCCTCAGCAAAACGGAGTAGCTGAGAGAAAGAATATAACGTTGATAGAGGCTGAAAGAACTCTACTAGCAGCAGCTCATCTGCCTGAATACTTCTGGGCAGAAGCTATCAACACTGCATGATACACTCAGAACAGATCCCTTGTGCACTCTACGTTAAAGAAGACTCCCTACGAACTGTGGAAAGGAAGAAAGCCAAGTGTTAGCTACTTTCATGTATTTAGTTGTGCATGTTATATTCTCAACAATAGAAAATAGTATCTGACAAAGTTCCAACCCAAGTCAGACGAAGGAATCTTTCTCGAATATGCCACAGACAGTAAGGATTATAGAGTGTTCAACAAGAAGAGGATGAGTGTTGAAGTCTCGATTCACATCATCTTCGATGAAACAGACTTGGATAGAATAGTGTCTCAAGACACTACTAACAAAAATTCAGACACTATAAACGAGGTCGTCGAGCTCAACACCATGATCGTAGTCCCAGAAAATGAGATCGTCGATCCAGGAGAGGAGATCATAGAGATAACTACGCAAGACAACGAACCTTCACATCAAGAAGCAGAAATGGATCTTGAAGATCTCAGATAAGAAGGCATCAGGACAGATGTTCCAATAGGAAACAGATGGGCAAAAGATCACACTCAAGACCTAATCATTGGAGATCCAAATGCAAGGGTCAAAATAAGAGCTACCACCCAGAATGAGTGTTTCTATATAAGCTTTCTGTCATAAATAGAACCAAAGAAGATAGAAGATGTTATGGAAGACTCCAGTTAGATAGAAGCCATGCAAGAAGAACTAAATCAGTTTAAGAAAAGCAAAGTATGGAGATTAGTTCCAAGACCAAGAAGCCATCCAGTCATTGGCACCAAGTGGGTCTTCAGAAACAAGATGGATGAAGATGGAGTAATAATAAAGAATAAAGCAAGACTAGTGGCCAAAGGTTACTCTCAAGAAGAAGGCATTGACTACGACGAGACCTTTGCACCTGTTGCCAGATTAGAAGCCATCAGAATATTCTTTGCCTTTGCTGCTCACATGAAATTCAAAGTCTTTCAAATGGATGTCAAAAGTGCATTCCTGAATGGTGAACTTCAAGAAGAATATATGTGGAGCAACCTCCAGTTTTTATCAATCCAATTCTCTCTAACTATGTCTATAGATTAGACAAAGCCTTATATAGTCTTAAACAAACACCTAAAGCATGGTATGAAACACTAACTAACTTTCTTATTGAAAATGGTTTCACTAGAGGTAGAGTAGATACCACATTATTTCTTAGAAAGAATAAAGATAAAGTCTTATTAGTTCAAATATATGTTGATGACATTATCTTTGGCTCTACTGATGAAAAACTGTGTAAGAGATTTGCCAAGCTTATGCAGAGCAAGTTCGAAATGAGCATAATGGGTGAGCTGAATTTCTTCATTGGATTGCAAGTAAAGCAAACTGATGAAGGAATCTTCATAAACCAAGCCAAGTACATTAAAGAATTACTTAAAAAGTATGGTATGGAATTTGCCTCTCCCATGAAAACACCAATTGCTCCAGCAACCAAGCTTAACAAAGATGAAAAAGGTAAAAGTATTGATATAACTCAATACAGAGGTATGATAGGCTCTCTTCTATATCTAACTGCCAGTAGACCAGACATAATCTTTGCAACATGCATATATGCTAGATTTGAAGCTAATCCTAAGGAATCACACTTAACTATTGTAAAAAGGACTTTCAGGTATCTCAAAGGCACACCTCACTTGGTACTTTGGTATCCCACGAGTCCTCCTTTGAACTGACAGGATATACAGATGTTGATTTTGCAGGATGCAAAATAGATAGAAAAAGTACAAGTGACACCTGTCAGTTGCTAGGAAACAGACTTGTGTCCTAGTTTAGTAAGAAGCAAAACTCAGTATCTACCTCAACAGCAGAAGCTGAATATATTGCTGTTGGCAGCTGTTGTGCTCAAATTTTATGGATGAAGAATCAGCTAGCAGACTATGGGTTTGATTTCAAATCTATACATGTTCATTGTGATAACACAAGTGCCATAGCAATATCACACAATCCTGTCATGCATTTTAGGACAAAGCATATAGAAATAAATTATCATTTTATTAGGGATCATGTTCTAAATAGAATTATATCTTTACAATACATCCCTACTAAAAATTAACTTGATGATGTCTTTATAAAGCCTCTAGATGAATCCAGATTTAATAAATTGATAACTGAGTTAGGCATGCTAAATTTACAACCATAAAATATATGCTCTAGTTTATGTTAACCATGCAGATATAAAGGCTATGTTTAAAATCGTAGAGATGACTAAAGAAAGTACACGATCGTAGAGCTGCCTTGACATGAAGGACCACAATCGTAGAGCTACCTCGACATGACAAAGAAGCATCCTGTGATGACAACATTCCCAACAAATCCAAGTAATTCCTCTATCAAGTGCCTCAGGGACAAACCTGATCCTTAGTTCATTCTAAGAGGTTGGCCCTTACTGAGCTACCTTAACCTAGAAGGAATGCTAAGTTAAAGTTCATCACAAGGACCAGGACAGACAACGATCGTAGTACAACCTCAACGATCGTAGTGCTACCTCGATAATCGTAGTCCTCCCAAAGGATATACTAGCTCAGGGGGAGCTAAGGACAGATCAGTATTTTCCACATCAATTAAAATCATGGAGCCAAGCAGAACTTGACACATGCCCCACTAAGTAGATCGAGATGAGGGAAGCTACAAGTACAATTTAAAAAGGTCTTTTTGAAATCAAAATTTCAAAAAGCTTATTCCTCTCTCTACCAGCAGAAACCCTAGCTTTCAAAAACGCTCAACCAACATCAATGCAAGGATATCAATGGCGGCTTCAAATGTTATCACTAGTTACCGACTCTGCTGCGACGAGTTCACGACAGCTGATCTTCAATTCCACAAAATTCTATCTTTGTTGAAGAAGGTTGGTCTTGAAGAAGCTCTAGGAACCATCACATAGCTAGATCTACCCGAAAAAATGGAGCTTTTGAGAACGATGTTATCACCACAAGGGTCAAGGGCGAACAAATTAAACTCAAAGCTGAAGATATAAACCTTCAAATCAAAAGGACTTCTATCTATGGAGGTCATCGATTTTCATGAAGGACTGAAGAAGATGCATCATAAAAAGTTTCAGACCATACTCATCGACTGGATTGGGAAGTGCATACTCAGTTCAAAGAAATCAAAGAGATCTGGAAAGATGCTCTACGGGCGGTTTATAAGCATCATTATGTAATCAACACTAGGTGACAAAATTAGGGATAATGAAGGAGAATCTATCAATCCCAACAGGAGGATGACCCCGCAGTTGTTTCAAAATTGGAAAAGAAATCCTGCAGAAAATGTCAGGTTGATGTCTGAATCCAGTGGAAGAATTGGTGAAGCGAAGGAGTCTGGGCTACCAGGGAATATGTCAGTTGTGAAGGAAACTGATGATGAAGAAGAAGAAATCAATAAAGAGGAACCCATTTCTTTGGTCAAAAAAAGCAAGGATAAGAGAAAAGTGAAGGCTCAGATGACAGAGGAGTCTCAAGGTTTAACTACTGATGCACCTCAAGAGAGTTCAGGCACTGAAACTCTGAAGAAATTAAAGAGGAAAGAACAGTAGTCTGAGGAAGAAGAAGACAGAGCTACCATCTCTAAGCTGCTTAAGAAAGGAAAATACAGCCATAATTCAAAGAAGTCTTTGTTCTCTTTGATCGTAGAGCCACCACCGATCGTAGAGTCCAGACTTAACACCACTCTAGAAGAAGATGCTACAACAGCTTCTCAGCCTGATCAACCTTTTCGAACTGAAGCTGAAGAAAGTGTTGAGGCTGTGGCTCAGCCTAGGAAGTCAAAGAGAAAACTTGTCAAGAAATACATTCTTGTTAATGAAGGAGTGTTAAATGAGGAAGACAGAGGAATGGCTGTTGAGAAAGGGCTACCCGAAGCTAGTAAGGAGAATACAGCTCGAGTTGAGGGGGAGCTTCCTGAAGTTCCTACACTAGAAAATGCTCCAACTGAGGGGGAGCTGCTTGAAGTTCAAATATATGGAAGAGTTGAGGGGGAGCCTCACAAAGTCCCTATGTAAGAGAAGGCTACAGCTGAGGAGGAATTGCCAATAGATCATCATTAATCTTCCTCAGTCCCTCAAGAGATCCTAGCTTCAAAAATTGTAGAAATGGAAAAGATTGAAGCTATAGAGAATGAGAGAGAAGAATAACAAAGAAGAGAGGTGAAGATGATTGATGTAGTGGAAACTTCAAATGAAGATAGAGAAGAAGAAGAGGATGACGAAGTTGAGATCATTGCAATGGGATGTGATGGATATAGGAGAGACAACTACAATCAACTATTCTCCTATCTACCCATGATGTCCTTTCACATAGCCCAAATCCTCAACTCCTGGGATCACATGTTCTGGACCTTCAAAGCCTATCCAGCAATCTTGATGCTAGCTCATGGGTTCCCAGGCAACCTCACTTTTGCCCGAAAGCTGATCACCAACAGCCCTTGTAAGACCCCAAATTATTAATAAATGAAATTTAATTTCCTCTATTTATTATTTTGAAATAGTAAGGGTTGAATTGATTAATGAGGTTAGTTATGGGTAAAATGCGCAAATATTTTAAATAAGCAAGTGGTTATAAAATATTCATTGTTGTTGGGGAATATTCGTTTGGTCGTGGAATATTCTTCCTGTTGGGGAATATTCGTACGACGGCGTAGTCTTTTGTGGGATCCATAACGGAAAGTGATTGGATGACTAAAATGACAAGTATAAGTTGTATATAAATAACGGCATAGTTATTACAGATTATCTTTGTTGGAATACACGGTGGTTAAAACACAATAATCTGGCGTTGTTGTTGCGATGGCACTGCGGTATTGCACCAATTATTGATTCTTACGTAAGAGGGCACTACTCAATAATTATTACGATAATTCTTTATTCGAAGGTATTTTATTTTTCTTGATTCAATAATTGTTGCGTTAATATTTTATATACTTCTTTGTTCCGATAATTGTCACTACTACGATATTTTCCATTATCGAAGCAATAATTTATATTATCTGAATAATATTATTAGATAACATTATTGGCAATGTCTAGAAAGTTACATCAAGGAGAGGTTTGGTCACACCTAATTAATTGCGGCGCCAAGAGAGAGAAATCCTTATTGGAAAGCCCCCCTCTTTTTGAGGAAGCTGCTGGTTGTCGATGATTGTGATTCTATAATATTATTTGTGAATAATTAATTATTGATTTATATGATGAGGAAAATATTCATTTTATGTGGATATAGATGGAGAAAATTTTTAAAGTGACAATTGTTGAAAATTGATATTTATCTTTTACGATAAAATAATATTTTATTATATTATTATAATATAATAATGATGATATTTTTACAATAAATGTGGGATATATGAGTATATGAGGAGAAAGAGTATTTTTGTTGCATTAAATGATTAACACATATTTTGTGTGTCGGTGGACCCCATTTCTTGACTGAAATTTAATTATAGCCTGTAAAATCATCCGTTTGTAGATTTCGGTCAATTTCTGTTTGGAATTTGGAAAAACTTTCTTCTGCAAAGTTGTAGATAATGAAATTTCCTATGGAAAAGTCATGTGGTTTGAATTTTTCTGACAAAAGCGCTATTTATTATGAATTATTGAATTTTCGAGGTTCCAGAATAATTGATTTTTGGAAGTTTAAAATATTTATAGTTAGAAAAACGTTTTTGATATGTTTGGTGAGCCCCATTGGTTGTTGAAATACATTTGAATTGAGTTATTGATGGTGGGCGTAGGAATTTATATAAATAATATTAATATTTTATTAAATTTTCTGCTTTGGTGTTTTAAGCATTTTCCTATAAATAGGGTGCTTATACCAGAAACTAAAGTATAAAGTATATTTGGTTAGAATTGAAAATCACACCAGAAACTAAAGTTTTCTTTCTCTATATTATCGAGAGTATTCTTGTGAGTATTTTGATACCTTGGTGTTCTTTATCGGTGCGAGTTCCTTCAAAGACTATATATTGATATTCCAAATGGAAATCTTGTCTTTTCGAGGTAAGGGATATTATTTTTTTTGAAAATGATATTATTTCTTTCAATATCATTATGCCAGAATATTGGTAAGATTTTTCTTGTGAAATTCTTGTCTTTTAGTGTCGGGATTACTATTCACGTATACGGCACTATTCACGTATATGGCACTATTCACGAATACGACACTATTCACAGAAAAATTAAATTTTTGTTTTTCTTCCAAAATATCTATTATGGATACTAGCTTTGATTGTATCCATGTTTTGATCATTCTTGAATTTTACTCCACTATGATTATTTATGAGGTATTTTTGGACATGGATAAACCGAAATACGAATCCTTAATATTTGTTATTTTGTTTCACTAAATTCGTTTCCTTTAAAATATTTTTCATCATCCTCGGTCCTAAATGATGATATTCTTTGAATATCTTTTATTTTGTAGTGCAAAGATGAATGATTTTCTGATGAATATCTTTGGCCCGTAGTGTAAAGATGAACAGCTGTTTAAATGAACATGGCCAACTGATGAATATCTTTGGCCTGTAGTGCAAAGATGAATATTTAATTCCAGATATTTATTGATTGATGTTACAGGGATAAAAAATCGATGATAAACTTTTAAATTCATATATAGAAGATAGTTGATATTATTCTCTACTTAACTCTTCTAATGAATTATTATTTCCGCTGCGAATATTGATCTGAAACTTGTTGTCTATTGTATTCTATTAGATTTTTCCCTGTTGAAGACTAACGATAATTTGTTCTATATTATCTTAGTCATAATATTCTTTATTGGGCTAGTTGAGCTCACCCTTTTCCTTTTTGTTCTATTTTTCTTCTCAGGAGGCGAGAATGTAGCGAGTACTAGTCGGGATATGGAATGATGGTTCTAGAAGTGGTTTTAGTAGTCCTCACCATTTTTGTAAAATAATGTATCAATAATTATAATGAGGACTTATTTGAGTGTGGATATTGTCTAGATGACAATATTTGTATTTAAACTCACAGTTTAAGTGTTGTCGTATTTTGCACGACAGTTGTATTAATAAAGTTGTAGTTATTTCTGTACCATGTATTTGGCGACTCAGAATGGGTGTTGTATACCTATTTTGGGGGCGTCACAGTTGGTATCAAAGCTTAGGGATATGATCTCTGGCGGAGATCGGGGAATAGAACTAGGAGGGGATAGACGAGTAAATCCTTCGCTAGTGTGTCCTACCTAATCTTATTTGTTGGTCGGTCATAATATAGGGATATTGTGTGATATGTTAATTTGTTAAATTAACCCTTGTTTTATGGCAGTATTTAAGAATGGCAACTGAGAATGTTAACAGTGGAGTAAATGAAAAGTGGAGCACTCAGACTCACACGAAGAGAGAGCGTGCAATAAAGGTGGCAATGTTCCTCTGTGAACAACATCCTTTGAGTAGATGATGAGCGATGGGAAGTTTAGAAACTTTTTGCGATTCATGCAAAATCGAGACGAGGAGACTCGTGTTCAAAATACGGGAGGAAATGATAGCAATTCACGGTTTGTCACGACCAAGCGGTTCAAGGAGTTGGGACCACGAAGTGCTGGGAAAGCGGATCCGATTAAAGGAGAGCGTGGGTCAAACAAATTTCCAAGATATTCGATGTCTTGGGATGCGGAGAGAACGAAGGTTCCATTCGCCACTTTTATATTCCATAATGGCGATTCATTGGTGGGAATCGTGAAGAAGCGTACTCCATCCAATCCGCACTTAGCATGTCTTGGGAAGCGTTTAAAAGCGCATTCAATGACAAGTACTTTCACGAAAGTATTCGTCATATGAAGGAGGTAGAGTTTATTAGACTAGAAGCGAGAATAACATGGCCGGTGTCCCAAAGACGAGGCAAAGTTTGCGAGTTATCTAGGTTTGCATCTCATTTGGTGGAGAATGAGGAATTATAACGTGGATGTTTCGAGAGGTTTGAAACCGGCGATACGTCGATATCTCATTTCTCATAAATTTTCTCTCTATTAGGATGTTGTCAATGAGCTCAATTATTAGAAGCGAGATAACGAGTACGATCAATCGAGGGACCACAACCAGGATCATATCGGTGTGTGATCATCGAACAACGATAACGGAGAAAGAAAAATCTGAACAAGAGCGGCAACCACTCTGGTGGTAATCATGGCCATGAGAATAGAAGAAGCGAGTCGGGAGGAGATTTTAAAAAGAGGAGATTCAACAATGACAATACGAAGACGTCAAAGACCAAAGAAAGAATCTGGTTCCAAGGGAGGAGAACGACCACCGGTCATATGTTATAAGTGCGGAAAAGAAGGACATATCAGCCCAAACTGTCCACAATAGTTTAAGGTATGTTATAATTGTGGAAAGGAAGGACATATCGCTCGAGATTGCACTGTAGTTAAACCAAGTCCAGCGGGGATGGTGACTCAAAAGGCTGTCCCAAAAAAGTCAAAGTCAACGGTTCCTGGAAGAGCATTTGTCGTGACTGGTCAACATGCGAAGAACCCAAACGAGGTGATCACGGGTAAGCTAATCATAAATTTATGCGAAGTTTATACCTTACTAGATATCGGTGCTACCCATTCATTTATTTCTCGTACTTGTGCTCAACGTTTAAACTTGACTCCGGAGAAATTAGACTTTGATTTATCTGTGGAGACTCCGTTAGGAGAAACTTTTATCACATCCACTGTTTATAAATCTTGTTTGATCCAAATTGGCACCATCACCTTACCTGTTGACCTTATCTCTTTAAAGATACTTGCATTTGACGTGATTTTAGGGATTGATTGGTTAACTACTCATCATGCCAAAATTGATTATTTTTACCATGAGGTTGTTAGTTTTCATATTCCTAACTTGACTGTTGTTGTGAATTCAACAACTAAGCCATTAAAATCAATCAACTTTGTTATATCAAGTTATAAAGCTATTCGTTTATTAAAAAGCGGATGTCAAGCTTTTTTTAGCCCATGTTATGGATTTGAATAAAGACACGTCATATTTGAATAATATTCTGTTGTTATTGACTTTCACGACGTATTTCGAAGAACTTTTGATTCTACACCTCGAGCGTGAAGTTGAATTCTTTATTGATCTTGAACACTGGTACAAAGCCCATTTTTAAAACCCCATATCGAATGGCTCCTATTGAACTTCAGGAGTTAAAGGTCCAATTCTGAGGAGTTGTTGGACATCGGTTTTATTAAATCTAGTAAATCTCCTTAGGGTGCTCTGTTTTATTAAGTAAAGAAGAAAAGCGGGAGTATGCGACTTTATATCGACTAAGGAATTAAACCATGTCACTATCAAGAATAGGTATCCGCTACCTCGTATTGATGACTGTTTAACCGGTTATAAGGAGCACAATTCTTTTCAAAATTGATCTTAGATTCGGATATCATCGGTGAAGATTAGGCGAGGATATTCAAAGCGCCTTTAGAACTCGATGCGGGCATTATGAATTCTTAGTCATATCTTTTGGATTGACTAATGCTCATGCGGCTTTCATGGATATGATGAACCGAGTATTCAAGGAATATTTGGATCAGTTCGTTGTTGTCTTTATTGATGACATCCTCATATATTCGAAAAGTCGTGAAGATCATGAGCACCATTGAAAGTCGGTACTCAAAGGCTTCGTGAAAACAAGTTATATGCTAAGTTGAAGAAATGCGAGTTCTGGCTTGAGGAAGTAGCATTCTTTGGGCACGTGGTGTCAAAACATGGAGTATCTATTGACCCGGCGAAGATTAAAGCAATACAAAGTTGGGAACAACCGAAGTCGGTGACCGACGTATGTAGCTTTCTAGGCTTAGCTGGTTATTATTGGAGATTCGTGGAAGGATTTTCTCGAATCGCTACTCCATTAACTCAGCTGACTCGGAAAGATATCAAATTTGTATGGAGCAAGGAATGTGAGAAGAGTTTCCAAGAGCTTAAAAGGAGACTCATTTTGGCACCTGTTTTGACCATACCATCTGGTTCGGATGGATTTTTTATCTACAGCGATGCTTCAGGCAAAGGGATAGGATGTGTTCTCATGCAACGTGGGAAAGTTATAGCCTATGCCTCGCGACAACTTAAAGAATATGAGAGGAATTATCCTACTCATGATCTAGAGTTGGCAGCAGTCGTTTTCGCGCTAAAGATCTGGATGCACTATCTATATGGGGAGAAAGTGGAGATATATTCAAACCATAAAAGCCTCAAATATTTCTTCACCCAAAAAGAACTCAACATGCGGCAACGACGTTGGCTCGAGCTGTTAAAAGACTATGACCATACCATTGATACCATCCCGAAAAGCGAGCGTGGTAGCCGACGCATTGAGTAGAAGATCATACGCGGGAACGAGTGCGATGTTGTCAACACAAAGGCCCATTTGGTGTGATTTACAAAAGATGAAGATAGAATTCAAGACTCCGGGGACCCATGCAATGATGTCAAGTATACGTATAGAACCAACTTTAATCGAAAAAGTTAAAGTTGCTCAAGCCACAGACCCGGAGCTGATGCGTATGAAGAAGAAAGTGCAAGAAGGTGTTATTTCAGAAGCAAGAATCGATGAAGAAGGAATATTTCGAGTCCACTCCAGACTTGTGTTCCTAATGATTCTGATTTGAAGTATAAGATCATGACGGAGGCACATAATACACCGTTTGCAATCCATCCTGGAAGTACCAAAATGTATCGTGATCTTCGACATACATTTTGGTGGAACAATATGAAGAGAGAAATTGCAAAGTTTATCTCGAGGTGTTTAACTTGTCAACGTGTAAAGGCGGAGCATCAAGTGCCTAAGGGTCCATTGCAACCACTTGAGATCCCGAAATGAAAGTGGGAACACATTACCATGGATTTTGTTACGGGTCTTCCCATGGTTTCTCAAGTCATAAATGCTATTTGGGTTATTGTTGGTAGATTAACCAAGTCATGCTCATTTCTTGCCGATACGGGAGACTTATTCCCTTGAACATTTTGCTCGTATATACGTAGATGAGATTGTGAAATTGCATGGCATACCAGTATCCATAGTTTCGGATCGTGACCCAAGATTCACTTCAAGATTTTGGGTTAGCTTGCAAAAAGCTATGGGCCCGGATTTACGATTCAGTTCGGCATACCATCCTCAAACGGACGAGCAATCAGAGAGGACTATTCAAACTCTTGAAGATCTATTAAGATTCTGTGTCCTAGACTTCAAAGGTAGTTAGGATACGTATTTACCATTGGTGGAATTCTCCTACAACAACAGTTATCAGGCAAGTATAGGTGTGGCTCCATTCGAAGCATTGTATGGACGAAAGTGTCGCTCTCCAATATGTTGGGATGAGGTGGGTAAGTAACATTGTTGGGACCCGAGTTGGTATGTATAACTACAGAAAATATCCAAATGATTCGACAACGTATACAAATGGCAGAGGATCGACAAAAGAGTTATGCGAATCTTCATCGAAAGGACGTGGAATTTAGTATTGGGGATCATGTATTGTTGTGTGTTGCTCTATGGAAGGGAGTTACAAGATTTGGGAAGAGAGGAAAGCTCAATCCATGATTTATTGGTCCATTTCAGATTCTTGACCGAGTAGGAAATGTGGCCTATAGACTCGCGTTACCTCCAAGTATGTCTCGTGTTCATAATGTTATTCATATATCTGTGCTTCGTAAATATGTGAAAGACCCAAACCACGTCATTGAGTTAGAACCGGACGAGATAGCTGAAGACTTAACGTACGAGGAGGTACCTGTCAAGATCTTGGATAGGAAAGATCATGTCCTACGTACAAAGGTCATACCACAAGTTAAAGTTTTGTGGAGGAACTATGCTATTGAGGAAATGACCTGGGAGTTGGAAACGGAAATGAAAGCGAGGTATCTTCATCTTTTCTAAACACCAGGTACGTACGTCAATTTCGAGGACGAAATTTCATAAGGAGGGGAGGTTGTAAGACCCCAAATTATTAATAAATGAAATTTAATTTCCTCTATTTATTATTTTGAAATAGTAAGGGTTGAATTGATTAATGAGGTTAGTTATGGGTAAAATGCGCAAATATTTTAAATAAGCAAGTGGTTATAAAATATTCATTGTTGTTGGGGAATATTCGTTTGGTCGTGGAATATTCTTCTTGTTGGGGAATATTCGTAAGACGACACAATCTTTTCTGGGGCCCATAACGAAAAGCGATTGGATGAAGAAAACGACAAGTATAAGTTATTTATAAATAACGGCATAGTTATTCACAATTATCTTGTTGGAATACCGTTGGTTAAAAACACGATGTCTGGCGTTGTTGCCTGATAGCTGCACAGTATTGCACCAATTATTGATTCTTACGTAAGAGGGCACTACTCAATAATTGTTACTGTAATTCTTTATTCAATTATTTTATTTTATTGATTCAATAATTGTTGCGTTGATATTTTATATTTTTGTTGTTCAATAATTGTCACTACACAAGTATTTTCCATTATCGAAGCAATAATTCATATTATCTGAATAATATTATTAGATAACATTATTGGCAATGTCTAGAAAGTTACATCTAAGGAGAGGTTTGGTCACCTAATCTTGGCGCATGAGGAGAAATCCTTATTGAAAGCCCCTCTTTCTCGGGAAGCGCCTAGTTGTCGAAGATTGTGATTACGTAATATTATTTGTGAATAATTAATTATTGATTTATATGATGAGAAAAATATTCATTTTATGTGGATATAGATGGAGAAAATTTTTAAAGTGACAATTGTTGAAAATCGATATTTTATCTTTTCTGATAAAATAATATTTTATTATATTATTATAATATAATAATGATGATATTTTTACAATAAATGTGGGATATATGAGTATATGAGGAGAAAGAGTATTTTTATTACATTAAATGATTAACACATATTTTGTGTGTCGGTGGACCCCATTTCTTGACTGAAATTTGATTATAGCTTGTAAAATCACCCGTTTGTAGATTTCGGTCAATTTTTGTTTGGAATTTAGAAAAACTTTCTTCTGCAAAGTTGTAGATAATGAAATTTCCTATGGAAAAGTCATGTGGTTTGAATTTTTCTGAAAAAAGGGCTATTTATTATGAATTATTGAAGTTCCGAGGTTCTAGAATAATTGATTTTTTGAAGTTTAAAATATTTATAGTTAGAAAAACGTTTTTGATATGTTTGGTGAGCCCCATTGGTTGTTGAAATGGCTGAATTCAGTTATTGATGGTGGGCGTAGGAATTTATATAAATAATATTAATATTTTATTAAATTTTCTGCTTTGGTGTTCTAAACATTTTCCTATAAATAGGGTGCTTAGGTTAGAATTGAAAATCACACCAGAAACTAAAGTTTTCTCTCTTTATATTATCGAACGTATTCTTGTGAGTATTTTGATACCTTGAGTGTTTCTATACGGTGCGAGTTCCCTTCAGCATTATATTCAGTATTCCAGTCAGAAGTACTGTCTTTTCGAGGTAAGGGATATTATTTTTTTTGAAAATGATATTATTTCTTTCCATATCATTATGCCGGAATATTGGTAAGATTTTTCTTGTGAAATTCTTATCTTTTAGTGTCGGGGTTACTATTCACGTATACGGCACTATTCACGTATATGACATTATTCACGAATACGACACTATTCACAGAAAAATTAAAAAAAATTCCTCCAAAATATCTATTATGGATACTAGCTTTGATTGTATCCATGTTTTGATCATTCTTGAATTTTACTCCACTATGATTATTTATGATGTATTTTTGAACATGGATAAATCGAAATACGAATCCTTAATATTTGTTATTTTGTTTCACTGGATTCGTTTCCTTTAAAATATTTTTCATCATCCTCAGTCCTAAATGATGATATTACTGAATATCTTTGGCCTGTAGTGCAAAGATGAATGATTTTCTGATGAATATCTTTGGCCCGTAGTGTAAAGATGAACAGTTGTTTAAATGAACATGACCAACTGATGAATATCTTTGGCTTGTAGTGTAAAGATGAATATTTAATTCCAGATATATATTGATTGATGTTACAGAGATAAAATATCGATGATAAACTTTTAAATTCATATATAAAAGATAGTAGATTTCATTCTCTACTTAACTCTTCTAATGAATTATTATTTCCGCTGCGAATATTGATCTGAAACTTGTTGTCTATTGTATTCTATTAGATTTTTCCCTGTTGAAGACTAACGATAATTTGTTCTATATTATCTTAGTCATAATATTCTTCTTGGGCTAGTTGAGCTCACCCTTTTCCTTTTTGTTCTATTTTTTCTTCTCGGGAGGCGAGAATGTGGCGAGTAGTCTTAGTCGGGGTATGGAATGATGGTTCTAGAAGTGGTTTTAGTAGTCCTCACCATTTTTGTAAAATAATGTATCAATAATTGTAATGAGGACTTATTTGAGTGTGGATATTGTCTAGATGACAATATTTGTACTTAAACTCACAGTTTAAGTGTTGTCGTATTTTGCACGACAGTTGTATTAATAAAGTTATAGTTGTTTCTGTACCATGTATTTGGCGACTCAGAATGGGTGTTGTATACCTATTTTGGGGGCGTCACAGCCCCTCTTCATAAAATGGGCATGAGGTACAAACTATTCCCATCTCTTTCAGGGTTAGTCACTGTCCACCATCAACCTTCAATCAATTCTACGAATTGCCAAGATGGTTAAAAGTGATACTTCATCCACTCAATCAATTTCCAGTTACAGAATCCCAACATTCTGTAACTGATGAACCAAATGTGCCTAATTTTGTATTGATCCAATCTCCTACCATGTATCACTCTACGATTATTGATCTTAATCCAATCGTAGAGTCACTTGCTCAAATCGTAGAGTCGCCTCCTCCTGAGACTCAACCTCACACACTTGCTCCTCCATTAAATATCCATTCCACATCATCCAACAACTATTTGAATCTTGATCTTGCGCTCTACAATATTCAAGATCAATATACAATAACCCCTCCTCCAAATAATCAGCAACTCCTTGAGCTCATATCAGATCTTCCTAAAAAAATGGAGTTTTCTAAAGCATCTCAGAAGGTGACCAAAGACATACAATAAGATCTTGAAGTTCACTCAGACCTTGTTCATCTGAGGCGGACTCATTTGATTGATGTTGCTAACACCCTTCCCAACAACCTAAGTACTGAACTTACAAAGAAGTTTAGGGAGATCATAAAGGAAATGATGCAGAGTAACAATGAAAGGGATCAAATTCACTTTCAGGTTGCCAAGAAACACAGGGAAGCAGTTCTCATTTTACAGAATACTCAGAAATCCCAAAATAAGCTTATAATGGAAATTCTCACGAGTCTACGAACTTCAATGAAAGAATTCCAAGCATTTTCCATGGGCCAAATGCAACAAACAAAGACTGTCTTGGCCATTCTACAAAAGAGAGAATCTTGAACTGGTTCTTTGATCCAAGAAAATCGTGAAGACATTGCTCACTCCAAGAATCAACTCCACGAGCTCGTACAAGGCATGACTCGACTATCTGAAGACATTCGAACCCTTGATGCTGACATAAAGGGGGAGAATAAAGGGGAAAGAGAGAAAGGCAAAGGAAAATTCATCGCTCAATCTTCAAAGGCCCTCCAGTAAGACATCCTCGCCATCAGACTCCACGACCAGAACAGCAGCAAATCATCATGGCACAACCGCTGAGGAGTCAAGAGCCATCTCCCAGCTCACAAGGTGTAACCACTACAAGCCTAAACTTTCCTATTAGAGATCATGTGTTCATGAACAGACATGAGAATTGAGAACCGCTAAGTCAAAACGAGCTGAAAGATATAGCATAGAGAAACGAAGCCAGTAGGAGAAGGAGAGCTACAGAATATGTTTATCCTCCAAGGAACAAAAGGCAGAAGAAATAGAGATAAGTTGAAACTCATTTCTTATTGATGTAACTAAGCGTAATTGTAATATATGTCTTTACAAACATCAATAAATTCATGTTTATTCTCTAGAGATTTTAGTTGTTCACTGAAACACTAAGTCATATTTACTTTCTAGCAACTGCATCTAGAAATTAATAATCATGACACAAATCTCCTTAGTTATGTCAACATCAAATAGAGGGAGATTGTTGGGAGATTGCATATTTAAATTTGATGTTGAAAGTAAATATTCATGATTATATTTAAAGTCCTTCAAGGAATACATGTACAATGACTTAGTGGTAGATCAAACTTGTTAGGCTGATCTGAGCTTTTAAAGTTTATCATTCTGTAAATGAATGTATAGTTTAAATGATCAAAGTTGTTAGGTTGATCTATGTCTTGAGATGTAATAGATAGGCTTCAACAAAATCGTAGTCTATCGAGCTGATTGAGAGATTGAAGAAGCCAAGGCAGAATCGTAGAGCATCGAGAATCGTAGTATGTATGCTTTGGAGGGCCTCTCCCGGAATCGTAGAGTGGTCCAAACGCCTACCGAGCCAACTCAGAGATCGTAGTGTGCTCTCGAAAGCGTAGAGTCTGCAAGTTCAAGCAATTAAAGATCGTAGTGTGCCAGTACTTAAGAGAAATCGTAGTGTTCTCGTTTGCTATTGCCGAATCAAGCATCACGGTTGCAAGACACCACGATCAAGATCGTAGATCATCAGCTTGTCTGTATCGGAAGTATTGAGCCTTGCCCATTTGTTTAAGAATAAAATCACAACAAATGTGGAATGTATTATAAACATTGAAGTCCTCGGGAGTCCTAATGACAACAGTCATCCTTAGTATATTATAAAGAGACGTATTAAAGAAGCTAAGAAAAGTACTATGGGTCAGCAGAAAACACCTTTTCAGGTGTTAGGTGAGATAGCAATCTGCTGTGTCAGTGGGCCAGACTGCTAATCAGAAGTTGTCCAGAAAGTCTCCATCAGAGTTCAGAAATGTCAAATACATTAAATGCTTCAACGGATGTCTTCAAACGGATACATTTCAAAGGCATCATATATGCAACACATAAGCAGATGAAAAGATTAAGCAAGCACTGAAAAAAATGCTGAAGAAAACTCAACGCTCAACTCTACGATCTGAAAAAGAAAGCTTGCTTAACTACTCAATTCTTTCGAACACAAGCTTAACGGCAACTGAGTAGCACCATTCAAGAACTCAACTACTATCAAGTGAAGTAGGAAGTTCCAAGTCAGAAGGACTTGAAGAGTTCTAAGTGAACTGAGAAGTACCAAGTCTGCTGGACTTGAAGAGTTCAAAAGTGAACTAAGAAGTTCCAAGACTGTTGGTCTTGAAGGAATCTGTGAGATTCAAAGATTGTAAAGATATCCTTAGTGGATTTTCTACTCGAAGAGTAGAAGAGTGGAGAAGCTTTGAGTACTCTGAACCACTTAAATACACTGTGTCACTTATTTTCTTTCCATAACTGCTTAACTCCTATTAACTCGTTATATCTCAAAGGAAAAACAAACAAATCTCAATTCCGCTGTGTTTAAATCATTATCTAAACTAATAAGTATTTCGTAAAAGAATTTTAAAATTTCTATTCAATCCCCCCTCCCCCCTTCTAGATAACTATTATGCCTCTGGGAACTAACACTTACTTTTTAGCATTTTTTTAAAGCTTAATTAATCAATTTTTTTTAATAGATTATATTCCACTATGGCAACCATATGACAAATCTTGGAAACCCACGTGAATAATAGAATAAAATTACTTTTTTTTATTTTTTGGTTGTTAAAAGTCAACTGCTTTGGACAGATTTTGTAATGTTTTGTAAAAAAATAAAGTAAAGTGAGTCGAATGGAAAAAAAATCAGTTCATTGAAACATTTGTAAACTGAGGTCGAGTAAAGAGGACAAAAGTGTATTTAACCCCTATTCAAATTGTCACATAGGTCAACAAACTTCAATTTAAAGAGTTTTTTTTGCTACTACTGTTAGAGATACTCTAATTTCAATTTCTAAATTTGATTGATAAATAATGAAGGTTGACTTAATGTAATAAAAGTCAAAGGTCGAACAAAAAAAAGAGGACAAACCAAATTATTTATTTAATTATAGTATAGATATAGATATATAAATAAAATTGTTGTTTCTTTATAGAACTTTGTTAAATCTAGTTTCTGATTTGAATTGATAAATAATAAAAATTGGCTTAACGTAGGAAAGTAAAGGTCAAACCAAAAAAAAAGTGGTGAACCAAATTATTTATTTAATTATACGATATATAGATAGATAGTTGATTTCCTTACCACTATCTCTAAATGTAATACATTTTTTACGTTTATAGATTAAGTTATTGTTCTTTAACATTTATAGAGAATAATGGTCATACACAACTATATATTTTTTATTGGGCAAAGGTCCAAAAATATCCCCGATATTTACTCCGATATCCCACTTACACCCTATACTTTTCCTTCCAAAAGCATCCTTAACGTTACAAATTTAAGGTCAATTGTGCCCCTCCCGTTAAAAAAAATCCAACTAGACAAACGGACGTGTTAGACGATTGACACGTGGCAAAAGTAAAATTTAATAATTACTTTTTTTTTGTTCTCTTTCTTCTCTCTCTCTTCTCTTCCTTTCTTCTCCCTCTTTTCTCTCTCTCATTTCTTCTTCCTCTATTCTAAAATAACAAAACTGAAACAGGAATCTGAGTTAACAAAATTACTTTTTGCTTTTATTTAGTATTTTATGTTACATACTCAACGATGAGAAGGGTTTGGGTTTCTGGGGATAAGAAATGAGAAATCATTGTAATGAATGGGCCGCGGGATAAGATGGAATAACGTAAGAGATCGAATACCCAATGAGTGCCACCGGAGTAGGGAAATTCATAAAATGTAACCCACTAGAAATAGTGTCTCTATACAAAGTACTATTATTAACTGGTGGAAATGTCCAAATTGGGTCACCACTCATAACTTGGTTATTAAAATTAGCCACCATCCAAAAATTCGCAGGAATTGATCCGTGACTCGCCGGCAAAGCCCCGGTGCTCGACTGCATTAAATAAGTCCCCATTTGTTGTTGCGACAAGTCCTGCTCCGGCCGCCTCTTCCGTCCCAAACCCTCCTCGCTCTCCGATAAGTCCAACGTGGTTGATTATTCGTCTGAAAATTAAGAAGGGTCGTCGACGAGTTATCGGAAGATAGGCCGATACCGGGAAACAAACTTCGACGCTGTGGCATTGAAAAATTGGGATTGAACCGGAGCTGACCGTAGTTGACTCGGTATGGACATGTTTGAACCGGAGCTGCGAAGTGAAATGTTTAGTGAAGTAAAGTTTGCCGGGATAGTTCCAGTCCCGGTGGCAGCTACGACGGCAGGTTCAGCTTGTTGGAGTAGCCACTCGATAGTTTCACCATCCGATTTATGATCGAGCTCGCGTGTGAGCTGAAAAACCCTAGCAGCATATAGTGCGGGGATGCGAATTCGACGGCCTCGTCCGTCGACTTTAGTGTGTCAATTTTTGGTGGAGGTTCGCTTTGGCAGTTGCTTTTTGGATGGCTCGGAAAAGATTTATAGGCTTGAAGAGGGGCGATCGATGGGGATTGTATCGGATGTGGTTATGGCGAGAGAGTTGTTGGGGTAGCCGGAGCAGGCTTCGTCTTCTTCCTCTGTTCTAAAATAGAGAAAAGAGGGAGAAGAAAGGAAGAGAAGAGAGAGAAGAAAGAGAAAAGAAAAAAAAAGTAATTATTAAATTTTACTTTTGCCACGTGTCAATCGCTTAGTACGTCCGTTTGTCTAGCTAGATTTTTTTGACGGGAGGGCTACAATTGACCTTGAATTTGTAACGTTAAGGATACTTTTGGAAAAAAAAGTAAAGGGTGTAAGTGGGATATCGGGGTAAACATCAGGGGTATTTTTTTACTTTTGCTGTGACGCACCCAAAATAGTTATACATCACCCATCTTGAGTCGCCAAATACATGGTACAGAATATAAATACAAACTTAATTATACAACCGTCATGTAATATACAACAATACATAAACTGAGAGTTTTAATAGGAATATTGTCATCAGTACAATATCCACACTCAAAGGAGTCCTCATTACATTTATTGTCACTTTATTTAATGAGAATAGTGAGGACTATTAATGCTATCATCTGACCGTCACTCCTTTCCTACCGTCGTCCAATTTATATTCTCATTTCCTGAAGAGAACAATGAAAGAAAAGGTGAGCTCAACTAGCCCAGTAAAAATATTATGACTAAGATAATGCAGAATAAATTATCAATAGTCTTCAACAATGTTAAACTGATAAAATACAATAGACATCAAGTTTAAATGCAGTGGAATAAGCAATCCATTAGATGAGTTAAGTAGAGCATGATATCTACTATTTTCTATGATTTAAAATGTTTTCATCAATTTTTATCGCTGAGACTCAGCTTAATAAATAAACCACATCATCTAATCATCCATGTATTACGGGCCAAGGATATTCATTAAATCATCAACGGTCATGACTATACCGAATAATTCCTGGTCATAATCATACCAAAAATTATCCATCAATGCATTATAAGCCACTGAGGACATTTACCGCATTATTTATAACATTACAGGTCATGATTATACCGAATAATCCCTGGTCATAATCATACTAAGTCCATCTATGCACGTAAGCCAAAGATGACTTTCATTACAATATAAGCATGATGATCTTGTAATGACATAATAATTGATAAAACAAGTTCGAGAATAAATTTTAAAGATTAATAAGTTAATTTATCCCGAACTCAATAACGCCCAAATTGTCGACACGATCTTTGCTTTGTGGAGTAAAATTCAAGAATGCTCGGAAGAATATTTCCATGAAAAGATCTTTGGATGAAGCTTGAAATATCCGGGATATTCTACTAATTTCATGGAGTATAGAAGCCGAAATTTTAACCGGTCGAGTATAATAGAATATATAAGCGCGAAATGGATCTTCACCAAATTTGCGCAGTAATCCACGATATCTGATGATCATTTTCATAATTTAATAAGGAATGAATACAAAGGATCATTCACCATGCATGTGGTAATCCACATAGATGAGTTATTCCAACATAATAATAAAGAATGGATTAATAGAAGGATTCACCATGCGATAGATCGCATGCATGAGGTTATTCCCAAGCAGAATAATAAATAATGGAACCGGGTCCAAAGATAAAGCATACGATACATGATATTACGGCAGAATAATAAATAATGGAACCAGTCCAAGCGTAAACACACAAAAGGATATTAGAAAGAATAATAAATAATGGAACCGAGTCCGTCCAGAAAGCCTTGCAGACGAGGATATTAAACGTAATAATAAAGAATGGAATATTAGAAGAATTTCACCATGTATGCGGTACTCAGATAAACAAAGTTATTCCAATAGAATAATAAGAATGGAATAACGAGAAGAATTTCACCATGTATGTGGTACTTAGCGATATATACAAAGTTATTCCAACATAATAATAAAGAATGGAATAATGAAGTTCTCTTCATGAATACGAAAGAAATAATACCCCTTACGAGTACAACAAATAATATCCTTACCTTAGAAAAAGCGAATCTTTGGAGTAGTGAAGTAGCGAATACTTTTCTTCTTTCTCTCTAGAGTTTCTCTCTCTAGAGTTTCAGTGAATTCGTAAGAAATAATGAAGGAATGAGCTTCTATTTATAGGAGAATGGACTGAATAGTAACTAATTCATGAACGGTCCAGATTGATTTACTTTTATATCTTCAACCAACGGTTCGTATTGATTTACTATTATAACTTCAACCAACGGTCTGAAAAATAATCACATCTCCTCATGGAATAATATTGTACCCAAAAATGATTTGGACCGAAAAGAAATATATTTTTTGGGTGAATAGTACCCTGTGAATAGTACTTTGGGAATAGTACCCCGTGAATAGTACCCCGACATGAAAAGTATCCCAAATACCCGAGTGAACAATACTATAGTGAATAGTAACCGGGTGAATAGTAACCCGTGAATAGTACTCTGACACGAAAAGTGCCCCAAATATCCGATTGGTCAATATAACCTCCAGATATCAATTATTATCGAAATAAATGTCGATTTCCACTAACACTAATAATCCCAACACAATGGAACTATCAATTTAATCTTTAATCAACATGAACTTATTCATCATTAATATTATAACTCACAATATTTAACAACCAGGTCGTTCCCAGGAAAGAGGGGGATTTTCGATAAGGATTTCTCCCTATTGGCGCGCAATTAGGTGACCAAACCTCTCCTTGACAGAACTTCTAGACATTGTAAATATTATAATTTAATAATATGAATAACTTTGTTGTCTCAATTATTGATTTTATAATATAACATATTATGCAGCTGATACTGTGACAATAATCGAATCAATAATATGAGAGATATGATGCATCAATTACTGTAGTAATAATTGAGTATTACTAAGTGACTTCTCACATAAGCATCAATAACCAATACCGTGTGCTACTATGCAACCCAGCGTAGACATTGTACTTTTTACTAGGGTAGTTCAACAGTTTTAACGGTAACACTTCCGCCGTTATTTTTATAAAAAAGATAATTCTGTCGTTTTCTTACTACGACAATACTTTTGTTGTAGGGTCCACCAATGATTGTGCCGTCGTACGAATATTCCCTGTTAAAACGAATATTCCCCGACCAATTGAATATTATATAACCACTTGCTTACTTTGCAAAATTTGTAAATATTACCCACAACTATAACATTATATTATATATACACCATAATATTCAAAAATATATTTCGAGAGAAATTAATCCTTATTCATAAAAGTTGGGGTCTTACAACCTCCCCTTCTTATAAAATTTTGTCCTTGAAATTAGGGTGCGTACCTGGTATATCGAAGAGGTGAGGATATCATGACTTCATCTCAGATTCTAACTCCCAGGTCATTTCTTCTACATCGTGGTTTATCCACAAAACTTTGACTTAAGGTATAACCTTGGAGCGTAGAATATGATCCTTCTTATCCAAGATTTTAATAGGTAACTCTTTATACGTTAAATCTTCCTCTATCTCGTCTGGTTCTAATTCAATAATGTGGTTCGGGTCTTTCACATATTTACGTAACATAGGTATATGAAAAACGTTATGAACACGAGACATACTTGGCGGTAAGGCGAGTCTATAAGCCACAGTTCCTACTCGTTTGAGGATTATAAATGGGTCAATGAATCGAGGATTAAGCTTTCCTCTCTTTCCAAATCTCGTAACTCCTTTCCATGGAGAAACACGTAACAACACATGATCTCCAATATTGAATTCCACGTCCTTTCGATGAAGATCAGCATAACTCTTTTGTCGATCTTGTGAGGTTTTTATACATTGCCAGTTCGTTTGAATCTTTTCCGTAGACATATGTACCAAATCTGGTCCCAATAACGTTGCTTTACCCACCTCATCCCAGCATACTGGCGAACGACACTTTCTTCCATACAACGCCTCAAATAGAGCCATGCCAATACTTGCTTGATAACTATTGTTGTAGGAAAACTCCACCAATGGTAAGAACTTGTCCCAACTTCCCTTGAAGTCAAGGACACAGAGTCTTAATAAATCTTCAAGAGTTTGAATAGTCCTCTCTGATTGTCCGTCCGTCTGAGGATGATATGCCAAACTAAATCGTAAATCCGTGCCCATAGCTTTTTGTAAACAAACCCAAAATCTTGAAGTGAATCTTGGGTCTCGATCAAAACTTTGGATACTGGCATACCATGCAATCTTACAATCTCGTTTATATACATACTAGCAAGACGTTCAAGTGTATAAGTTTCTCGTATCGGTAAGAAATGAGCAGACTTGGTCAATCTATCAACAATGACCCAAATCGCATCTATGCCTTGAGAAACCTTGGGAAGACCAGTAACGAAATCCATGGTAATGTGCTCCCACTTCTATTCTAGAATTTCAAGTGATTGCAATGGACTTTTTGGCACTTGATGCTCCGCCTTGACTCGTTGACAAGTTAGACACCTTGAGATAAACAGCGCTATCTCTCTCTTCATATTGCTCCACCAAAATGTATGACGAAGATCACGATACATTTTGGTACTCCCAGGATGGATTGCAAACTGTGTGTTGTGCGTCTCCATCATGATTTTATACTTCAAGTCAGAATCGTTAGGAACACAAAGTTTGGAGTTTACTCGAAGTATTCCTTCTTCATCGATTCTTGCTTCCAGAATAGCACCTTCTTCCACTTTCTTCTTCATATGCATCAGCTCCAGGTCTGTAGCTTGAGCAGCTTTAACTTTATCGATTAAAATCGGTTCTACTCGTATATTCGCCATCATCATATGGGTCCCTGGAGTCTTTAACTCTATCTCCATCCTTCGTAAGTCATACACAATTGGCCCTTGCGTTGACAATAATGCACTCGTGCCCGCATATGATCTTCTACTCAACGCGTCAGCTACAACGTTCTCTTTTCCAGGATGGTATTGGATGGTATGATCATAATCTTTCAACAGCTCAAGCCAACGTCGTTGCCGCATGTTGAGTTTCTTCTGAGTGAAGAAATATTTGAGGCTTTTATGATCCGTATAGATCTCCACCTTCTCTCCATAAAGGTAATGCCTCCAAATCTTAAACGCAAAAACGACAGCGGCCAACTCTAGATCATGAGTAGGATAATTCCTCTTATATTCTTTGAGTTGTCGTGAGGCATAGGCTATGACTTTCCTATGTTGCATGAGAACACATCCTAACCCTTTGCCTGAAGCATCATTGTAAATGACAAATCCCTCCGTGTCAGATGGTATTGTCAGAACAGGTTCTGAAATGAGTCTCCTCTTGAGTTCTTGAAAACTCTTCTCACATTCCACGCTCCAACCGAATTTTGTATCTTTCCGAGTCAGCTGAGTTAATGGAGTAGCGATTCGAGAAAACCCTTCTACGAATCTCCGATAATAACCAGCAAAGCCAAGAAAGCTACGTACTTCGGTCACTGATTTAGGTTGCTCCCAGCTTTGAATAGCTTCAATCTTTGCCAGGTCAACAGATATTCCACGACTTGATACTACATGCCCTAGGAATGCTACTTCCTCAAGCCAGAACTTGCATTTCTTTAACTTGGCATAAAGCTTGTTTTCACGAAGCTTTTGGAGTATCAACCTCAAGTGTTGCTCATGATCTTCACGGCTTTCGGAATATATGAGGATGTCATCAATAAAGACGACCACAAAATGATCCAAATATTCCTTGAATACTTGGTTCATCACATCCATGAAGGCAGCAGGAGCATTAGTCAATCCAAAAGACATGACTAAGAATTCATAATGCCCGTACCGAGTTCTGAAAGCAGTCTTTGGAATGTCATCAGTTTTAATCTTTAACTGATGATATCCAGAACGAAGATCGATCTTTGAAAAGAATTTGGCGCCTTGAAACTGGTCAAACAGATCATCAATACGAGGTAACGGGTACCTATTTTTGATGGTGACATGATTCAACTCCCGATAATCAATACAAAGTCGCATACTTCTATCTTTCTTCTTCACGAATAGAACAGGAGCACCCCAATGAGACGTACTAGGACGAATAAAACCGATGTCTAACAATTCCTGTAGTTGGGTTTTTAACTCCTGAAGTTCAATAGGAGCCATTAGATATAGGGCTTTGGAAATGGATTTTGTATTGGATTCAAGGTCGATACAAAATTCAATTTCACGCTTTGGGGGTAGGCCAGGAAGTTCTTTAGGGAATACGTCAGGAAATTTATTAACAATAGAAATATCATTCAAAACTGACGTATTTTTGTTTAGATCCGTGACATGAGCTAAAAAAGCTTGACATCTGTTTTTCAATAAATGAATAGCTTTATGGCTTAATATGACAGTGATTGATTTTAGTGGTTTAGCTGCTTAAATTCGTATAATAGGTTGGTTAGGAATATGAAAGCTAACAACCTTACGAAAATAATCGATTTTAGCATGATGAGTAGTTAACCAATCAATCCTTAAAATCACATCAAATGCAAGTATTTTCAAAGAAATAAGATCGACAGGTAACGTGCGGTTACCGATTTGAATCTAATAAGACTTATAAATCGTGGATGTAATGATGGTTTCTCCCAACGGAGTTTCAACAGATAAATCAAAGTCTAATTTCTCCGGAGTCAAATTAAAAAATAAAGGAATGGGTAGAACCGGTATCAAATAAACTATAAACTTCGCTAGAGTTTATGGTTAGCTTACCCGTGATCACCTCGTTTGGATTCCTTACTTTTTGGGAGGTTACGACAAATGCTCTCCCTTGAACTATCGGTTTTGTCTTGTCTGGGACACCCTTTGATGCCTCCATCCCAGCTGGACTTGACTTTAGTGCATGACAAAATCGGGCTAGGTGGCCTTCTTTTCTACAATTATAACATGCTTTGGACTGCATCGTGTAGTTTGGACTTATGTGTCCTTCCCCTCCACATTTGTAACATACGACCGACGGTCGTTCTCCTTCCTTAACAGTGGGTGCTGGTGCTGACATCTTTTCATCTTTGTTGAACCTTCTCTTCTTGAACTTTCCACTCCTATTGTCTTGGCCATGATTACCACCAAAGTGGTTATCATTTTTGGCATGTTAAATCCCTCCACGTTTGTTGTCAACGCTTCGATGACTGCTACCACTGGTATTATCGACTTGTCGTATGCTCTCTCTTGGTTGGGTTGACTCATTATCGCGCTCCAATAACTGAGCCCTATTCACAACATCTGAATACAAACACAGTTTATGAGAGATAAGGTATTGACGTATCTCGGGTTTCAAACCTCTTAGAAACATCTGCGTCATTCTTTCCTCATTATTAACAAAGTGGGACGCAAACCGAGACAACTCGACAAACTTAGCTTCGTACTGCGCCATGGTCATATTGTTTTTCTCAAGCTTGATGAACTCTACCTCCTTCATGTGATGAATACTTTCAGGAAAGTACATGTCGTTGAATAGCTCTTGGAACTTCTCCCAAGACATCTTCAGTGCGGCAGGTTGAGTACGCTTTACAGATTCCCACCAGTAATCTGCCTCTGCACGCAACATGAAGGTGGGAAAAGGAACTTTTTGCTCCTCAGAGCATCCCAAGACATCAAATATCTTGTTGATCTGCTTTATCCACGTCTCCGCCTTAAGTGGTTTTGGCTCTCCAAAAAACTCCGGTGGTCCCAGCTCTTTGAACTGCTTAGCGGTGACCGTCCAAGAGTTGTCAGTGTTTCCACCTGCATTTTGGACAGGAGCCGCCTTCGCCTGATGTTGCATGAATTGCATAAAGCCTCTGACCATCCCATCGTTCACCATTTCATCGGTGTTATTGTTTACATGAGGATTATTTTCTTCCTGTTGCACATTACTCTGGGCATTGATCATTGGTGACTCAATAGTCTCATGTGCTTCATTGCTTATCTCAATATTTTCGGATGCCATTTTAAATACTGCAACAAAACAAGGGTTAATTAACATATCACATATTATCCCTATACTCTGACCGACCAATTAAATACCAAATAAACTTAGGTAGGTCATACTAGCGAAGAAAATCCCCGTCTCTCCCCTCCTAGTTCTTGTCTCACATCTCAGCCAGGGATCATATCCCTAAGCTTTGATACCAACTGTGACTCCCCCAAAATAGGTATACATCACCCATCTTGAGTCGCCAAATACATGGTACAGAATATAAATACAAACTTAATTATACAACCGTTGTGTAATATACGACAATACATAAACTGAGAGTTTTAATAGGAATATTGTCATCTAGACAATAGACACACTCAAAGGAGTCCTCATTACATTTATTGTCACACTATTTAACAAAATAGTGAGGACTTCTAATGCTATCATTTGGACCGTCACTCCTTTCCCCGACTCGTCCCAGCTATATTCTCATTTTCTGAAGAGAACAGTGAAAGAAAGGGTGAGCTCAACTAGCCCAGTAAGAAATATTATGACTAAGATAATGAAGAATAAATTATCAAGTCTTCAACAATGTTAAACTGATAAAATACAATAGACATCAAGTTTAACTGCAGCGGAATAAGCAATCCATTAGAAGAGTCAAGTAGAGCATGATATATACTATCTTCTATGATTTAAAATGTTTTCATCAATTTTATATCGAGACTCAAATTTTAATAAATAAACCACATCATCTAATCATCCTCGTATTATGGCCAAGGATATTCATTAAATCATCAACTACCATGACTATACCGAATAATCCTGGTCATAATCATACCAAAACCATCCATCAATGCATTATAGGCCACTGAGGACTTTTACCACATCATTTATAACATTACAGGTCATGATTATACCGAATGATCCCTGGTCATAATCATACTAAGTCCATCTATGCACGTAAGCCAAAGATAACTTTCATTACAATATAAGCATGATGATGATGACAATGACATAATAATTCAATAAAACAAATTCAAGAATAAATTTTAAAGATTAATAAGTTAATTTATCCTGAACTCAATAACGTCCAAATTGTCAACATGATACTGCTTTGTGGAGTAAAATTCAAGAATGCTCAGAAGAATATTTTCATAAAAAGATACTGGATGAAGCGCAAATATCCAGGATATTCTACTAATTTCATGGAGTATAGAAGCCAAAATTTTAACCAACTGACTATAATAGAATATATGATACTGCAAATGGATCTTCACTAGCTATGCGGTAATCCACGTATACAGATCATTTTCGTAATTTAATAAGGAATGAATACACAGGATCATTCACCATGCATGTGGTAATCCACATAGACAGGTTATTCTAACATAATAATAAAGAATGAAATAATAGAAGGATTCACCGTAAATGCGATAGATCGCATGCATGTGTTATTTTCAACAAAATAATAAATAATAGAACCAGTCCGGCATAAACGTTACGAACGAAGATATTAAGCGTAATAATAAATAATGGAACCAGTAAAGATAAACTCACAAATGCAGGATATTACGCGAGAATAATAAATAATGGAACCAGTCCGGCAGTAAACGCACGCATGAGGATATTCGGCAGAATAATAAATAATGGAACCAGTCCCACGTAAACGTAGCGACGAGGATATTCAAATGCCGAATAATAAAGAACGTAATATTAGAAGAATTTCACCGTGTATGCGGTTGCCAGATAAACAAAGTTATTCCAATGTAATAATAAGAATGGAATAATGGAAGAATTTCACCATGTATGCGGTGACTGCAGATATACAAAGTTATTCCAACATAATAATAAAGAATGGAATAATGAAGTTCTCTTCATGAATACGAAAGAAATAATACCCCTTACGAAAGTACAACAAATAATATCCATTACCTTAGAAAAAGCGAATCTTTGGAGTAGTGAAGTAGCGAGAATACTTTTCTTCTTTCTCTCTATAGTTTCTCTCTCTAGAGTTTCAGTGAATTCGTAAGAAATAATGAAGGAATGAGATTCTATTTATAGTAGAATGGACTGAATAGTAACTAATTCATGAACGGTCCAGATTGATTTACTTTTATATCTTCAACCAACGGTCCATATTGATTTAGTATTATAACTTCAACCAACGGTCTGAAAAATTATCACATCTCCTCATGGAATAATATTGTACCCAAAAATGATTTGGACCAAAAAGAAATATATTTTTCCGGTGAATAGTACCCCGTGAATAGTACCCCGACACAAAAAGTGTCCCAAATACCCGAGTGAACAATACTAGAGTGAATAGTAACCGGGTGAATAGTAACCCGTGAATAGTACTCTGACACGAAAAGTGCCCCGAATACCCGATTGGTAAATATAACCTCCAAACATCAATTACTCCTCCTCCAAGATAAAAGTCCTGGTGGACTTTTCACGCATATTAAGAAGAGGAATAAAATGACAAAATTACACATAATAATGTCATTAAATATGGAGAGAGAATTAGAATAAGAAAAGTATGAGATATTTAATGTTACGGGCATAATAGGAAAAAATGTGTAAAAATTTGGTTATTAAAAGAAATAGGACATTTAACATGGGACAACCCAAAATAGTAATAAGGACTTTTATCATGGGACGGAGGGAGTATTATCGAAATAAATGTCGATTTCCACGAACACTAATAATCCCAACACAATGGAACTATCAATTTCATCTTTAATCAACATGAACTTATTCATCATTAATATTATAACTTACAATATTTAACAACCAGGTCGTTATAAAATATTATGAGTTATAATATTAATGATGAATAAGTTGTGTTGATTAAAGATGAAATTGATAGTTCCATTGTGTTGGGATTATTATTGTTATTGGAAATCGACAATTATTTCGATAATAATTGATGTCTGGAGGTTATATTGACCAATCGGGTAATTAATCGGATAAATGAGCAATTAATTGCTATTATTTCACATGCTTATAACTATTTGTTCACATGTGTGTACTATTGATTCACATTCTTATACTATTAGGGGAGGTGGTGCAAGTTTGATAATACTTGTAGGACTAAATTAAAAATGTAGAAAAAGAAAAAGGTATTATACTGTAATATTTCGAGCCTCAAAACGTGCAATTATCAAAATTATATTTTTCTATAAATAGAAGCTCATTCTTCCTTCATTTCTCACCAATTCACTAAAGCTTTAGAGCCATTATTATAGAGAGAAAGAAGAAGAGAAGTCTGCTACCTCTCTACTCCAGTATTCAGTTTCTTTCTAAGGTAGGGAGTATTATTTCTTTCTTATCCATGAAGAGAACTTCATTATTCCATTCTTTATTATTACATTGGAATAACTCAGTATCTGAGCTACCCTATACATGGTGAAATTCTTCTATTATTCCGTTCTTTATTATTACGTTTCGGAATATCTGTCGGTGCGCAAGACACGCTCGACACGGTTCCATTAATTATTACGTTGGAATAACCTATACGTGCATGGTCTATCGTCTGCATGGTGATTTCATTGTTATTCCATTCTTTATTATTCATTTGGAATATCTTTTCACAAGGCGCTTTACGTACGGACTGGTTAAAATTCTTTATTATTATGTT
Source organism: Panax quinquefolius (assembly GCA_020205615.1). Lineage (NCBI taxonomy): Eukaryota > Viridiplantae > Streptophyta > Magnoliopsida > Apiales > Araliaceae > Panax > Panax quinquefolius. The sequence continues at coordinate 128,303,247 of CM035162.1, read as the reverse complement.
GGGAATAACCTGTCTTTGCGGTCTCTATCGCATGCATGGTAAATCCTTCTGTTATTCCATTCTTTATTATTCTGTTGGAATAACCTGTCTATGTGGATTACCACATGCATGGTGAATGATCATTTATATTTCATTCCTTATTAAATTATGGAAATGATCTGTTTGTGTTGATTATGATGAGAGTCATAATAAAAACTTTGGACTGATGAAAATCATGGGTATATGAAGTATTAGTAAGTGTTATGATGATTTATGTTGGTTATTTAGTGAAAACATGAAAGTTTATTAGAAATCATAAAGGGTTGAAAATCAGATTTTGGTGAAAATGGAACATGAAATTCAATTGACCATATCTCCTATTATATTTAGAATTTTTGAGTGTGGTCAAGTTCTAGAGTTAGGTCTATGAGTTTTGTAACTTATCCAAGTGGAATCACTAGAAAAGGTGTTGTAAATTTTTGTGTGGACTGACTTTAGCAAAGTACGAAAAACTGCAAAATATTAAAAAGGGTGCTGCCATGATTTTAAAAGGGCTGTTTCAGCCACTTAATTTGTGAGAAAAATTCTGGCCTTTTGGGACATGAAATTATATGGTATAAAGTACCTCGTGTCCAAAAATGAGCTCATTCTGACTTAAAATGAGCAAGTTATGACCATTTCAATATTTAGGTTTTTCCGACAAAAAATGCTATAACCGGAGTTCTATAACTCTGATGACCATGAAATTTAAACTGGAAGCTCACGTTAACATGTGTAAGATCCTGCTAAGATTTGGGAATTTCTGGAGTTAAACTTAAGGTAGCTAATTTCTTAAGGAATTAATTAGAAATTGATTTTTGAAAAATAGTAAATAAATTTTAAAAATTTTGAGAAAAATATATGTTCAATATGGGACTATATTATGCTTAATCCCAGAAAAGAATAATTTTTGGGACTGATTTGGTATTTTTTATGAAAATAATCTAGTTACGAGTAAATGAGACGTTATTAGTTCTTGATTAAATTAATTCTTGAACTTGTTTTATTGAATTCTTATATCATTGTCATCATCCTCATATTTATATTTTGTTGAAAGTCATCTGTGGCCTGTAGATGGACTTGGTATGATTATGACCAGGGATTATTCACTATAATCATGACCGTAATGTTACAAATGACGTGGTAAAAGTCCTCATTGACCCAATGAGTGCATTGATGGACGCTTTTGGTATGATTATGGCTATGGATTCTCTTGACCAAGGGTGCAAAGATGAATTGTTTTATAGCATGATCGGGATAGTTGATAAAAAACACGATTATCTTTGGCCCGTAGTGCATGGATAATTTGTGGTTGTGATACTAATGAAAAAGTCCTCATTGGCCCGTAGTACATTGATGGACAGTTTTTGGTATGATTATGGTTATGGATTCTCTTCCGCCAATGGTGCAAAGATGAATTATTTTATGGCATGATCAGGACCGTTGATGAAAACACAATTATCTTTGGCCCGTAGTGCATGGATAATTCGTGGTCGTGATACTAAAGAATATCATTGGCCTGTAGTGCAGGGATGATTTGATGATGTGGATTGATTATCGAGCTGAGTCTCAGCAATGAAATATTAATTTATGGATGTGATAATAATGAATATATCTGGCGACTCAGAATGGGTGATGTATACCTAATTTTGGGTGCGTCATAATGATGCAGCAATTACTATAGTAATAATTGAGTATTACTGAGTGACTTCTCACGTAAGCATCAATAACCAATACCGTGTGCTACTATGCAACCACGTGTATAATTTGTACTTTTACTACCTGGGTAGTTCAACGGTTTAACTTGGTAACACTTCCGCCGTTATTTTTATAAAAGATAATTACATGCGTTTTCTTTACTACGACAATACTTTCGTTATGGGATCCACTAATGATTGTGCCGTCGTACGAATATTTTCTGTTAAAACGAATATTCCCCGACCAATCGAATATTATATAACCACTTGCTTACTTTATAAAATTTGTAAATATTACCCACAACTATAACATTATATTATATCCACACCATAATATTCAAAAATATATTTCGAGAAAAATTAATCTTTATTCATAAAAGTTGGGGTCTTACATTTGTCCATTTTTTATTTATGCACAGTCTATCAAAATTACGTCGTTTTGGCAGATTTATTTTTGATTTCTGATTTGAAAGGAGAGAAGTTGTTTTTTTTAAAACAAATGTCAAAATGACGTAGTTTTGACAGACTGTGCACAAATAAAAAATACACATCTGTGTATAACCATCTTGTCCAAATTTATATTATAATAACAATGATATTTAATTATATATAACTTTTTTTTATTAAATTATATAAGTATAGTTTTGAGTTTAAATTAGATTTTACTACTACATAAATAGATGAATGGGATAAGGTTCAAAAATGCCCCTGACATTTTTTTCAATGTCTACCGAGCACCTTATACTTTTTTTTTGTCCAAAAATACCCTTAACGTTACAATTTTTGGGTCATTCGTTCGTCCTACTTAGATTAACAATTTGTGTATTAACTAGACTAACATCCGTCCAAATTGATTACGTGGCAGCCACATGGACATACTAAAAATGCGAATTAAAAAATACTAAATACTAATTAAAAATATACTAAAATACTAATAAAAAATACTAAAATACTAATTAAAAAATACTAAAATACTAAAAAAATTAAAAAATACTAAAATTCAAATTATTTTGTTAATTAAAAATACTAAAATACTAAAATTATTTTACTAAATATTAGTGTTATATACTTTTACTTTTTACTAAATATTAGTATAACATATCAAATTTTACTAAATATTTAGTATTATATTTTTCTAAAATACTAATTTATTAAAATTTAACGTAATTTTTTTTTCTATTACTAACTTTTTTTTTACTAAAATACGAATATATTTATTATTATATTTTACTAAAATAAGAATTTACTAAAATTTAACGTTAAATTTTTTCAATTACTAACTTTTTTTTACAATTTAATGTTAAATTTTGTAAATTCAGTATTTTAGTAAAATATAATACTAAATATATTTGTATTTTAGTAAAAAAAATTAGTAATTGAAAAAATTTAACGTTAAATTTTAGTAAATTCATATTTTAGTAAAATATAATACTAAATATATTAAGTATTTTAGTAAAAAAAATTAGTAATTGAAAAATTTTAACGTTAAATTTTAGTAAATTCAGTATTTTAGTAAAATATAATACTAAATATATTCGTATTTTAGTAAAAAAAAGTTAGTAATAAAAAAAATTTAACGTTAAAATTTAGTAAATTCAGTATTTTAGTAAAATATAATACTAAATATTTAGTAAAATTTGATATGTTATACTAATATTTAGTAAAAAGTAAAAAGTATATAATACTAATATTTATTAAAATAATTTTAGTATTTTAGTATTTTTTTAATTAACAAAATAATTTGAATTTTAGTATTTTAGTATTTTTTAATTTTTTATAGTATTTTAGTATTTTTTAATTAGTATTTTAGTATTTTTTTTATTAATATTTTAGTATATTTTTTAATTAGTATTTTTAGTATGTCCATGTGGCTGCCACGTGATCAATTTGGACGGATGTTAGTCTAGTTAGCATGACAAATTGTTAATAGCAGCAAGAGAGAAACACGAATGACCCAAAAAATGTAACGTTAAGGGTATTTTTGGACAAAAAAAATATAGAGTGCTCGGTAGACATTGGAGAAAATGTCAGGGACATTTTTGGACCTTATCCTATAGATGAATAGTGTCATTTATATTATACAAAGATGAACTATTATTGTAGATATTTTATATTTATTTAATTTTTCGTCAATAATTAGTTATACATTGTTAATTAAATAATATATTCTAGAAGAAAATATTTTAATCTATTATTATTATTATTAATATATTAGTATCGTATAATACAAAAAAGTATAAACAACACAATAATTTTATAATAAAATTCGTGTTTTACACTGTGTCATGAGCTAGTAACAATAAAAAGAAGGATTATATATAAAAAGAGTAATCTTACATACACAAATTATTCTATAAATATTTTATAAATTGTTGATATGACATACTCTACCTCAGCTTTTTATATGAGACCAAAGATTAATTGAAGCAATTTGTTAAATAATATATTGAGGTGAAATATGCCAAATCAATAATTTATACTCCCTTATATCCTAAATAAACGACGTTTTAGGGGATTTCGTTTTATTCTATGCAAGTGTCGTTTTGGAATTTCTATGTAATATTGCACTATTTTTTTTTAATTTATCCCTCTATTTAATATTCTTAGTAAATGCAATTCCATGAACCATTTTACCACATATACAACCAAAGTTTCAATAACCCATTAATTGCCTTCATCTTTGTGGAGAGAAATAATTAATTAGAGATACAAAAGATATTTTGTGTTATTTTTTAATAAATGTACTTAATTCTAAAACGTCATTTAATCTGAATAAGAGAGAGTAAAATATTTATAAAATAATTTGTGTATATAACATTACTAATATAAAAAAATTATATTGACCCAAGTTCTAGAGTAAAGCATTGAATAGCCGTATTAAAATTTAATGCACCCACCATTATATGCTACTTTATGGAATGCTAAATTAAATACCCTTTATGGAAAGGAGAAAAGGGACCACATCAAAAATTGGATGAAATAATAACATAAGTAATCTAGGCTCCATTCTTATTAATTAACTGGCCATCCCCTGTTGTGAAATTACCATACTACCCCTAATTCTCTATATTGAATTGAGCAAAATTGGGCTGAAAATCAGTAACACAAATTGCTAGCAAAAGTTGGTTTGGCAAATACAAAAAACTTTTCATCTAATTTTCTTGTTTCTTATTGATTCAACAACTTTTGCAACAAATAAAGAGTCTTGAATATTCAACCTAATTTCCTCATAATGTTTGTCCCAATTGGTCATCAATAAGGGATTCTGCATTTTATATATATAAACCACCACTCATTCAATTTCTAATATTATGGTTTACTTAATAGCTTCAACCCACCATACATTCTCAATGTCATCCTCCTCTCTCTTGATAATTATCATTCTGTTTAGTGCCTCCTTCATATCTTATGCTCGTCCCATAATGCATGTCTCAGAAGGCATTAAATGGTACTCGCTCGTTCCATTTTATCCGTCTTTTTATTGAGTAAAATTTGTTCTTTTTTATCTGTCGTTGATAAATTCTAATGACTTAATTTTTCATATTATCTTTATATACAATACTAATTTGTTTCTCTTTCTTTCTTTCTTTTTTTGCTCAATAAATTTTAGAAATGTAACATTATATCCCATTTGATCAATAAAATAGAACACTAATTATATTGTTTAATGTTTATGTTTTCTCCTAAAATGTCAGCTAGACAAAAAGGCCCGGCTCTCTCCAGCGAACGGGAGAGCGAACTAGCTATAGCGACGATTTTTATATTATAGCAACGGAAAAAACCGTCACTATAGCCGATTCGTTCTTAGTTGGCTAGCCCCCTCCAGTTCGCTGGAGAAGCGGACTGAGAAAAAAGAAGTGAGAGAGTAACTAAATTTAATAGTTACTAGTTTCTTAATTACATTTGTTTTAACAGGAGGTCAATGAAGAACTCAAGTGGGGAAAGTAGTGGAACAGAATCATGCAGAACAGGCAACCCCATTGATGATTGCTGGAGATGTGACCCTAACTGGGAAACTAACCGGAGAATGCTCGCCGATTGCGCGGTCGGATTCGGCCGTAATGCAATCGGTGGCCGTGACGGGGAATTATACGTGGTGATGGACCCAGAAGACGACCCGAAAAACCCTAGCCCCGGCACGCTCCGGCACGCGGTGATCCAAGATGAGCCACTCTGGATCATCTTTGATCATGACATGGCCATTCAGTTAAAGGAAGAACTGATGATGAACTCATACAAGACTATAGATGGCAGAGGGTACAATGTTGCAATAGCAAATGGACCTTGCATTACAATACAAAATGTGACCAACATTATAATACATGGCATATTTGTGCATGATTGTGTAGCTGCTGGAAATGCAGTAGTAATTGATAGACCAGATCATTATAATTTGAGAGGGATTTCGGATGGGGATGGGATTTCGATTTTTGGGGGTAGGGATGTTTGGATCGATCATTGTACGCTCACGAACTGCAAGGATGGTCTTATCGATGCGGTTTACGGATCGACAGGGATTACGATATCGAACAATTATATGTTTCGGCATGATGAGGTTATGCTTCTGGGGCATCATGATGATTTTTTAGCTGATAAGAATATGCAGGTCACCATTGCTTTCAATTACTTTGGAGAAGGTCTTGTTCAAAGAATGCCCAGGTAACTAGTCATTTTTTCTGGCAGATTTTTGGCTGGGATTTTACTTGATTTGAGTTTGAATTGTTGCAGATGCAGACATGGCTACTTTCATATTGTGAATAATGTGTATACTGGATGGAAAATGTATGCTGTTGGAGGAAGTGCAAATCCAACAATCAATAGCCAAGGAAACCTTTTCATTGCTTTGGATGGGGATTCTGCAAAGGAGGTAATGGAGTGTTTTTTCTATATGGAAATTTGGAACCCTTGTTCCTACACTATTCCTCCTTGCATCTAGACCTATAAGTCCCACCCACCGAGTGAAAATTTAATTAATTAACTAATTTTTTGTTTTATAATAAAAAAAAGTTAAACGAATCTGACTTAAACTCAACTAGACTCGGCTTGTTTTTACCCCGGCTTGCACATGAGCTCAGCTCGTTTAATAATTTTTTGTATACTAATTCTCAAGATGCTTAAAACCGGCTCGAGCTCATTTATAGCTAGAGCTCAAGCCGAAGACTAACTCGGCTCGTTTACAGCTATACCTGCATCAAAACTTATTGGATGATATACACTTGGTTTCTTCAATCTACTTGTTCAGGTGACAAAACGCGAAAGCACAATAGGATACAAAGAGTGGAAGGACTGGAACTGGAGATCAGATGGAGATGTGATGGAGAATGGTGCTTACTTCAGGCCTTCTGGTAAAGAAACTCCCGGAAGCTACTCAAAAGCGGCGAGTATGGTTGCAAGACCGGCTTCGCTTATTACAAATATTATTCCGTCTGCTGGAGTTCTCAGTTGCAAGATAGACCAACAATGCTAAAATCCACCCAAATTTTGATCTCAAATTTTGATGAACATTAGTTGTTCTCATATCCATGTCAATTCTCTTAAAAGCTTCTAATCTGTTGTACCATAAGTAACCACCAAGAGCAACACAAATTCATGTGTTAGAAGTTAGGATTTGCAACTATTTACCAAGGGAAATCGAAGAAGATACAGAATTGAAGTCCGTAAATGTGTGTGTAGACATTTTAAGAATGATAGAATTGACTAGGGTTTTCAATAGCTCAGCCATATAGAATATGCTGAAATGGGTGTACATGTGGTCTTACATGTCTGTACACATCTTTCTAACAAAAGGTACAAAGTTGCTCCAGTTTTCAACCCTAAAAATCTTGTCGTTCATTCTAAAGTAAGTAAACGATTTTACAGCTTCTGATGGTAAATGATAACAATTTGTGTATATTTGTCGTAATCCAGCCTGCAAGAGAAGATTGCTCAGGTGTATTAGGGAGTTGGTGACTAAAAGTTCGCAATAAGAAGCTGGAATCTGAACAGAAATAAAATTACAGCTGGATGAAGAAAGTATATATAAGAGAGACAATAGAGAGAACGCAGTTAATCACATGTTTTAATCAATATTTGAGCAAAAGATCCTCCAAAAGTTTGGAAGTCCTAAACAGACGTACGTTAAAACAATAATTTTCAAAACTCAAAACATTTTTACTCTCGCTCTTTTGAGACGGTGTCTTGGATGATTGGACCATTAAAAAAAAACCAATTTTTTACTTTTTCTCATGTGCAGAAATCTCGTAGCCCGTATCTAGTGTGTGATTAGAATAGACTGAATTTACCCCCTCTTCTCCTCCCCCAACTTGCCATCCCCTTCGCGCCAAAATATATAAAGAAATTCTCAGATCTGCTCCAATTATATAGTCTAAAGGGTCGACTAAAATAAATAGTTTAAAGGGGTTAGCCGAAAAGAATGGTCTAATGGATAAAAGTGAAAAAGAAGAAAACACACATGAAGAAATGTATTTTGAGGTAAAGGATGAATAAGAAGATAATAATACATTGATTTAAAGAAAAATAATAATATGAAAGGTTAGAGGGCCTTAGGAGTTCTCTAAATCTAAGATGGGAACATGGATATGAGACATCCTGATACTCTTAACGCCTTTATCAGGCCAAAATGAGAACTTCCTCTAATATGAAAGCATAAGCAATAAATATCAATCAGAATTACCCATTACAGTTGCCTAAAGAAGGCGCTATTTACTTGCGCATAACATTTTTTAGTAGAATATAAGAACTATTAGCTTTCTAGTCTAAAAAATAATTACTCCCTCCGTCCTCAAAAAGCCCAAGGCTTTGAGTACATAAATTTTTGTCACAAAAGGATATTTTAAGGGACACAGATCAAATATAAAATATGAATAAAGACTAGTTTACATTCAAAATTATACTTAAATGGGGTATACTAAGTTTGGAAAAGAAAAGGATTTATTAGTATAGTTACATGGGGTCCACTATGGCTAAAAGTGGTACTTATTTTATTATCTTTTCTCTATTTTAGTTTTCTTAATTTGTGTGAAACACGTACTTTGGACATCCTTTTGAGGAAGGAGGGAGTATATAATAGTAATTAATACTCTGCGAGACTTATGTACTTTTTAACTTTCACAATTTTGCATTTTTCATCAGTCCAGATTATGATGTTGCAATGATTCTGACTGCCACACTTAGCTTGAACAAACTATAAAATTCCTCTAATTGATTGAATCAGTATATCATGAAATTTCGTATAAACAGAGTGATGTCATGATAGCTGAACCTGATATTAATAAATATACTGTTCCAAGCTTTTGTAAAGAGAGATTGGGAATCATCAACAACAGTGCAAAGAAAGAATAATGAATACCTTGTCATATCGTTCATAAGAATTTCTTCCGGTCAAATGTATTGCCCTTTCCTTTGACACACTCCTTATCTGCAATGATGATAATAAGAGCCAGCTAGGATAATAATAAGCACAACTGAATGACGTTCAACCATATGTATTGTATCATAATTCATATAACAGACTTCTCAAATAATTTTCACTTCTTTAAAAGGAATTGTAAATTAAGCAGTCCACATTCTTGCAAGATAAAAAAAATGAGTTACAACTAAGAAGTGCTGATGTACAGTTAAAGAAGATATTTGATAAGATAAAAGGTGAAACAACAACCGTCATGTTTTGCAAGTAAGAGTTTTATACCAGGAGCAATTGCGTATCAATTGCAAACATTATATTGAAGGATTAAGGTCAATTTCACTAACAGACTTGATCTCAGCTCCTTTATGGCTCAACTCAGCTAGATTTGCAAGCTAAACAAGTCAAGTTTGAAAAGCGAATTAGGCTTGGAAAACTAGCAAAGTTTGACACTGGTTTGCTGGATTTTTCAGCTTGTTTGCCGACTTATAAAGCATTTAAAGGTTTGTTGGATTTTTCAGCTTGTTTGCCGACTTATAAAGCATTTACAGCTTGTACAGATTTGACTTGTATAAACTAAGCATAGTAAGTATTTACATGTACACACAATTAAATGTATCTTATATGAACTCGAACTCGAACTCGAGCTCAATTATCTCTTAACAAGCTGTTGGGCAACAAACTAGTGAACTTAACACAGACTATCCACTCAAGTTTGAATGTGATCCTTGGCTCATCTACCGACCTGAGCTTGAAATCATGGATCTCGCATAATAATAACCTAGGTACATATCAAAGGATACTTTAATATTCATCCTTGACCCATCCAATCAACAATAGTATCAATTTGTGAATGCATATTCCCAACAAGAGGAAACTTCAACAATAGTAAAGAGCTGAGATAAGGGCACAATTTGACAACATACAAGGATCAGATTTCTCATCCTTTCTTGGGAAGAAACTTAAACTCAACAATGCATGTTATCCCAAAGTAGTTGGGGTTTGCTCGAAATGAATCCATATAAAAGCTAAAGTAGAAAGAGAAGGAGAAAAGAACAGCAAGAAACTGGAATAGTGTATTTATTTTTCTAACGTTTTGGTTCTTTAATATTCATCCTTGACCCATCCAATCAACAATAGTATCAATTTGTGAATGCATATTCCCAACAAGAGGAAATTTCAACAATAGTAAAGAGCTGAGATAAGGGCGCAATTTGACAACACACAAGGATCAGATTTCTCATCCTTTCTCGGGAAGAAACTTCAACTCAACAACGCATGTTATCCCAAAGTAGTTGGGGTTCTCCGCTACCGTGTTAATGCTATGAAAGGAATATGTGCTATTGTTTGTATGTGCACTCACAAATTTATCAATTAGAACCAAGCTTAAGTGTAAACACGTCCTCTCATATCCTAGAGCTGATACATAATACAATTCCAACTGCTTCTGAATAAGAAGTTCTGAAAACGTAGAATATTGGTCCAACTGTTTAAAAAGAATTGAACTCAACATGCTGCCAGTTAAACCTCCACACATGTTAAATATGGGAGCTTTGACATGCGAAGTTAAGTTGATGGTGAACTGACCCATATATTTCTTCACAACATAGAGTTATCAAACAAGACACAAAATATATCGAGCTGGTGTAACAAGTTACTCTGATATTAAATATTACAGATAGCCCAACCAAATAAGAAAACAATCTTTAACAAACAAAGAGATTCAGTACCTGTTGTAGTAATCCTTCTGCGCTGCAAAAGTATGTTGGCGGGTGTTCACCGTCCAGCATCTCAAAGCAGCTAAAGGAAGAGGATATATAAATCATAAAGCTGGTTCATTGCGACTACATAGACCAAGAAAACCCAATAATCTAAAAACAGGATCAGGAAAACAATGAACATGATAAGAGGTGGGACACATCATGTTGTTTCCACATAAAATGACGAGAAAATTTTAACCAAAATATGCTTCCATGTCACAGAATTTACATTACCTGGGACCAGTTTGAATCATTGATTCAATTGGGATATAATGTAATGGTCATTTATAATGCAATACTCCCTCCGTCCCAAATTAAATGCTCAGTTTTTATTTTTTTGGTCAAATTTTTGTACCATTTTTTGGTCAAATGATGTAATGGTCATTTATTTTTTTGGTCAAATTTTGGTACCATTTATAATGTAATACTAATTTTTGTACCATTTTTTACAAAATTTAGGTGAAGGGATTATAAGCATAAGAAACTATATACAATTACTACCAACGCCAATATTTATAATTTTTAAAGTTTATTTATGTATTCTGAATTATTAATTCTAAAAATAGCCAATTCAACCAAGAAAGCCAAAATTGGGGGAATTTAATTTGGGACGGAGGGAGTAGTAATTTTCTATTACTATGAATTTGTTTGGTTTGTTTCTGGACTATGACCATATTTGACATTTACTGTCTAATTCTTGTTTTTTTTCTGTTAACAGGACAAACAACTAAATGTTAGATACAGCAAAAGGGCCCTTACACCCTGTGAATCCAAGTATATAAATATATTTATAATTTTCAATAATAAATAATACAAATAATTATATACTAGAATATATAATTAATACCATAAATAAAATAATTAACTAGTATCATAATTAAAAAAATTAATACCATATTAAAATATTCAAGTAACATTATAATTAAAATATTTAAGTAATGCCATAATTAAAAAATGATTAATTTCAATATTTCATTAATAAAAAAATTACTTACCGAGATAATAGAAATATTAATTAATACCATAATTTAAATATTTAACTAATATTATATTTGAAAATTTTAATGAATGCCATAATTTAATATATATATATATATATATATATAAATAATTAATAACATATCATAAATAAAATAATTAGCTATAAACATAATTAAACTATTTCATTAATACCACAATCAAAATATTTAATTCATATCATAATTAAATTATTTTTATCTAATACCATAACTAAATTATTTAATTAATATCATAACTAAAAGTTTGAATGATAACATAATTAACTTTTCAATTAATATCATAAAATATTGAACAAAAACAATAGTAAAATATCGAATTAATAGAGAATATAAAGAAAGTTTGTTAATTTTTTGTATGAATACGCTTAGAAGGTCGATCTTAATATAAATGATACGACAAATTATTGAGTTAAGTACGCAATGAATCTCGGTATAAATGGTGATAAAATAGGTTATCATTGATATAACACATTATTGAGTTATATGTACGTTATAATTACAGATGTAATAAGCCATTACGTTCACATATTAATGCAATGAAAAAAACTGGGGTAATCTATTCCGGATGTAGTTCAAATTACAACGTGATTGGACAAACCTAGTACAAAGAAACATCTCACCAACATAATGAGTCATTAAAGATTACGCTAGATTTTAACATGACCCAAACAAAACTTCTCCTTAATGTCTTCTCATATCTTGCAACAGAAAGTTAAAGAAAACGATGGTAAATTAAGTATCTATACCAGACTACTATATTTTGTGCCTCAAAAAGTGCTCTCCCTGTCTCAATACAAGACTCATCATTCAATTGTTCATAGTTAAAGGCCCTCAGGGAAAAAACATAAAAATTAACTATGTTTATTTTTAAAATTATTCTTTAGCAGCTTAACTAGAATTTTAGACAAAGAATTAAAAAAAATTACAATATCTAAACGCAAGATCTGCTGATAAGATAGTTTTTAGCCGGTCACTCAAACTGAGGTTGTTGAAAACTCGTCAATTTGCTTACATATGCAAGGCTATGCAATAATGTACCCCAATTTTTTGTAGGTTATCTACTTTAATATTCTGTTCAGATTGCAAGAAAATAGCCAATTCATGTAGGGTAATATAGAACAAGAAGAAATCAGAAGGATTAAACTCTTACGAAATCTGCAGTGCAGCTCCATGACGAGACAAAATTGATGCCAATGGAACATATCCATCCTTTCCAGCAATGTTGTAGTAACCAGCAGTAAGTTCAGCAGGATGTGACGACGTCTGGAACCACCAGTAAATTGCACCAATCTTAGCCACTAATAAAACAGAGTTTTCTTCACTTTCTAGATATTTCTGAAAAATATTTGCAGCCTTTGCAAGAATCGCATCTGCATGCCTGATCAGCTTATTACTATACCATTCCTGCAAAGAGAATAATATTCAGGTTTATGATGACTTTGTGATCGTACTTGCAACATGATACTGAAAACAATGCAAGTAATTCCACTACGGCAGTAGCCATAACGGATTTGTGATTGGGTATTAAAGCCCAAAACAAATATGGTCTTCATTGACTAATAATGCAAAGTATGCAATATGCCTGAACACCGACTTTTGTAGATGATTTTTCATTTTATTAGTAGCAGCAAGTGATACATTGGATGTAGACTCCAACAATATCCCTACAATTAATTCAGTTTCAAGAGACGAAAACAATTTTCACCAATTATAGAACTTACAAATCATAGTGATTTCTCATTTTTATTCACATGCACACCATTCTTGGTATGTTCCTCTAGAACTCATAAGATTTTTTTTTATTGTTGGGATTGGCTCATACTTTAGTGGGTTCGACTAAGCGCAGTTGATAGCTTGATCTATGCAATGGTGTGTATGAGACCAAATATTGTCCAAGCAGTGAGAGTATTGAGCAGATATATGTCTAACCGCTATCTATCAATCGATTTGAAAAAACATGTTCATCTCGCTTTTCATTCCCATTAAAAGAGTTTTTAGGTACCTTTGTAGCACTTTTGATTTTGCTTTGCACTTTGGACGCAAAGGAGATGTCTTTTGAGGTGGTAGGATATGTGGAAGCTGATTGGGGTGGAGATGTTGCTAGCAGGAGAGTAACAAGTGGTTATGTGTTCAACTTGTTTAATGGTCCTGTGAGCTGGCAGGAAACAAAATGGTGTTTGCTTAGTCATCCACTGAAGCAGAATTCATGGCGGTAACTCATGCAGGTAAGGAAACAAATATGGATTTGTAGGTCGTGTGTTGAGCATGGTTTTAAGCAGAAGGCAGTAAAGTTGAAGCGTGACAGTCAGAGTGTTATTCACTTAGCAAAGAATCCTGATAGTCATATTGATATTCAGTACCATGTCATTAGAGAGAGGTGATGAGAAACAATACTCTTGGAGAAGGTTGACATAGCGGTAAACAGCGCAGACTTCTTAACTAAAGCAATTAGTTTGGCGAAGTTTAAGTGTTGGGCATTTGAGGTGGGCATCAAGAAGTATTCACCAAGTGGAAGAATGTTGGGATTGACTCATACTTCAGCGGGTCCAACCAATGGCCGCTACGACATTGTAGTCAGGATCTTGCTAAGTGTCACGTGTATTTGGACTTGGGAATTTATTAGCAGTTCGGTATTCGGTTTGACTAATGTTTTGGGCCTCATGGGTTTGAGCTCATGTTATAGTAGTTAGGGTTTTCTAATTACTATATAAACATTGCTTGGGCTATGGATCATTGTGTGAGTCACATATATGAATATATTAGACATGCAAGACTAGCTACAATTTGGTGGACCTGACTATATTCTTGTGTCATTTACTTTCCATTCTTCTTTAATTTATGTGATGTGTGCAATATTCAATCTTAAATCTAGCCATTATCATTATTCAATAACAATACTTATACTAACTCCTTAATAGTTCTGTGAAATAATAAATCCTAATTTAACCTAGAGAAATAGCTCAGTGTAATCACTACAATAAGAATATAGTACCACAAAAATGAGAAGAGAATAGAGAGACAGAGAGGGAGAGAGGGGGAGGGAGAGAGAGGGAATATAAGAAAGAACAGAAGTAAGCTTTATTCTTAAGTAAGGATTTTCAGTGGGTTGGCAATTCCCGAATCCCTGGATCCATATTCGTGGAGTATTTTCTAAGAATGGCCTTGATCGCAGCTCATTTTCTAGATAATGGCCAAAAAGTTGAAGTTTTCTTAAAATGGGCCAAACGCCAATTGAATTGGCGTTTGAATTTGAAAATCAAAATTCAAACGCCAATTCAAGTGGCGTTGGACTAAAATTAATTAATTGCCTTAATCAAATTATTATATTAACTTATTTAATTCTTTTTTAAATAGACGTTTTTTAAATAAAAAAATTTAAAAGGCGTAAACGCCAGTTTAAGTGGCGTTTGGCGTAGGAATTTTTTTTTTTAAATAAGCAACTTTGAAAAGCTAGGTGAAGAGAGAGAGAGAGGGTAAACGCCAATTAGACTGGCGTTTGATGTCAGATGTCAGATGTCGATGAGAAAAAGTGATGCCCAAACAAATATTGGAAATGAAAGAGAGCTTTGGCCATGCCAGTTTAAAAATATTTTTGGCCATGCCAGATTCACGTCTTCAAATGAATCAAACAAAAATAGTGTCAAATATTTTGTCCTTCCTCTGTCATTAGCATTGGAAATGAAAGAGAATATAGATTCTTCTTACTCATTTTCTTCTTTTTGCAGTATAAGGAGCTAGCACCACCAATCTGGCATGGCCAAAAATATTTTGAAACTGGCATGGCCAAAGGTCTCTTTCATTTCCAATATTTGCTTCGGCATCACTTTTTCTCATCTGACATCAAATGCCAGTCTAATTGGCGTTTACCCCCTCTCTCTTCACCCAGCTTTTCAAAGTTGCTTATTAAAAAAAAAAAATCCAACGTAAACTGGCGTATACGCCTTTTAAATTTTTTATGTTTAATTTATAAAAAAACGTCTATTTAAAAAAAAATTAAGTTAATATAATAATTTGATTAAGGTTATTAATTAATTTTGGTCCAACGCCACTTGAATTGGCGTTTGAATTTTGATTTTCAAATTCAAACGCCAATTCAATTGGCGTTTGGCCCATTTTAAGAAAACTTCAACTTTTTGGCCATTATCTAGAAAATGAACTGCGATCAAGGCCATTCTTGGAAAATACTCCATATTCGTGGATTATTCTAGGGTAATCTTCCGTATTTTGTGTAATGCAAAATTGAAATATTACAAATATTATTTGTAACATCTCAGTCCCATATCGAAACATGTGAGAAAATTTTATCTATATATAAGGAATAAGTTGCTAATAATGTTATTTTCAATCATGACCTTTTGGGTGAACCCAGGTTGTTACGCTCTTTACTACACTAATTAATATTATGTTGTAGATACTAATACTATCTATGAATATAAGAATTAATTAGTACTCCCTCTGTTTCAAAAAATAAAATCATTATTGACTTTTTAAATTCAACAATATTTTCAAATTCAAAATTGACATGATTTTATTTTATTTTAGTCAACAAAAAGATGAATATTGTAAATTATCTAAAAATATTACTCATTGCAAGATTTATTATTTCATAATTATCAATAAATCATCTCAAGTTTGAGTTTGAAGATGTTTCAATTGACTTTCAAAAGTTAATGATCTTATAATCTGAAAGAGAGGGAGTATATATTTTTTAAATTCCTAGATAGCATAAGTGTATAAAATTTTGTGTTTCTAGAGTTTTTTTTTTACATTTTACAATGAATTAATATTTATTAGGATTGAATATTTAATGTATGTATATTTAATATGTAAATATTTGCCAAATCCTCTCCGTATGACGAACCTAAGCCCAAATCCTTCTTAGCTTTACTCTCAGCTATTGTCAAGTCCATAACGTCAACTAAGTTATTTAAAAGGATATTGAAAATCAATGTCGACAAGACAAATTCTTCAATTGTTTTATTGATGCTCTTTGAAGTTAATAAAAATCAACTCCAATCACCAACAATATAGACAGTAGGTATAATTAATTGAACTCATTCAGACATTTCAAATGGTAGGATATTGGTCAGTAGACTGCTTAAGGTTTGCAAGAGAACATTAACCCCCGCCCCCCAAAACAAATTGCATTCTCATTACAAACATCTCTCAACATTCCTCTTTTATTACATCATATCATACTGACATGATGTTCATAAACCCTTGATGAAATTAAGTTCTCTTTAACATTGGCGTATATGAAAATGGTAGGACCACCATAGTCTGAAATTAGCATGAAGCAATTTTTTGGCCACTAGCTAGACCACTCTTTCACCAGTCCAGAGAACACCAAAAACACACACAAATTGCATTCTTTATACAAACATCTCTATATCATTCCATCAAGTGCATATCATGAAAGTCATGCATAAGCATAAATACAAATGATCTCACTCTCACATATATAAAAACAGTGCATCAATAATTATACTGATATGATGTTCATAACCAGTTATTGAAATTAAATTCTCTTCAACATTGGTGTCTATTGTAATGTTTTCTTCTTTACAAACACGATGAGCAGGCGAGTATGCAAATGCAACACATATGTCAATCAGTAAAACATGTTAAGCAAACCTCAACATCTCATGCCCTCCTTTTACAAAGATGCTCTAGTATCTGTTTTGAGATTTACCAAATTAGAAATCACTATTAAGCTAAGTTTACTCATTGTTTGCAAAATTCCGACTCCATCAGAACTCAAGGAGTTCTTTAAAAAATCAAGGACTTTTTAGGATTATTAAGCATGTTGTATATTTTTATCATTTTTAGTTGAACAATATACATAGAGACTAAAGAGGCCAGCAAATAACCTAGACAAGTTCAGAAGCAGCTAGGGGTTGATTGAAAATAGGAGCGCCCCACAGGTCATACCACAACATATAGATATGAATTATTCAGTAACCTTAATTCATATAAGAAAGCAACTCTCTAGCCAACAAATAAAGCTGAACAAAGGATTTAAGCAAAATTTGGCAAGTTCATTTCAAAGTGAATGCTATATAAATTATAGCTGAAGATAGATATTTGACATTCCTAAGAAAACTTCTACCAACAGATATTATCAATTACATACCAAGAAGATCTAAAACTTGTCCCATTACGCATAAAGAGTAACTTTCCTAGACCAGAAGTATAGTAACACGAACGGGGTAACATTACTTGGAAACTTACAAGGAAAAACTGACCATAATCAGAAAGAAAGTTCTCCTGTCCCTCTTCAAAGAAAGGAATTCCAAAAGGAATACTGTTATAGTTCCCAGCATTCTGAGGACCCTTGTTTCCCCAATGTGGCTTTCCTTCTTCCCACGAAGCAATCTTCAAGTCTTCCATCCTTAAAAGGAAAGCACATTCATAAAAGGTGAATACCGATATTAACTGAGCTGATTCTACAGGGCTGTTAAGTTTAACTTACATGTATTTATCATAACACTGGAATTCTCCAATTCCAGGAAATTGCCATCTACCGTCACCAAAGGGGTGTGCAGGATACCTGCATTTGATACTCTATAACAATGTCTTCCAAGGATATCGTTCTTTTAATCTATAAACAGTAGAAAAGTACCTAAGCTCCCCACATGGACCAAGACCAACACTGATTTCTTCAATTAAAGTTCCCATTAGTGATCCAAATTTATCCGCAAAATTGAGCATGAAGTCTTCGTAACATTGTAGGCCCGTCCGTCCGCAAAATAAAGGATTATGGTCCACTCCTAATGTAAGATAATCATCGTTGGTGTATCCATTCCGATCGCGATAATATATATCCTTATTAAGATTACCAATCTGGGGAAAAAGAAACAAAATGTCATCAAAATAAAGTAATGGTTCTGGTTTCAAAACTGATAAACATAAATACTAATTCGAATATGTCATTACTCTGCCTTAATCTTTTGGTACCTCACAATCAACTCAATTCAATAATGCCTTTTATCCCAAACTAATTGGGGTAGGCTGTAAATGAATCGTACCTTACATACATCAAATTAAAAAAAGGGAAAAAAACATTAGTTAAAAAGATTTTAAAAAAATAAATAATAAAAGGATAAAGGCCCATCAATGAGGAGAGATTACTGCTAGTTATATATAAATACTAATCTTCGAGATAGATTAGGAAATCAAATTTATATATTTATTCTAATCCATAAAGTATGACATGATTCTATTTATATGATATGTGTGTGCACGTGTCTATATATATATATATATATATATATATATATGTGTGTGTGTGTGTAATATGTGTATATATGTATGTGTGTGTGTGTGTAATATGTGTATATATATATGTTATCAGAATGGGCCCACCAATTCCATTTCCCTATGTTGTCAGCTTTTTGTTCACCAGTATGTACAGAACTATATAAGTTACAGTGATGGCCCCTAGGGGTATGTACAAGATGGTAAATGAGAATACAGTAAGAAAAGATCGAAAGGTGTGACATGTATTGAATACAAATCTTTTTTATTGTGTACTAATTCTTCAGGATGGGTCCTCCTGAAACGAAGACCCACATGTAGCACACTCAAAGTTAAGTCAGGTTCCGTCATCCGCGATGGGGGGACACTGTGCTAGATTCCCTAAATGTTTGTTTCGCAAGTGCGAGTCCTAGGGGCTCTGTTATGTGATATTCCTGGGAGAAAAATAAGTACAGTGATGACCATGCAAAGGGAACATACCTCCATGATCCACTGTGGAAGACTAACACCATGCCCGGGTGATGATAAATGCATATTTGAGTGGAAGGACAATGCAACTTGTAATTTCAACCCCACCTCTGATATCAGTTCGAAAAACTCTTCATACAGAGACCAGTTGTATACCAAAGGAGAAGTTTCTACAATTCCCCACCAAACTTCAACTGCAATTCCGTGGACACCTGCTAACTTGAGTGCTTTCAGAGATATAGTTAAGGCCTTGATTCTGAGAAAAAGATAGAGCAATTATTACATATATGGGTCACCATAATATCTCATTAAGTAATAAAACTCTATGCACAAGAGTAGAACTTACAAACATGTCTAGGAAGTAGGAACATAATGTGTTGTTTGGATGTTAGAGCAATAGCAAAAGTACTTACTTTCTAATTCTTGGAACCCCAAAAGTATCAATACAAAATGAGTCGATAGGCATCATGACATAAACAGGAACCCTCTTGTATTTTGAAGACTCGGATAATGCGGATCTTGATTTCTCTCGAAGATCCATGCTGCAAGACATATTTAGTCAGATTAAAGTGCAATTATCTTCTTTATACTGAATCAAGATACCAAAGGTGTACAGATTTGGTAAAATATTATTTTGCAAATAATGAGTAGAATAAGATACTGAACACTTTCAAACAACCAGCAAAATATTAGTCAGCAAGCCTCAAAAGAAACGAAAATAAAAAAGAAGGAAACCAATCCATTATCAAACCTAACCTATTTGTTCTCCAATTTGGTATGTATTATTGCCAAATACCTCAAACAACATAATTTAAACCATATATGTTCAATATCAACAGCGCAAGAAATTTTAACATGAAATTGGAGTAAAAGTTTGGTCTATTTTACCAAGAAGGTCTATGGTTCGAGTCCGTATAGTCCTAGAGCCCTAATAAAATGAAAATTCAAATACAAAAAATTGGCTTCTTTCAAAAAGGGCTTCTGCTTCCTCGAGGAATGTTTTAGTAGAAAGATATGATTTCTTGAAACGGTTTATTAGTTTTTAGGTAAGTTAGACTTCTTTATTGCGTTGCGAAAAGAGATCGAAGACGAAGATTTTCTGATGCAGTGCGGGCACTGGATGGAAAAGACAGATAAGAGAACAACCTACCAGAAGGGCATACCTCAAGGAGCACCAATCTCTCCCGGAAAACATCTATCTGCACGAAGCCGACTAATAGGAATTGGAAAAATCCGTGTATTTCTGAACCAATTACTTTTAAGGAAAACTTTACTTTTCAAAATATTTCCGAACATTGGGTAGAAATGTACTAATGTAGTCAACAAACCTAGAATAAAAGTAATAGCAAGCTTGGAATTCATTTCACTTTATAGTTTTAAAATTAGAAATATATCTCTAATTTTGGAAAGGACTAAAAAGGAAAATGACAAACTTGACATTGTGTCATTTATTCTGCTGTCAACGAAAAGATTACTCTTTTTGTGGAACAACTATATTTGGCAAATGGGACTCTATTCGTGGAACATTGGGAGCACAATCAATGGTTAACATCCTATTAGGCTGGAAGGAGAACTGCTGTTACTAGAATTTTCTTAAAAGTAAAACGAATAGGAAAAAGTAGCACCCATTTGATCACCAAGCTTTATTATCTCACAAGCTTATCAGTAAATCTAAAGTGCAGCTCTTCATTAATCAAACTACAGAATTATAAACCTCAATAAATTCCCACTCCAATATGTTTTGATTAACAAATAGAAATCCTTCGCACTCCAACTCTATAGTATTTCCTCAAATGAGTATGAAATTGCTGAGAATTCATCGGCAATCAAAATTAAAATGAGCTACAGAAAAAAAAGATGATGAACTGACCTGAAAATGCGATTGGTGGCAGATACAGATCGCCATCGAGAGAATCCCTTCTTAAAAAGGGGAATCGTTAATAGGTGCCGTCGATTCTTCCATATTTTACTTTTCTCAAAACAGAAATCCCTAATTGGACTGCTAATAAAGCCATAGCAGCCTCTCCTTTCCATGCATTTGCACGCCATTCCCATCGATCTCTCTCCCGATCGAAGAGAGAGAGAAAGAGAAAGAGAAAGAGAAAAAGAAATCAGATAAACAGAATTTCTTCAAACATAAATACTAACGCAACAATTTTTCATAGCCTTGTTTTTTAATCAGGTTTACTGGATACTCGGTATAGGGTGGTAATTTTCGTGAGCAGATTTTGTGTTGCCATTTTGCCTGACCCTTTTTGTTACCCACCTAAATTTTTGACACATAGCCTTTTATTTAATGCTCCCTCAAATAGTCAATTTGACTTTAAAATGTCAAAACTGAACAATTAATTTGGGACGGAGGGAGTACCAATTAACTCTAACTTAACATAGTTATTTTAACATTAAGGGGGGGTGTATTCAATTAAGATTTTTAAAGATTTTTTTTAAGTGACATACTTTTGTAGAATTTGTGGAATTTTAATGACTTTCAAAGACTTTAAAGACTCTTTTAAAATGACTTTTTATAGACTCTATGAAATAAATAATGACTTTTTATAAACTTTTTATCAAGACCGTGATAGAATTTTTGTATACTTCTAATATATCTTGCAATTTATATTAATTGTTAATTAGCCCACGCATACAACATCTCTCTCTTTTTCATGAACTAGAGTAAATCTCATTATATTATTGTGGCATGAGATTTTATATATGTTGAAAAGCGTTTATATTATTCTACTCATTTCATAATACATTTGGATACTAGGATACCAATAAAATTTTAAACTACTATGATTTAATATAAAAAATTAAGCTCATTGAGCTTTATATAGCAATTCCATTTCCAATTACAATTTTCAAATCTTCATAGTCAGCAAAAGTATCGTTCTTTAAGTATTTATGATTCGGTGGGACTACCAACAAAAAAAGAACTCCATTAATCACGGTGTAAATAATATAAACATATAAAATAGAGTTGTCATTGATAATTATTTTAAAAAATACTAGAAGCTTCAGTGAAGTAATCTTCCCACACTTCATCCCCTAAAGTGAACTTTTTATTGATTGGATCCCACCCAAACCCCGTAGAGCTATTACGAAAAAGTTCCACAAAATTGCCATAACGATTCTTAAACCATTTCAATTCGACTTAGGTAATTTGTGAGTATGTTCTTCAAGTACCAAATTTTTGATTAAGGCGGAAGTATCTTCTTCTCAACTGTTTGCTTACTTAGCATTCCATTACTATCACGCCATCCACTTAAATCGCAAAGATCAACCATGAGTCAGTAAGAACTCATCGCTTCTCTTCTAATGTCCACAATTATAAGTTCCAACATTTTTCCTTTTCCTTTGTTATTTCCTTGTTGAGAATCTCCCATTTATAATTACTATGTCATATATACACATCTATCTTAGTATTTCCTTTAGTAATTTATTAGTCTAAACACATAATCATAATCATATATTATACATACTTGGTACTACATATAATCATATAATCATATATGTACTACATAATCATATATTATGTAGTAAGTAGGCCAAAATGTCACATGTTACATTGACATTCATTAGTTTATAAATTTTGTATAATAGCTTCACACAAAAATACAACTATAAAAAGGGAAGAATTTACGTAAAGTGAATGCATGTATAAACATCCAGTTAGAGCTAAAACATAAGGGCTACATAATTCAGCACAAAGTGGTTAATAATAAGCACATAAATACTGAATTTTATGTTCCATCAATTAAGATTGCTGAATAACATTAAGAAGACTTACAAGGTAAATAAATTAATTAAAATGTGATATACTTGATATTAAACAATTATATTAAATTCAAATGAACAAAGATTAAGAAAAACTATCTTCTCAAAATACTCATAATTTATTATTTATCTTGTTAATATCGAAATTCAATTCACATGAAATTGTACATACATAATCTTATTTTATACATACATAATCATATATTTTCATATATTAACTTTAACACATAATCATAATTATACATAATTATAATCATACATAATCATATATTTTCATATAATTTCATATATTATATATACATAATCATAATCATATATTTTCAAAAATTAATGTAATTTCATATATTATACATACATAATCATATATTAACAAATAATACTTACACATCATATATTTTCTATTTTCATATATTATACATACATAATCTGTACAATTGATATGAGAGTTTCATGATTTTATCTCACCTTTGTTGAACAAATCTCTTTCCTCTTTCTATTGGAAGCTTTCGAACGGCTACTTTTTCCCTCACCAATTCAGATTAGGTTTATTTGTTTACTTATTAATATATCTTGCTAATTCTATTATTATAATAAATCTAATTATTTTTATGGCCCAAATTTTATCAAATTATTTATCCATCACATATTAATATGTTATTATCCCATATAAAATAAATAATTAATTTGACCCAATAAAAGATAAAGTCCAATTAATAACTAGCTTTATCCACCTTTGTGTTTATTTGGAAGTCTTTAGAAATCTTTAGAGATGAGGCAAGACTTTGGATATGGATTGATAGTTATAATTCTTCTTTTAACGTCTGTCAAACTCTACCATTTGATAGAAATCTTTAAAATCTATGACTTTTTGAATACCAAAATACTTTTATAGACTTTGTAAAAATCTTAATTCAATACCACCTAACTTTTAAAGACATTAAAAAAGTTGTAATTGAATACCACTAAACTTTTATAAACTCTTTAAATGTCTTGATTGAATACACCCAAACTTTTAAAGTCTTTAAAAGTTTTTAAAAATTCTAATTGAATACACCCCCCTAACTCTATTATCTCCTAATAAAAAAATTAAAAAATACACTTTTTACTTTTCTGGGTTTTCTTATCATTTTTATGCCCATAAAGTAATGAAACTGTAAAACCCAAGAATTTTTTGAATATTATTAATAATTATATTAATAAAAATTGAATATTTCTTTGAATATAAATAAATATTGTTGTGGCATGAGTTACATTAATTCTATTCAATTAAGTTAAGTATGTGACAATTTTGGTAGGATTGACGAATAGCTTAATTGTAAGCTTATGAGGATTGCTTAGTGTGGCATAATAAAAGACTAAGAGATTCATCAAGTGAATTAATAGAGGAATGATTCAATAGAAGAAAGATTAATAAATATTATATTATTTAACCAATTGTTATTATGAGTAGTTGCATATAATTGAATAATAAAGTAATTTCATGCATGAAATATAAAACAAGTTGTTTAACTAGTAGTATTATTAATTTAGGGTTTGGACTAAATTCTACAGTTACTAAGTTCCGAGAATTTCAGTAGTGGCGCAGCTTGTGCCATCAGATCATATACCAACGCAATTGCCAAGATAGTAAAGTTTGGAAAATAATCTCTATTGTTACAATGATGGATTATTAACATTAATGAAAGAGAAACTGAATAAGTGAGATAGTGGACTAAGTACCAATATTATTAATGTGAACATTATTATTAAATATTGTTATGTACCACCACGTGGGATATAAGAACATGTAAGTAGTAGTACCATATAATTACTTTATGCATTGACATAATATAAGGTGTGACAATTAAATGTGAATTTTAATATATGGGGAGTAAATAAATATGTACTATTAAAATATTTATTTCAATAATGATATGTAATTAAATAATAAAGTTTTATGGAATATTGGATTATTAGTACCCAATTAAATTGTGTTCGTACATGTTATAAATATTAATTAGACTAAACTAATGTACATGGATTATATGATATTGGTACATATATAATCCTTAAATTTTCATTATGTAGTATCATTAGTACATTAAAATTACATGAGGGAACTAAAGAGGAATTAAATTAAGCACATTGGAACTAAATGCTGAGATTTAAAAGACTTGTCCCAAATCAGTTGGGTCAAACAGTGTTACACTCTCCTTTACGTGAATTGCAAAGCTAAGAACAGTGGCTAGCTAGGAGATTATAATGGCTATGAAAATGGTTGAGGGAGAGTGGTTGGCCAACTCTTCCTTAACCACTGGTTTCTTCTTCTACCTCATGAATTCTAACCTTTGAGCAAAACCATTAACTAGGCAATCAATCTTCTATAAATAGTAGCTATCTTTTTCATTCTTTTTGTTGCTGTGATAGCTTGATAAATTCTAATTTCAGAGTGTGAGTTGCTTTGTTGATTAAGAAGGAGTCTGGAATATCAGAGAGTAGGAATTAAGCTTCTTAGAAGGTAAATTTCTTGCTTATGTTTTTAATTCCAAACTTGGTAAATTGTAGAAATTCTCATGAATTCTTATGAACTTGATTGGGAATTGTTATCAATGTGTTTATGAAGTTTATATGCACGTATGGAACCTCTGAGAATAAGTTTAAGCATATTTAGAATGAAGAAGATTGAAATTGGTTTGATTTTTGCCGAAGCAGAGGCTCTTACGGATCTATCCGAGGTAAAAGGCTGCACTCCGCTCTCCCAGAAGTTTAGAAACAGCTGATACCATGCGTGCACCAAGTCTTGATTTTGACTTTTGTTTTCAAATATGGTGAAGTCTAACATGATGATATGATTTGAGCATACATAAAAATAGGTTTGATATGTGGATTTAGGTTCCTTGACATATTATGAATAATGTGGATGGTGTTAATATACATGTACTAAAGGAAATTATAGTTTTGAAAATAGACTTTGACGAAACTTATGATATTTAAGTTCTGAACATATGAGCATGTGTATGTGGTTTGGCTATGCATGAAACATGATTTAAAAATCTGTTTACACTCGTTAAGTAGTGATAGCCTAGTTCAAAAAGACTTTTAGAAGAAGACTTGAAAGTTTTGAAAAACTAATTTTTATGAGCATGCTATGGTTTACATTCTGAATTTTGGGCATGCATGCTAGTACCTTTATGTCACTAAGCAAGACTTACATATGTACTCACCTAGTCGGTTATGAAATAAACTATTTAAGCATGAGATTAGACATATTTTAAAGTGATAAACGATAGTAACTATGCTTGAGTGAATCAAATACATGTAAGCATGCATCTTATAGATTATAGGATCACCTCAAGTGTATACATGACAAATATAGTAGCATTGTGATTTCATGATCTTATTTGGCCCTAATTCATTAGAGATACTAATCTAGACTATAACATATGAAGTTGAACTCTGAGGAACCTTAAAGGTGCAGACTCTTTAATATGTGTTTATGTTATGTGTTGATATCCATGTATGTTAAGGAATGAGACAACACAGGAAGAACAATGCTCAACTCTGGTCTGGCCAGGGGACAGTGCAGCTGCGCCGTCCCTAAGCCTAACTAGGTAACCAAAATGAAAGTAACGAAGCTAAGTTGAATCATTTTGTAGACAATGAAAGTAACGAAGCTAAGTTGGATGGTGAAAAGGTAACGAAAATATTGGTGATGTTCATTCTAAAATTCGGCAAGAGCTAATTCCATTAATTGGCATGGAGTTTGCAATAGAACAACAAGCATATAACTTTTACAATACATATGTATATCATGTTGGTTTCGGTGTTAGAAGAAGTAAAGCACACAAACGCGAAGATAATCAGTTGAGAGATAGGCTTTTTGTTTGTTTTGTTGAAGGTAAACGTCGATATGATAAACGCGATGTTTATGCGAAATCTCATCGAGCTGAGACAAGATTCGAGTGTAAAGAAAGGATGAAAATCAATTGTCATTTAACTGGTAAGTATCAGGTCATTGAGTTTGTCGCTGATCATACACATGTGACTCCAAGTCATAGAAAAACCTAATTTTTTAGGTCTCATAGGAGCATGACTCTATCAAAAATCGATGAAGCTGATATGGCTGATAGTTTAGGAATTGCTCCAAAAGCTACTTTTGAATTTTTGAGTAGGCAAGTTGATGATCGTTAATATCTTGGATTTATTCCTGATGATTATAAGAATTATTTGCGCTCTAAGAGAACGATGAAAGATTTGATGTTTTGGTCCTCCAGGGTTATCTGTGGAATGTGAAAAAGATGCGTTTGCCCTCCTACATAGTTAATAATAGGAAAATGAAATTTCAAGTGTCTACAGGTTCCTTACACCCCAGATCATCTTCAGAGGGTTTTGAGGATGGTTTCCTGATAGGAGCGGAGTATAATTTATATACCCTTCATACGTGTTCCCTTTCTAACTGAGGGTGGTTGGGAGTGCTATTTGGGAGAGTGTGCTATCAGATGTATCATAGGGGAGACCCGTATCCCATTTCTTCTTCTTTTTAGGTGGTATTAGCCTTTGTCCTAGCTGGTTACCGATATTCCCCTAATGGGCTTGGATGGTTTTATGTTGTCAGATGGACCTTGTACTCAAGATGCTTTTTATTTGTGGTGGACTCCTCGCACTATTAGGGCTCAGACCCGCGCTACCCAGTTCCTAGGAGACATGGTGCCAGGGTTCGTGATGATGACAGATTGAATATCTAGTCTTAGAGAGCCGACTCATTTGGCGCAGATAGCAAGCTTGACACAGCAAGTGGAACAGATGTCCTTTTTCATACACCATCTAGGCAGAGATCCGGCTGAAGCTACTACTTTTGATCCCTCTAGGTCTGGTGCTGGTCCCTCTGGCGGTCCAAAAACTGATGGTTTTGGAGGAGACCCGCCTTTGTACTGTCCAAATATTCCCTTTGACGGAGATACCGTGACTCAAGAGGAGTTAGCTCAGATTGACCGACTTAGAGATGTAGATGTTAGGGATTTCTTTTTGTAGGCTTGTATTAGCTGTTGGGAAGTTGTGCCTTATTTCCCTGTACTTTTTATTTTTATTTGTAGGACGGAGATGATCTTGATGTATGCAATTTTATGTAGTTTGCACGAATGTATTTATATTACTTTTCATTTATTGCACCTATTATATTGTCATTCATTATGATGCATGCATTATATGTCATGGATTTGCATTTATAAATTATGAGTTATAATTGACCCTATGTGGTCTTATGATACTGTTTTATAGATGACTTCATCCCTAGTGGCTCGTATTGATCATACTCCACTGAATCGGATAGCTTCGAATTTAAGGGCTTGGTATAATAACCTACCAGCTTTAGATCACATTTTTGTAGACTATATGATGGGACATTCGATGTCCTTCCTGACTTTCCAGGTTTTAGAGGGTTTTATTGAGGGTATGCTTGCATATTGGGTTCCGGAGAGAAATGTTGTTCGCTTCAGATCAGACGAGTTGACTCTTACCCTTGAGGAGTATCAACGTATTACTGGTTTACCCTTGGACGGGTGAGATGAAATGCTAGTTGATGACCATGACCGGTTTGAGGTTGTCGATTGTTTTGGATGAGATCACATCTGGGCACGTGGTATCTCTTGATTTCTTGATTGATCACTTTTGATCTGCTGATAGTTTTTCTTTGCATCGGGGAGACTTCACTATCCCTGAGGAGCTATGGAGATCGGCTCGGGTTGACACTTTGATGATGTGTATTACTGCATACTTGTACATGCCGCTTTATATGGATCATTTGATATTGGTTTGGTGACCGTAGTCAGAGCTTTGCGGGAGGATCTCACCATTCTTCCCATGATTTTAGCGGAGACATATATTTAAACTTCTCATTGTCACACCCATGATGATGGGTATTTCTGTCGGAATTCGGTGTTGTTGTATGTCTGGTTTATGATGCACTTGAGGCCTATAGGTACTGCTCTCCGCTATGGATACTTCTTTGGGTATGACATAGTGATGTCCTATTCTTTCCAACTTATTGTTTGTGTAGATGTAGCATCCTAGTTTGTTTGTTTTTTGATATTGAGGAGTCGTTCCCCATTTTGGTTTATTCTGGATACTTCTCTTTTTTTAGCTTTATTACGCATACTGCGGGGATGGATTTTCTTCCGCTAGCTGGTTTACGAGGTATGACTACTTATCACCCATTGGTTGTTATGGGACAGTTCGATCAGTACCAGAACTTTCAATCTTTTGAGGGGGCTTCAGATCATCGGGCATCTGTTTTATCTTTGTCTGAGGATGATATGGCGAAGGTATATAAGTTTTGGAATAATCGGGAGACAGTTGAGTTCCGCAATAGTCACCCTAGTTATTCAGCTGAATATAGGGTCTGGTTGGAGGCGGACATGACAGCTGTTGGTGATGATGATTTGAGTATGGATTCTAATAATGAGGAGCCTATGGAGGATCCCCTTCTCCTACAAAGGATGAGATGTTTGTTGATTTGATAGCAACTTTGGTTAGCTCGACTCCTAGCTCTGCTTCTACTTCTACTCCACTTTCTAGGGAGGCTTTGGAGCATCGGGTACAGTTTCTGACCTTTGAGAGGGACTAAGCTCGCACATTTATGTTAACGACTTTATCTAGTAAGGACTCTGTTTATCTTGAGAGGGATGATGTTCGGGCTACCAAAGATGTTGTTATGGCTGATAATGCTGCTCTCAGGACTTTACTCGATGAGATTGCAGATCAGGCTAGTAAGCTCTTGGGTCATCAGAGCAGTACTACACATACAACGATGGAGCTTTTGACCCATATTGATGTCATGGCACATAAGTTAAGACAATCTTATTTTTGGAGTTATTGGCCCGACTGACTTCGAGTTTATAACTTAGCCTTTTTTCCTGTATAGGCATCTCAGTGATGGCTTTGATTTTGGTTGGATCTAACTCGATGCCTCGGTTTCTTATAAGAAAGCCTAAGAGTTTTTCGGATTTAACACCGAATGTAAGACCCCAACTTTTATGAATAAAGATTAATTTTCTCTAAATATCATTTTGAATATTATGGTGTGGATTTGATATTATGTTATAGTTGTGGGTAATATTTACAAATTTTGCAAAGTAAGCAAGTTGTTATAAAATATTCAATTGGTTGGGGAATATTCATTTTATCAGGGAATATTAAATGCAGCAAGACTAATCATTGGTGGACTTCACAGCGGAATTTCTTGTCAGTGTGAAAGCGACATAAATAACTTTTATAAAAATAAGGGTGAAAGTTTTTACCGTTAGCTCATTGAAATACCGGTGATAAAAATGCGATGTACGCTGGCGTGGTTGCATAAGAAGACGCTAGTATTTGATGCTTACGTGAGAAGTTACTCAGTTATACTCAATTATTGTTATAGTAATTGCTGCATAGTATTTCACGTTATTGATTCAATTATTGTCACAATATTTATATTATTAAATCAATAATTGAGACGACAAAGTTATTCATATTATTATTTGCATTATTGACAATGTCTAGAAAGTTCTGTCAATGAAAGGGGTTTGGTCACCTAATTGCGCGCCAATAGGGAGAAATCCTTGTCGAAAAGCCCCCTTTTTCCTGGGAATGATCTGGTTGTTAATATTGCAAATTATAATATTAATGATGAATGTTATTAAAAATATGTTTTGTGAAGCCAAGTGAATTGAGATAAATATAGAAGATTTTTATAAAGTATTTGTTGTAAGTTTTGCATATTATTTGGACCCCCACTTACCCATTTTTCAAAATAGTTGAGAGAAAGTTATCCAAAGTTTTGTTTTTTTATATATATATATATATATATTATAATAAGTTTTGTTTTTTTATGAAAAATAGAATATATTATATTTTATTATGCATAGTGTTTGTGTGACGCCCCCAAAATAGGTATACATCATCCATCTTGAGTCGCCAAATACATGGTACTTAAATCAAATACAAACTTAATTATACAACGGTCGTACAAAATACGACAAAACATAGCTGAGAGTTCAAACAATAATATTGCCTTCTAGACAATATCCACTCTCAAATAGAGTCCTCATTACATTTATTGTCACACTATTTTATAGAATAGTGAGGACTTCTATAACACCATCTCGGGACCATCACTCCTTTCCTCGACTAGTTCCTACTAACGTTCTCATTTCTCAAGAGAACAATGAAAGAAAAAAGGTGAGCTCAACTAGCCCGAAGAAGAAATATTATGACTAAGATAATGCGGAATAAATTATCATTAGCCTTCAACAAAGATGTTAAACCGATAAAATATAATAAACATCAAGTTTAAGCTGCGGTAGGAACAAGCAATCCATTAGAAGAGTCGTCAGTAGAGCATGATATCTACTATCTTCTAAGATTTAAAAAGTTTATCATCAATTTTATCATTTGAGACTCGACTTAATAAATAAACCACATCATCGAATCATCCCCTCGCACTACTGGCCGAGGATATTCATGTAATCATCAATGGTCGTGATTATACTAAATATTCCACGGTCATAATCATACCAACAACTGTCCATCAATGCACTACATGCCAATGAGGATTTTTACCACATCATTTGTAACATTACGGTCATGATTATACCGAATAATTCCTGGTTATAATCATACCAAGTTCATCTATACACTACAGGCCACAGATGACTTTCAACATAATATAAACACGAGGATGATGACAATGATATAAGAATTCAATAAAACAAGTTCAAGGATAAATTTTTAAAGATTTATAATTTAATTTATCCAGAATTCAATAATGTCCAAATTATCAACATGATACTACTTTGTGGAGTAAAATTCAAGAATAATATTCATGTATCAAAAATAATTTGGACAGAAAAGGAATATATTTTTCGGGTGAATAGTATCCCATGAATAGTACCCTGTGAATAGTACCTTAGGAATAGTACCTCGTGAATAGTACCCTGACATGAAAAGTGTCCCAAATATCCGAGTGAATAATATTCGGGTGAATAGTAATCGAGTGAATAGTAACCCGTGAATAGTGTCTCGTGAATAGTACTCCGGCATGAAAAGTGCCCCGAATACCCGAGTGAATAATATTTGAGTGAATAGTAACCGGGTGAATAGTAACCTGTAAATAGTATCTCATGAATAGTATTCCGGCATGAAACGATCAATAATTAACAAGAAAGCTCATAATAATATTTCCATGAAAAGATACTGGATGAAGCGCAAATATCAAGGATATTCTACTAATTTCATGGAGTATAGAAGTAATACTTTAACAGAATGAGGGTATAATCCGGAATATGAAACGAAATAATATTACTCACATACTACAGAGTAAGGAAAAAAATATTATTTCTACGAATACTGAAAAATATAATATCCACTTACCTCGTAAGAAGAAAATCTGGATCTTTGGAATAGTGAGAAAAGATACTTTTCTTCTTCTTTCTCTCTATAGATTCTCTCTCTATAGCTTCTCTCTCTATAATTACTCTTGTGAGACTTAGTGAATTGGTGAGAATGAAAGAAGAATGAGCTTCTATTTATAGGAAAATATAGTTTCGATAATTGTAACGCCCCCAAAATAGGTATACATCACCCATCTTGAGTCGCCAGATACATGGTATATAACTCAACTACAAACCTAATTATACAACAGTCGTGTAAAATACGACATAACATAGCTGAGAGTTTTAATAAGAATATTGCCTTCTGGACAATATCCACACTCAATGGAGTTCTCATTACATTTATTGTCACACTATTTTATAAAAATAGTGAGGACTACTAAAACAACCATCTGGACCGTCAATCTGTTTCCCGACTCATCCTAGCTATATTCTCATTTTCTGAAGAGAACAATGAAAGAAAGGGTGAGCTCAACTAGCCCAGTAATAAATATTATGACTAAGATAATGCAGAATAATTTATCGTTAGCCTTCGACAGTATAACAACTGATGGAATATAATAGACAACAAGTGTTAGATCAACAACTGCAGTGGAATAAGCAATCAATTAGAAGAGTCAAGTAGAACATAATGTCTACTATCTCTTCTAGATTAAAAGTCCATCGTTAATATTTTATTCCTATAATACTCAACAACAGTTCTTTGTTATACCCAAGACAAAAAGAACTATCATCACCTGTCTTCACCTAAACCACCAAAGATTATAGTTAAATCCACAATTCATATTTATAATCATGTAAATCAACAGTTTCTCCTTGCCACAAAGGCTTAATAGAACGTTTACTCAATATCCTTACCCCAAAGGCTAAAGATATTCAAGTGTAATAACAATGATCATACCAATCAGTTGTCTACCTTTGCACTACGAGCCAAAGATATTCAACTATAAAACCAATGGTCATGATCATACCAATCAATTGTTTGTCAGTGCACTACGGCCAAAGACATTCAACTGTTAACTAATGGTCATGATCCTGCCAATCACATCATCGAATTATCCATGCACTACGGGCCAAAGATATTCGTTATTATCACCAGTGGTTATGATCATGTCATACACCTGTCCATCTTTGCACGTAAGCCAAAAATATACAACTATAAAACCAATAATCAACAGTCCATCTTTGCACGTAAGCAAAAGATATACAATCAGATAACCAATAATCAACAGATCCATCTTTGCACGTAAGTCAAAAGATATCAATTAATAAAACTAATAATCAGCGATCCATCTTTTGCATGTAAGCAAAGATGACTTTCATCATAATATAAGTATGAGGATGATGACAATGATATAAGCATTAATCAAATGAAATAAAGGATAAATATTAAAGACTTTAAATTTATCCAGAGTTTAAAAATATCTAAATTGTCAACATGATACTGCTTTGTGGAGTAAAATTTAAGAATAATATTCATGTACCAAAAATAATTTGGACAGAAAAGAAATATATTTTTCGGTAAATAGCACCCCGTGAATAGTACTTCGGAAATAGTACCTCGTGAATAGTACCCCGACATAAAAAGTACCCCAAATACCCGAGTGAATAATATTTGGGTGAATAGTAAGTTGGCTGAATAATAACCCATGAATAGTAACTCGTGAATAGTACTCCGACACGAAAAGTTCCCCGAATATCTGAGTGAATAGTAACCGGGTGAATAGTAACTCGTAAATAAAATACCAAATAAAATGATATTCATGAGGAGTACAAAAGAAATGATATCTCATACGAGTATAATAGAATATACGAAACTACAAATGGATTTTCATCCGCCATGCGGTAATCCACGTAGACAGATCATTTCCACAATTTAATAAAGAATGAATACAAAAGGTCATTCACCATGCATGCGGTAATCTACATAGGCATGAGTTATTCAATGAGAATAATAAAAATGGAATAATAGAAGAATTCACCGTGCATGCGATAGATCGCATACGCAGACGAGTTATTCAGCCAGAATAATAAAGAATGGAACCAGTCATGCGTAATCAAATGCAGACGAGGATATTCCAAATAATAATAAAGAATGGAACCAGGTCATGCGTAATCGCTTGCAGACGTGATATTCCAACGAATAATAAAGAATGGAATAACATAATAATTTCACCGTGTATGCGTGTACTTGTAGGCAGGTTATTCAACATAATAATAAAGAATGGAATAATGAAGAATTTCACCATGTATGCGATACTTCAGAGGCGGAGTTATTCAACATAATAATAAAGAAGGGAATAACAGAAGCTCTCTTCATGAATACGAAAGAAATATTACCCCTTACCTCAAAAAAAGACTGGATACTGGAATAGTGATGTAGCAGACTTCTCTTCTTGTTTCTCTCTATAATAATTGCTCTATAGCTTTAGTGAATTGGTGAGAAATAAAGGAAGAATGAGCTTCTATTTATAAGAAAATATAGTTTCGTTAATTGCACGTTTTGGGGCTCGAAATATTACAGTATAATACCTTTCTCTTTTTCTTCATTCTTAATTTAGTCCTGCAAGTATTATCAAACTTGCACCACTTCCTCTAATAGTAAATCATGTGAATCAATAGTAAAATCATGTGAATCAATAGTATAATCATGTGAAAAAACTAATTACAGTATAGTACCTCCATCTATACCTCCATTTTTAACTTAGTCATGCAAGTATTATCAATCTTGCACCACCACCCCTAATAGTACAAGAATGTGAATAAATAGTACACACATTTGAACAAATAGTTATAAGCATGTGAAATAATAGCAATTAATTGCTCATTTATCCGATTAATTACCCGATTGGTCAATATAACCTCCAGACATCAATTATTATCGAAATAAATGTCGATTTCTACTAACACTAATAATCCCAACACAATGGAACTATCAATTTCATCTTTAATTAACACGAACTTATTCATCGTTAATATTATAACTCACAATATTTAACAACCAGGTCGTTCTCAGGAAAGAGGGGTCTTTCGATAAGGATTTCTCCTTATTAGCGTGCAATTAGGTGACCAAAACTCTCCTTGACAGAACTTCTAGACATTGTCAATATTGAAAATAATAATATGAATAACTTTGTCGTCTCAATTATTGATTTAATAATATAACATATTATGCAGATGATACAGTGACAACAATTGAATCAATAATATGAGAGATATGATGCATCAATTACTGTAGCAATAATTGAGTATAACTGAGTGACTCCTTATGTAAACATCAATAATCAATATCGTGTGCTACTATGTAACCACGCGTATTACTATACTTTTATCACCGATTATTTTATAACAACTTGCTTACTTAGAAATTTTTTCACATATCACCCTTAACTTTAACCTTTTATCAATTTAACCATTTACTAAATAGAATAATTATGAGAAAATCGAATACTTTCATTTCATAAAATTCGGGGTCTCACAATCTCCCCTCCTTATGAAATTTCGCCCTCGAAATTTACGTACCTGGTAGTTCGAAGAGATGAAAATTGTAACGCACCCAAAATAGGTCCAATCCAACCAACCTATTCTGAGTTGCCAAAAACATGGTACAAAAAATAACTACAACTTTATTACTACAATTGTCGTGCAAAATACAATAACACATATGTTGTGAGTTTTGATACAAATTTATATCAACTGTGACTCATGTCCCAACCTTGGATAGCCCGTCACAATGGCACCTTACATAAAGGTACAGTCAATAACTGTTTTAGAAATTAAAATATTTGGGAAGTGCTCAAGAAAACCTTCGTACATGGGAGGCCATGCGTGTAGGTTATAATAGATATCATAAGACTGGAGAATTATCCTTGGTTGACCCAATAGATCCCAAAGAAAAATGAGAAGATTACTATCATATTCTTTCCAATGGTGAGTCTTCTCTTGACATATAATTATCTCCACTGTTTCTAATTGAGAACTATACTTCAACCAAACTCCAAGATTATATAGGTAGTATGACGCCCCCAAAACAGGTATACATCACCCATCTTGGGTCGCCAAATACATGTTACAAAATTTAAATACAACTTAATTATTAATTATACAACAGTCGTGTAAAATACAACAAAATATAATCTAAGAGTTTTTAATAAGAATATTATCATCTAGACAATATACAAACTCAATGGAGTCCTCATTACATTTATTGTCATACTATTTAACAGAATAGTGAGGACTACTAATGCTATCATCTGGACCATCACTCCGTTCCCTGACTAGTCCCGGCTACGTTCTCATTTCCTGAAGAGAACAGTGAAAGAAAGGGTGAGCTTAACTAGCCCAGTAAGAAATATTATGACTAAGATAATGCAGAATAATTTTTCGTTAGCCTTCAACAATGTTAAACTGATAAAATATAACAAACATCAAGTTTAACTACAGCGGAACAAGCAATCCATTAGAAGAGTTAAGTAGAGAATAAAATCTACTATCTTCTATGATTTAAAAAGTTTTTTATCACTTTTATCGCTGAGACTCAACTTAATAAATAAACCACATCATCCCTGCACTACGGCCAAGGATATTCATTAGTATCACGACCACAAATTATCCATACACTACGGGCCAAGAATATTCGTGTATTCATCAATGGTCATGATCATGCCAACAACTGTCCATCAATGCACTACGGGCCAATGAGGACTTTTACCACATCATTTGTAACATTACGGTTCATGATTATCTTAGAATAATCCATGGTCATAATCATACCAAGTCCATCTATGCACTACAGGCCACAGATGACTTTCAACATAATATAAATATGAGGATGATGACAATGATATAAGAATTTAATAAAACAAGTTCAAGAATTAATTTATCCAGGAACCAATAACGTCTAAATTGTTAACATGATACTGCTTTGTGGAGTAAAATTCAAGAATGCTCAGAAGAATATTTTCATGAAAAGATACTGGATGAAGCGCAAATATCAAGGATATTCCACTAATTTCATGGAGTATAAAAGCCAAAACTTCAACCAACTGAGTATAATAAAGAATGGAATAACAAAAGAATTCACCAGGCATGCGATAGACCGCACAGACCGATTATTCCAACAGAATAATAAATAATAGAACTAGGTCACACGTAAATGCACAGACATGATATTCCAATTGAATAATAAAGAATGGAATAACAAAAGAATTTCACCATGTATGTGGTACTTCCAGAGATGTAAACAAAGTTATTCCAGCGAGAATAATAAATAACGGAACCGGTCATGCGTAATTTATACGACGGGATGTTCCAACCAGAATAATAAGGGATGGAATAATAATAGCTCTCTTCAAGAACACGAAAGAAATAATACCCCTTACCTTAGAAAAACTGGATACTAGAATAGTGAGGTAGCAGACTTCTCTTCTTCTTTCTCTCTATAATAATTGCTCTAAAGCTTTTGTGAATTGGTGAGAAATGAAGGAAGAATGAACTTCTATTTATAGGAAAATATAGTTACGATAATTGCACGTTTTGGGGCTTAAAATATTACAGTATAATACCTTCCTCTTTTTCTTCATTTTTAATTTAGTCCTGCAAGTATTATCAAACTTGCACCACCTCCCCTAATAGTAAATAATGTGAATTAATAGTTCATTCATGTGATTCAATAGTATAATCATGTGAAAAAACTAATTACAGTATAGTACCTTCAACTATACCTCTATTTTTAACTTAGTTATGCAAGTATTATCAATCTTGCACCAACTCCCCTAATAGTACAAGAATGTGATTCAATAGTACACACATGTGAACAAATAGTTATATAAGCATGTGAATTATTAGCAATTAATTGCTCATTTATCCGATAAATTACCCGATTTATCAATATAACCCCCAGACATCAATTATCATTGGAATAGATGTCGATTTCCACTAACACTAATAATCCCAACACAATGGAACTATCAAATTTATCTTTAATCAACACAACTTATTCATCATTAATATTATAACTCATAATATTTAACAACCAGGTCGTTCCCAGGAAAGAGGGGGCTTTTCGATAAGGATTTCTCCTTATTGGCGCGCAATTAGGTGACCAAACCTCTCCTTGACAGAACTTCTAGACATTGTCAATATTGCAAATAATAATATTAATAACTTTGTCATCTCAATTATTGATTTAATAATAATAAATATAATGCAGATGATACTGTGACAATAATTGAATCAATAATATGAGAGATATGATGCAGCAATTACTATAATAATAATTGAGTATAACTGAGTGACTTCTCACATAAGCATCAATAATCAATACAGGTAATAACGCTATGCAACCACGTATTCATCGCATTACTTTTACTACCGGGTAGTTCAACGGTTTTAACGGTAACACTTTTCGTAGTTATTTTTATAAAAAGATAATTACGTCATACGCTATATTTAATATTCCTGTTAAAGCGAATATTCCCGACCAATCGAATATTATATAACCACTTTCTTACTTTGCAAAATTTGTAAATATTACCCACAACTATAACATTATATCAAATTCACACCATAATATTCAAAATTGTATTTTGAGAAAATTATTTTTTATTCATAAAAGTTGGGGTCTTACAACCTCCACTTCTTATGAAATTTCGTCCTTGAAATTAGGGTACGTACCTGGTATATCGAAGAGGTGAGGATACCTTGATTTCATTTCAGATTCTAACTCCCAGGTCATTTCCTCAACATCGTGATTTCTGCACAAAACTTTGACTTGAGGTATAACTTTAGAGCGTAAAATATGATTTTTCTTATCCAAGATTTTAACAGGTAACTCTTCATACGTTAAATCTTCCTCTATCTCGTCTAGTTCTAATTCAATAATATTGTTCAGGTCTTTCACATATTTATGTAACATAGATATATGAAAAACATTATGAACATGAGACATACTTGGCTGTAAGGCGAGTCTATAGGCCACCGTTCCTACTCGATTAAGGATTAAAAATGGGCCAATGAATCAAGGGTTGAGCTTTCCTCTCTTTCCAAATCTCGTAACTCCTTTCAATGGAGCAACACGTAACAACACATGATCTCCAATATCGAATTCCACGTCCTTTCGATGAAGATCAGCATAACTCTTTTGTCGATCTTGTGAGGTTTTTATACGTTGTCGGATCGTTTGAATCTTTTCCATAGTCATACGTACCAACTACGGTCCCAACAACGTTGCTTCACCCACCTCATCCCAACATACTGGAGAACGACACTTTCTTCCATACAACACTTCAAATGGAGCCATGCCAATACTTGCTTGATAACTGTTGTTGTAGGAAAACTCCACCAATGGTAAGAACTTGTCCAAACTTCCTTTGAAGTCAAGGACACAGAGTCTTAATAAATCTTCAAGAGTTTGAATAGTCCTCTCTCCATTGCCCGTCCGTCTCGAGGATGATATCTGAAAGCTAAATCAGAACTGCGTGCCCATAGCTTTTTGCAAACTAACCCAAAATCTTGAAGTAAATCTTGGGTCTCGATCAGAAACTATGGATACCGGCATACCATGCAGTTTTACAATCTCGTTTATGTACATACAAGTAAGACGTTCAAGTGTATAAGTTTCTCGTATAGGTAGAAAATGAACAGACTTGGTCAATCTATCAACAATGACCCAAATTGCATCTATGCCTTGAGAAACCTTGGAAAGACCAGTAACAAAATCCATGGTAATGTGCTCCCATTTCCATTCTGGAATTTCAAGTGGTTGCAATGGACCTTTTGGTACTTGATGCTCTGCCTTGACTCGTTGACAAGTTAAACACCTTGAGATAAACTCCGGTATCTCTCTCTTCATATTTCTCCACCAAAATGTATGTCGAAGATCACGATACATTTTGGTACTCCCAAGATGGATTGCAAACGGTGTGTTGTGCGCCTCCATCATGATTTTATACTTTAAATCAGGGTTGTTAGGAACACAAAGTCTAGAGTTGACTCGAAGTATTACTTCTTCATCGATTCTTACTTCCGGCATAGCACCTTATTGCACTTTCTTCCTCATACACATCAGCTCCAGGTATGTAGCTTGAGCAGCTTTAACTTTATTGATTAAAGTCGGTTCTACTCGTATATTCACCATCATCACATGGGTCCCTGGAGTCTTTAACTCTATCTCCATCCTTTGTAAGTCATATAAAATGGGCCTTTACGTTGACAATAATGCACTCGTACCCGCATATGATCTTCTACTCAATGCATCAGCTACTACATTCGCTTTTCCAAGATGGTATTGAATGGTATGATCGTAATCTTTCAACAACTCAAGCCATCGTCATTTCCGCATGTTGAGTTCCTTTTGAGTGAAGAAATATTTGAGGCTTTTATGATCCGTATAAATCTCCACATTCTCTCCATATAGGTAATGCCTCCAAATCTTATGCAAAAACGACTGTTGCCTACTCTAAATCATGAGTTTGATAATTCCTCTCATATTCTTTGAGTTTTCGTGAGGCATAGGCTATGACTTTCCTATGTTGCATGAGAACACACCCTAACCCTTTGCCTGAAGCATCACTGTAGATGACAAATCCCTCTGAGCCAGATGGTATTGTTAGAACAGGTGCTGAAATGAGTCTCCTCTTGAGTTCTTGAAAACTCTTCTCACATTCCTCGCTCTAACTGAATTTTTTATCTTTTCGAGTCAGTTGAGTTAATGGAGTAGCGATTCGAGAAAACCCTTCTACGAATCTCCGATAATAACCAGCTAAGCCGAGAAAGCTACGTACTTCGGTCACTGATTTAGGTTGCTCCCAACTTTGAATTACTTCAATCTTTGCCGGGTCAACAGATATCCCATGATTTGTTATCATGTGCCCAAGGAATGCAACTTCCTCAAACCAGAACTCACATTTCTTCAACTTGGCATATAGCTTATTTTCACGAAGCTTTTGGAGTATTAGCCTCAAGTGTTGCTCATGGTCTTCACGGGTTTTGGAGTACATGAGGATGTCATCAATAAAGACGACCACAAAGTGATCCAAATATTCCTTGAATACTCGGTTCATCATATCCATGAAGGCAACAGGAGCATTAGTCAATCCAAAAGACAACACTAAGAATTTATAATGCCCGTACCGAGTTCTGAAAGCAGTCTTTGGAATGTCATCAGTTTTAATCTTCAACTGATGATATCCAGAACGAAGATCAATCTTTGAAAAGAATTTGACGCCTTGCAACTGGTCAAACAGGTTATCAATGCGAGGTAATGGGTACCTATTTTTGATGGTGACATGATTCAACTCCCGATAATCAATACAAAGTCGCATACTTCCATCTTTCTTCTTCACGAATAACAGGAGCACCCCCAAGGAGACGTGACTGGGGACGAATGAAACCGATGTCTAATAATTCCTGCAATTGGGTCTTTAACTCCTGAAGTTCAATAGGAGCCATTCGATATGGGGCTTTGGAAATGGGTTTTGTACCGGGTTCAAGGTCGATAAAAAATTCAATTTCACGCTCTGGGTGTAGGCCAGGAAGTTATTCACGAAATACATCAGGAAATTTATTAACAATAGAAATATCTTTCAAATCTGACGTATTTTTGTTTAAATCTGTGACGGGAGCTAAGAAAGCTTGACATCCATTTTTCAATAAACGAATAGCTTTATGGCTTGAGATGACCGTGATTGATTTTAATGGTTTGGTCGCTTGTATTCGCATAATAGGTTGATTAGGAATATGAAAGCTAACAACCTTACGAAAATAATCAATTTTAGCATGATGAGTAGTTAACCAATCAATCCCTAGAATCACGTCAAATGCAAGTATTTTTAAAGAAATAAGATCGACAGGTAACGTGCGTTTACCGATTTGAATCAAACAAGACTTATAAACAGTGGATGTAATGAAGGTTTCTCCCAACGAAGTTTCAACCGATAAGTCAAAGTCTAATTTCTCCGGAGTCAAATTTAAACGTTGGCGCAAGTAGGAGAAATAAAAGAATGGGTAGAACCGAAGATCAAATAAGGTATAGACTTCGCTAGAGTTTATGATAAGCTTACCCGTGATGACCTCGTTCGGGTTTCTTACTTTCTAGGAGGTTACGACAAACACTCTCCTTTGAACTACCGGCTTTGACTTTTCTAGGACGGCCTTTGGTGCCTCCATCTCAGCTGGACTTGTCTTTGGTGCACGAAAAAATCGGGCTAGGTGACCTTCTCTTCCATAATTATAACATGTTTTGGACTGCATTGCGCAGTTTGGACTGATATGTCCCTCCCCTCCGCATTTGAAGCACATGATAGGTGTTGGTTCTCCTTCCTTAACAACGGGTGCTGGTGCTGACGTCTTTCCATCATTGTTGAATCTCCTTTTCTTGAAATATCCATTTTTACTGTCTTGGTCATGATTACCACCGAAGTGGT
Source organism: Panax quinquefolius (assembly GCA_020205615.1). Classification (NCBI taxonomy): domain Eukaryota; kingdom Viridiplantae; phylum Streptophyta; class Magnoliopsida; order Apiales; family Araliaceae; genus Panax; species Panax quinquefolius. Next base: position 128,260,021 of record CM035162.1, on the reverse strand, counting down.
TACCATTTGTCATGTTGATTCCCTCCACGTTTGTTGTCACCGCTTCGATGACTGCTACCACTGGTATTATCATTTTACCGGCTGCTTTCTCTTGGTTGAGTTAACTCGTTATCGCACTCCAATAACTGAGCCCTATTAACAACATCTGAATACAAACACAGTTTATGAGAAATTAGATATTGACGTATCTCGGGTTTCAAACCTCTTAGAAACATCTGCGTCATTCTCTCCTCATTGTCAACTAAGTGAGACGCAAACCGGGATAACTCGGCAAACTTAGCTTCGAACTGCGACACGGTCATATTGTTCTGCTCCAACTTGATGAACTCTACCTCTTTAATGTGATGAATACTTTCGGGAAAGTACTTGTCATTGAAAAGTTCTTGGAACTTCTCCCAAGACATCTTCAGTGCGGTAGGTTGTGTACGCTTTACCGATTCCCACCAGTAATCTGCCTCTCCTCGCAACATAAAGGTGGCAAATGGAACCTTTTGCTCCTCGGAGCATCCCAAAACATCAAATATCTTGGTGATCTTCTTTATCCACTCTTCCGCCTTAAGTGGTTTTGGCTCTCCAATAAACTCCGGTGGTCCCAGCTCCATGAACTGTTTAGCGGTGACTGTCCGAGAGTTTCTAGTGTTTCCACCTACATTTTGGGATGAGAGCCGCTCTACTTTGATGTTGCATGAATTGCGATAAAGCCTCTGAACATTCCATCGTTCATCATTTGGTCGATGTTGTTGTTTGCATGAGGATTATCGCCTTCTTGATGCACATTATCCACGATTATTGATCCGTGGAGACTCAAGCGGTCTCCTGTGCTCCATTGCTATTCTCAATATTCTCGGATGTCATTTTCAAATCTCGCTACAAAACAAGGGTTAATTGACATGTCACATATTATCCCTATACTCGGCCCCACAAAAAAAATCAAAAAAAGCGTAGGTAGGTTATACTAGCGAAGGAATTCCCCGTCTCTCCCCTCTTAGTTCTTGTCTCACATCTCAGCCAGGGGTCATATCCCTAAACTTTGATACCAACTGTGACGCCCCCAAAACAGGTATACATCACCCATCTTGGGTCACCAAATACATGGTACAAAATTCAAATACAACTTAATTATACAACAGTCGTGTAAAATACGACAAAATATAATCTAAGAGTTTTTAATAAGAATATTATCATCTAAACAATATACAAACTCAATGGAGTCCTCATTACATTTATTGTCACACTATTTAACAGAATAGTGAGGACTACTAATGCTATCATCTAGACCGTCACTCCGTTCCCCGATTAGTCTCGGCTACGTTCTCATTTCCCGAAGAGAACAGTTAAAGAAAGGGTGAGCTCAACTAGCCAGTAAGAAATATTATGACTAAGATAATGCAGAATAATTTATCGTTAGCCTTCAACAGTGTTAAACTGATAAAATATAACAAACATCAAGTTTAACTACAGCGGAACAAGCAATCCATTAAAAGAGTTAAGTAGAGAATAAAATCTACTACGTTCTATGATTTAAAAGGTTTTTCATTACATTTATCGCTGAGACTCAGCTTAATAAATAAACCACATCATCCCTGCACTACGACCAATGATATTCATTAGTATCACGACCATAAATTATCCATACACTACGGGCCAAGGATATTCGTGTATTCATCAATGGTCATGATCATGCCAATAACTGTCCATCAATGCACTACGGGCCAATAAGGACTTTTACCACATCATTTGTAACATTACGGTCATGATTATACCGAATAATCCCTGGTCATAATCATACCAAGTCCATCTATGCACTACAGGCCACAAATGACTTTCAACATAATATGAACATGAGGATTATGACAATGATATAAGAATTCAATAAAACAAGTTCAAAAATTAATTTATCTAGGAACCAATAACGTCCAAATTGTCAACATGATACTGCTTTGTGGAGTAAAATTCAAGAATGCTCAGAAGAATATTTCCATGAAAAGATACTAGATGAAGCGCAAATATCAAGGATATTCCACTAATTTCATGGAGTATAAAAGCCAAAACTTTAACCAACTGAGTATAATAAAGAATGAAATAACAAAAGAATTCACCAGGTATGCGATAGACCACACATACCGATTATTCCAACAGAATAAAAAATAATGGAACCAGGTCATGCGTAAACGCACAGACAGGATATTCCAACTGAATAATAAAGAATGGAATAACAAAAGAATTCACCATGCATGCGATAGACCGCACAAACAGGTTATTCCAATAGAATAATAAATAATGGATCCAGGTCATGCGTAATACGCACAGACAGGATGTTCCAATAGAATAATAAAGATTGAAATAACAGAAGAATTTCACCATGTATGCGCAGACTTACATGTAGGCAGTTATTCCAATGAATAATAAATAATGAGAACCGTGTCATGCGTAATTCGCACAGACAGGATGTGTGAGACCCCGAATTTTATGAAATAAAGTATTCAATTTTTTCTATTTTGGTAAATAGTTAAATTGATAAAAGTTTAAAGTTAAGGGTAATGTGTGAAATTTTTTACAAAGTAAGCAAGTTGATATAAAATATTATTTTTGTCGGGGAATGTCCGTATGACGGTACAATCATTGGTGGACCCCGCAACGGAATTATTGTCGGATGGAGAAAACGACAAAAATATTTTTATGAGAATAACGGCGAAAGTTTTACCGTTAAAACTTTTGAACTACTCGGTAGTAAAAGTATAGTAATACGCGTGGTTACATAGTAGCACACAGTATTGATTATTGATGTTTACGTGATAAGTTACTCAGTTTTGTTTTATTAGTATTATTAATGTAATAAAACAGAAAAACTTTTTATATACAACAGAATACTTTTATAAAGTTATTTTATAAATAGAATATATTATATTCTATTATGCATAGTGTTTTGCATAGTAAATCTTTTATATAAAACAAAATACTTTTATAAAGTTATTCTATAAATAGAATATATTATATTTTATTATGCATAGTGTTGCATAGTACTGCATAGTGTTTTACATAGTAATTTTTTTTTATATAAAAGCAGAATACTTTTATAAAGTTATTCATTTTATTAGATTATAAATAGAATATATTATATTTTATTTAAAAAATTTTGCTTTAAATATGGACCGTCCGATTAAAAGTAAATCAATTTGGACCGTTCATGAATTAATTACTATGCAGTCCATTCTTCTATAAATAGAATCTCATTCCTTCATTATTTCTTATTTAATTCAACAAAACTCTAGAGAGAAACTATAGAGAGTTCTTCTTTTATAATCTTGAGCGTATTTTTTTAGAGTTTAAGAAAGCTTTGAGCATAGTGCAAGTTTTCTTCGAGTATATCCTCACCCTACCAGTCAGAATACTCTTCTTTCAAAGGTAAGGGATATTATTTGTTGTACTCGTAAGGGGTATTATTCTTTCGTATTCACGAAGAGAGTTATTTTCTTTCAATACTCATAAGGGTTGTTATTCCATTTCTTATTATTCTATTGGAATAATCTCGGTCGGATTACGCACGCTCAGTAAATTCTTACATTATTCCATTCTTTAATTATTACATTGGAATAACTTTTATGCATCCGCGGTCTATCGCATGCATGGTGATTTACATTGTTATTCCATTATTTATTATTACGTTTGAATATCACATGCGTGCGTTACGCCTAACCTAGTTCCATTATTTATTATTCTGCGTCGAATATCCACATCTGTGCGTTTACGCCTGGGACCGGGTTCCATTATTTATTATTACGTCGAAAATATCATCGTCATGCGCTACGTTTCTGGGACCTGATTCCATTATTTATTATCTTGTTGGGAATAACTTCATGCATGCGGGTCTCTATCGCACGCATGGTGAATCCTTCTGTTATTCCAATCTTTATTATCTTATTGGAATAACCTGTCTATGTGGATTACCGCATGCATGGTGATTGATCCTTTGTATTCATTCCTTATTAAATTGTGAAAATGATCTGTATACATGGATTACCGCATGGCACGCGAAAATCCATTTGCAGTTTCATATATTCTCTTATAATCAGTTGGTTAAAGCTTTGACTTCTATACACCATGAAATTAGTGGAATATCCTGGACATTTGCGCTTCATCCAGTATCTTTTCATGGAAATATTCTTCTGAGCATTCTTGAATTTTACTCTACAAAGAAGTATCATGTTGACAATTTGGACATTATTGAGTTAAGGATAAATTAACTTATAAATCTTTAAAATTTATTCTTGAACTTGTTTATTAAATTATTATGTCATTGTCATGATGAGTTATATTGGTTATTATGTGAAAACATGAAAGTTTCTTAGAAATCACAAAGGGTTAAAAATTAGATTTTGGTGAAAATGGAACATGAAATTTAATTGACCATATCTCCTATGATATTTCGAATTTTTGAGTGTGGTCAAGTTCTAGAGTTAGATCTATGAGTTTTCTAACTTATCCAAGTAGAATCACTGTAAAAGATGTTGTATATTTTCGTGTGGACTGATTTTAACAAAGGAGTCAAAAGCTGTAAATTACAAAAAGGCTACTGCCTAGAAGTTTAAAAGGGCATTTTTGGCCACTTAAATTGTGAAATTTTTTTTGGCCTTTTGGGACATAAAAATATATGGTATAAAGTACCTCCTGTCCAAAAATGAGCTCATTCCGACTTAAAATGAGCAAGTTATGACCATTTCAATATTTAGGTTTTTCAACGGAAAACGCTATATGATACATGTGATAGGCCAAGACAGCAAAAGTTATTCCAATGAGAATAATAAATAACGAAATTAGGTCCGCAAAGAAACGCACGCAGGATATTCAACAGAATAATAAAGGCGGAATCGGTCCCCGTAAAACGCATGATGTGATATTCCAGCGAGAATAATAAAAGCGAAATCAGTCCCAAGCGTAGAACGCATGCGATGTGATATTACAACAGAATAATAAAGATTTTAATCAGTCCCGGTAGAAAACGCATGCTGATGAGGATATTCCAACGAGTAATAATAAAGGCGGAACCGGTCCCATTAGAGAACGCACAAACAGGATGTTCCAATGAGAATGATAAATAATGGAACAACAGAAGAATTTCACCAAGTATAGGGTAGCCCGCGTATACAGGTTATTCCAACAGAATAATAAAGAATGGAATAACAAAATTTCTCTTCATAGATAAGAAAGAAATAATACTCCCTACCTTTAGAAAAACTGGATACTAGAATAGTGAGGTAGCAGACTTCTCTTCTTCTTTCTATAATTTCTCTCTATAATAATAGCTCTAAAGCTTTTGTGAATTGGTGAGAAATGAAGGAAGAATGAGCTTCTATTTATAGAAAATATAGTTTCGATAATTTACTTGCGTTTTGGGGCTCGAAAAATTTTAGTACAATACCTCCAACTTTTCCTTTATTTTAATTTAGTCATGGAAGTATTATCAAACTTGCACCACCTCCCTAATAGTAAATAATGTGATTCAATAGTAAATTATGTGAATCAATAGTTCTAGACATGTGAAAATACGAATTACAGTATAGTACTTCCATCTATACCTCCATTTTTAACTTAGTCATGCAAGTATTATCAATCTTGCACCAACTCCCCTAATAGTAACAAGAATGTGAAACAATAGTATACACATCTGAACAAATAGTTATAATCATGTGAAATAATATCAATCAATTGCTCATTTATCCGATTAAATACCCGATTGGTCAAAATAACCTCCAGACATCAATTTTTATCGAAATAAATGTCGATTTTCACTAACACAAATAATTCCAACATAATGAAACTATTTTTATCAAAAATATAAATTTTGAAATTTCGAAGTTTGACTTTTCCCGAAAAATTCAACTGTTGACTTTTTAACCAAACAGTAAAAACTGGCAAATTTTATGTTTATAGTCTATTTTTACTAATTTCATCGTTCCGGACTCAAATATCACGTCCGCGTCTCGAAATTCAACTTTGAGCACAACTTCAATATTAATAACATTCATCATTAATATTATAACTCACAATATTTATCAACCAGGTCGTTCCCAGGAAAGAGGGGGGTTTCTAATAAGGATTTCTCCTTATTGGCGCGCAATTAGGTGACCAAACCTCTCCTTGACAGAACTTCTAGACATTGTAAATATTGTAATTTAATAATATGAATAACTTTGTCATCTCAGTAATTGATTTAATAAAATAACATATTATGCAGATGATACTACGACAATAATCGAATCAATAATATGAGAGATATAATGCAGCAATTACTGTAACAATAATTGAGTATAACTGAGTGACTTCTCACGTAAGAATCAATAATCAATACCGTGTGCTACTATGCAACCACACGTATTACTGTACTTTTACTATCGGGTAGTTCAACAGTTAACGGTAAACCTTCCGCCGTTATTTTCATAAAGTATTTTTTGTCGTTTTCTCAATCAAACATAATAATTCCGTTAATGGGGGTCCACCAATGATTGTGCCATTTATCGAATATTCCCTGTTAAAACGAATATTCCCCGACCAATCGAATATTATATAACAACTTGCGTACTTTGCAAAATTTGTAAATATTACCCACAACTATAACATTATATCAAATCCACACCATAATATTTAAAAATATATTTCGAGAAAATTTAATCTTTATTCAAAAAGTTGGGGTCTTACACCAGCTCCTTGAACTGTTTAGCGGTGACCGTCCGAGAGTTTCCAGTGTTTCCACCTACATTTTGGACAGGAGCCGCTCTCGCCTGATGTTGCATGAATTGCATAAAGCCTCTGAACATTCCATCGTTCATCATTTGGTCAGTGTTGTTGTTTGCAATAGGATTGTCGCCTTCCTGATGCATATTATCCTGATTATTGATCTGTGGAGACTCAACGGTCTCCTGTGCTCCATTGCTATTCTCAACATTCTCGGATGTCATTTTCGAGACATCGCCCACGTAAGCGAGGGTTAATTGACATATAACATATTATCCCTATACTCTGATCGACCAATTAAATACCAAATAAACTTAGGTAGGTCATACTAGCGAAAGAATTCCCCGTCTCTCCCCTCCTAGTTCTAGTCTCACATCTTAGCCAGGGATCATATCCCTAAGCATTGATACCAACTGTGATGCCCCCAAAACAGGTATACATCATCCATCTTGAGTCGCCAGATACATGGTACAAAATACAAATAAAAACTTAATTATACAACAGTTGTGTAAAATACGACAAACATATGATATGAGTTTTAATACAAATATTGTTATCTGGATAATATCCATACTCAATGAAGTCCTCATTACATTTATTGTCATACTATTTAACAGAATAGTGAGGACTACTGTAAGACCCCAACTTATTATAAATAAAATCGAATTTCCTCTAATTATTATTGTGAATAATAAGGTGTTAATTTGATATAATGCTTTGGTTATGGGTGAAATGTACAAATTTTGCAAAATAAGCAAGTGGTTATAAAATATTCATTGTTGTCGGGAAATATTCGTTTGGTCGTGGAATATTCTTTACGTTGGGAATATTAAATGCCAATACAGACCATTTGTGGGCCCCATAACGGATAACGGCCGGATGATGAAAATGATAAATTTGAGTTTTTACAAATAACGACATAGTTGTTACCATTAACACTGTTGGAATACCCGGTGGTTAAAATACGATGTCTGGCGTGGTTGCGCAAAGAAGTTATTACAGTTTTTGCATAGTATTTTTGAATTATTGATTCTTACGTAAGAAGGCACTACTCAATAATTGTTACATTAATTCTTATTCAATATTTTATTTTATTGGTTCAATAATTCTTTGCGTTGATATTTTATATTATTTTTGTTTCAATAATTGTCATCGCATGATGATTTCCCTTTATCGGATCAATAATTCATATTATTTGAATAATATTATGAGATAAGCATTATTAGCGATGTCTAGAAAGTTACATCAATGAGAGGTTTTGTCACCTAATTGCTCGCCAAGATGAGGAGAAATCCTTATCTGAAAGCCCCCTCTTTCCTAGGAACTGTCTGGTTGTCATAAATGTGATTACGTAATATTATTTGTGAATAATTAATTATTGATTTATATGATAAGGAAATATTTATTTAATGCAGATTTAAATGATGGATTTATTTATGTGGTTATAAATGAAGGAATTAATGTTGAGGTGTTTTAACAGTATTTTGTCGGAATGGAGGTATTAAAAATCAAACCAGTGTTCTTGAGATATATTGCATGAGTTATAATTTTTAATCCGACCGTTGGATCGTTGTGATTTTTGGATATGTTATACATATATAAGTTGAGTATATATGTCCACAAATTTTGAACCGTTAAAAATGAACGTATGATTTGTTATGAATTTTAAGAGGTGACTGGTTCAAAAATTGTTGAAGTTTCAGAATTTATCATTTTGATGGAAAATTTTAGAATTGGTGGGCCCCACTTTTGGTTGGTGAGAAATGTGCTCTAATTGAATTTCAAATGTGGTGGGTGAAAATAGTAGTAGGTAAAGCCATCAGGTAGCAGGTCAAGTCTGCTTCGGCGTGCTAACATTTTCCTATAAATAGAGGGCTAAGTTAGAATTGAAAATCACACCAGAAACAAGTTTTCTTTCTCTCTATATTATCTAGCGTATTTTGTGAGTATTTAAATACTTTGAGAGTTGCTATTCAGTACAAGTTTTATTCAGCATCATATCCGATATTCCATTCCAAAGTACGGTTTCTTTGAGGTAAGGGATGTTATTTTCTTCCTAATGATGTTATTCTTTCAATATCATTATACCGAAATATTGGTATGGATTTTATTGTGGAATTTTTACCTTTTTCTGTCGGGGTTACTATTCATGTATACGGTACTATTCACGAATACGACACTATTCAACGAAAAATGAAATTTTCTTCTTTTTGTCCAAGATGTCTATTATGGTTACTATCTTTGATTGTATTCATGTTTTGATCTTTATTTTTGAATTCTGATTCAAATTTAGTTATTATGGAGTATTATTGAACTTGGATAAACTATAATACGAATCCCTAATATTTGTCCTTTTGTTTCACTAGATTCATTTTCTTTAAGATATCTTTCATCATCCTCAGTCCTAAATGATGATATTAATGAATATCTTTGGCCTGTAGTGCAAAGATGAACAGGTGTTGAGATGAACATGACCAACTGGTGATACAAATGAATATCTTTGGCATGTAGTGCAAAGATGAATATTTGATTCAAGATGTATATTGATTGATGTTCTGAGGATAAAATATTGATGATGGACTTTTAAATCTTAGAAGATAGTAGAATTCTTTCTACTTGACTCTTCTAATGGATTGTTGTTTCATTGCAGTTGTTGATCTAAAACTTGTTGTCTATTATATTTTATCGATTTTTCCTCGTTGAGCTAATGATAATTTGTTGTATATTATCTTAGTCATAATATTCTTTTCTTGGGCTAGTTTAGCTCACCCTTTTCCTTGTTGTTCCATTGTTCTTCCTCGGGAGGAGAGAATTTAGCGAGAACTAAGTAGGGGTATGGAGTGATGATTCAAGATAGTTGTTTTAGTAGTCCTTACTATTTTGTAAAATAGTGTATCAATAATTATAATGAGGACTCCTTTTGAGTTTGTATACTCTCTATTAGACAATAGTTGTATTCAAACTCACAGTATATGTGTTGTCGTATTTTGCACGACAATTGTATTACTGAAGTTGTATTTGTTTCTGTACCATGTATTTGGCGACTCAGAATGGGTGATGTATACCTATTTTGGGGGAGTCATAGTTGATATCAAAGCTTAGGGATGTGATCCCTGGCTGAGATGTGAGACAAGAACTAGGAGGGGAGAATCGGGGAAATCCTTCGCTAGTATGACCTTATTTGTTATTTGGTTGGTCAGTCAGAGCTTATGGATAATATGTGATATGTTAATTTGTTAATTAACCCTTGTTTTATGGCAGTATTTAAGAATGGCAGCGGGAAATATTAACGATGGAGTGAATGAAACAGTGGAGACACATTTAATCACCACCCAGGGGAACGTGCAACAGGAAGGCAATATTCCTCCTGTAAACAACACAAACGAACAAATGATGAATGATGGGATGTTTAGAAGTTTTTTACAATTCATGCAAAATCAGACGAGGGAGACTCGTGCACAAAATACGGGTGGAAATGATAGTAATGCGCGGCTTGTCACAGCCAAGCAGTTCAAGGAGTTGGGACCACCAGAATTTATTGAAAAGACGGATCCGATCAAGGCGGAAATGTGGGTCAAGCAAATTACCAAGATATTCGATGTCTTAGGATGCACGGAGGAACAGAAGGTTCCATTCACCACCTTTATGTTCTGCGGTGTGGTAAACTACTGGTGGGAGTCTGTGAAGCGTACCCAGCCTATCGCACTCAACATGTCTTGGGAAACGTTTCAAAAATTATTTAATGACAAGTACTTTCCTGAAAGTATTAAATCTATATGAAAGAGGTGGAGTTTATCGATTTGGAACAAAATAACGACAAAGGTGTCCCAAAGTCGAGGTAAGTTTGTAGAGTTATCCAGGTTTGCACCTCATTAGGTCGAGAATGAGGAACGAATGACGAGGATGTTTCTGAGAGGTCTAAAACCCGAGATTCGACAATATCTTATGTGACGCCCCCAAAATAGGTATACATCACCTATTACGAGTTGTCAATACATAATACGAAATAACTACAACTTTATTATTACAACAAGAAAGCGTGAGTTTGAATACAAATATTATCTTCTGCACAATATCTATACTCAAATAAATCCTCATCACATTTATTGATACATTATTTTACAAAAATGGTGAGGACTACTAAACAACTCTCTCTAGAACCTTCATTCCATACCCGAATCTAGTACTTGCTACATTCTCGCCTCCCGAGAAGAAAAATGGAACAACAAGGAAAAGGGTGAGCTCAACTAGCCCGAAGAAAGAATATTATGACTAAGATAATATACAATAAATTATCGTTAGTCTTCAACAGGAAAAATTTAATAGAATACAATAGACAACAAATTTTAAATCAATATTCGCAATGAAAATAATAATTCATTAGAAGAGTTAAGTAGAGAATGCAAACTACTATCTTCTATATATGAATTTAAAAGTTCAATTGTCGATATTTTATCCCCCGTAACATCAATCAATATACATACGGAATCAAATATTCATCTTTGCACTATGTGCCAAAGATATTCATCGATTGGTCATGTTCATCTAAACATATGTTCATCTTTGCACTACAACCAAAGATATTCTTGAAATCATTCATCTTTGCACTACGGGCCAAAGATATTCAATAATATCATCATTTAAGACCGAGGATGATGAAAAATATTTTTAAAGAAGCGAATCCAAATGAAACAAAATGACAAAGATTAAGGATTAAGGATTAGTACTTTGTTTTATCCATGTTCAAAAATACCTCAAAAATAATCATAGTGGTGTAAAATTCAAGAATGATCAAAACATGGATACAATCAAAGCTAGTATCCGAATAGATATTTTGACAAAAAGAAGAAATTTTATTTTTCGGTGAATAGTCAGAGTATCGTGAATAGTAACTCACAAGCAAAAGATAGAAATTTCCCAAAAAAACATCTTCACGCTTCATGAATAGTACTCGTGAATAGTAACTTGTGAATAAGTAACTCATGAATAGTAACTTCGTGAATAGTAACTCATAAATAGTAACCCCGACATGAAAAAGTTTCAAATTTGATAAAAAGTTTCAACTAATATTTCAAAGATAATGATATTGAAGAAATAATATCATTTGAGAAGAAAATAACATCCCTTACCTCGAAAGATTAGTACTTTAAATTTGGAATCACGGGTATAGTCTTTGAAGGAACTTGCACCGTCTAACAATACTCAAAGTATACTCACAAGAATACGCTCAATATATCGAGAGAGAAATAGAGAAACTTCGGTTTACGGTGTGTTTTCAATTCTAACCTAAGCACCTATTTATAGGAAAATGCTTAGAACACCAAAGCAGTAAAATTGAATATAATATTAATATATTTTTCACATTTTCTTTAGCCCACCTTAGACAATTGATCTCAGCCCATTTAAATCACATGTGAGGCCAACTTAGTTGCAAAAACGTTTTCTCAAAATAATTAACTAAAACTCCCAAAATTAATTATTTGAACTTCTAACTTCAATAATAATTCATAATAAATAGCCCTTTCATCATAAAATTCGAATCTCATGAGTTTTTATAGGAAATTCAATTCTCTACAACTTTTCGAGAAGAAAGTTTTCTAAATTCCAAATAGAAATTGACCGAAATCCATAAGCAGGCGATTTTATTGTTTATAATCAAATTTGATTCGATAAATGGGGTCCACCATCATGTTTAACATGTTTTAAACATTTATTGCAACAAAATACTCTTCCTCCTCGTATATTCATATATCCCACATTCGTTGTAAAAATATCACCATTATTATATTATTAAAATATAATAATATATTTAAATGAATTATTTTATCGAGAAAAGATAAAATTTCAATTTTCAACAATTGTCACATTAAAATTTTTCTCCATCTATATCCACATAAAATCAATATTTTCCTCATCATATGAATCAATAATTAATTATTCACAAATAATATTACAGAATCACAATATTGACAATTGGACGGTTCAGGAAAGAGGGGCTTTCCAATAAGAATTTTTCTTCTGGCGCGCAATTAGGTGACCAAACCTCTCCTTAGATGTAACTTTCTAGACATTGCCAATAATGTTATCTAATAATATTATTGAGATAATATGAATTATTGCTTCGATAATGAAAAATCTTGTGTAATGACAATTATTGAAACAACAAAGAATATAAAATATCAACGCAAAGCAATTATTAACTCAATAAAATCTTCGAGCGGTAATTACGTAACCATTATTGAGTAAAGTGCCTTCTTACGTAAGAATCAATAATTGGTGCAATACTGGTAATCTTCTTGTGTTTTAACCACCGGTATTTTAACAAAGATAATCTGGTAACAACCACGCCTGCTATTTTTAAACCACTTATATTTTGTATTTTCTTCATCCAATCGCTTTCAGTTATGGGGCCCACACATACATGGTAGCTACCGTCGCACGAATATTCCGACGATTTAATATTCCACGACCAAACGAATATTCCACGATAATAATGAATATTTTATAACCACTTGCTTATTTTGAAATATTTGCGTATTTAACCCTTAACTATCCACATTAATCAAATCAACCCTTACTATTTCAAAATAATAAATAAAGGAAATTCCTTTTATTTAAAAAATTTGAGGGGTCTTACAACCTCCCTCCTTATGAAATTTCATCCTCGAAATTGACGACGTCTACGGTGTTTTGAAAAGGTGAGGATACCTCGCTTTCATTTCCGCTTTCCAATTCCCAGATCATTTCCTCTATAGCATGATTCCTCCACAAAACTTTCACTTGTGGTATGACCTTTCTTGCGTAGGACATGCTCCTTCCTATCCAAAATCTTGTGTGTACCTCCTTATCGTTAAGTCTTGGCTATCTCGTCTGGGTTCTAACTCTATAACGTGGTTGGGTCTTTCACATATTTACTGAAGTACTGGATATGTGAAACACATTATGAACACGAGACATACTTGAGGTAACGCGAGTCTATAGCTACATTTCCTACTCGGTCAAGAATTTGAAATGGACCGATAAATCGTGGATTGAGCTTTCCTCTCTTCCCAAATCTTGTAACTCCCTTCCATGGAGCAACTCGCATGATAATACATGATCCCCACACTAAATTCCACGTTCTTTCGATGAAGATCCGCATAACTCTTTGTCGATCTTGTGCCATTTGTATCGTTGTCGAATCATTTGGATCTTTAAAGTAGTCATATACGTACTCAACTCCGGGTCCCAACGGTGTTGCTTCACCCACCTCGTCCCCAACATATCGAGAGCGACACTTTCGTCCATATAATGCTTCAAATGGAGCTACACTATACTTGCCGATAAGCTGTTGTTGTAGGAGAATTCTACCAATGGTAAATACTTATCCCAACTGCCCATGAAGTCAGGACACAGAGTCTTAATAAATCTTCAAGAGTTTGAATAGTCCTTTTCGATTGTCCGTCCGTTTGAGGATGGTATTGAATCAGAATCGTAAATCTGTGCCTTCATAGCTTTTTGCAAGCTAACCCAAAATCTTGAAGTGAATCTTGGGTCACGATCCAAAACTATGGATACAGGGCATGCCATGCAACCTCACAATCTCATTCACGTCATACTAGCAAGGCGTTCAAGTGAATAAGTCTCCGTGTCGGCAAGAAATGAGCGATTTGGTTAATCTATCAACAATAACCCAAATAGCATTGATGCCACGAGAAACCGTAGGAAGACCCGTAATGAAATCCATGGTAATGTGTTCCCACTTCCATTTCGGAATCTCGAAGTGGTTGCAACGGACCCTTAGGTACTAGATGTTCCGCCTTTACACGTTGACAAGTTAAACACATTGAGATAAACTTTGTAATCTCTCTCTTCATATTGTTCCACCAAAATGTATGTCGAAGATCACGATACATTTTAGTACTTCGAGATTGCAAATGGTGTGTATTGTGCCTCCATCATAATCTTGTACTTCAAATCGTAGTCGTTAGGAACACAAAGTCTAGAGTGGACTCAAGTATTCCTTCTTCATCAATTCTCGCCTTAGAATAGCTCCTTCTTGTACTTTCTTCTTCATAGGCATCATTTCAAGATTCGGTGGCTCGAAGCAACCTTAACTTTTTCTATTAAAGTTGGCTCTGTCGTATACTTGACATCATCTTTTCGTTCTCGCATATGATCTTCTACTCAACGCGTTAGCTACCACGTTCGCTTTTCCGGGATGGTATTGAATAGTGTGGTCGTAGTCTTTCAATAGCTCCACCCAACGTCAGCCGCCAAGCGTGTTGAGTTCTTTTGAGTGAAGAAATATTTAAGGCTTTTATGGTGCGAATATATCTTCACTTTCTCCCCAATATAGATAGTGCCTCCATATCTTTAGCTTGAAAGCGATCATCGCTGACTCTAGATCGTGAGTAGGATAATTCCTCTCATACTCTTTAAGTTGTCGCGAGGCATAAAGGCTATGACTTTCCCACGTTGCATGAGAACACATCCTAACCCCTTTGCCCGAAGCATCATTTGTAGATAACAAATCCATCCGAACCGGATGGTATTATTAGAACAGTCTTAGAAATAAGTCTCTCTTCAAAAGTTTGAATAGTCCTTTCGAAGGGTCTGTCTGCTTCGAGGATATAATGCACGTCAACCTAATCGTGAAATCGCTACGATCTTTAATTGGAAATACTTATCCCAATCACCAGCCAGGACATTTTAATAAATCTTCATCAAGTCTTCTCAAACTCTTTAAAGAGATAAATCGAATCGTAACTGTAAGTAACTAAATCTCATTCACGTCAATTCGGGTCACATACCAAAGAAGACGCTCATGAATAAGTCTCTCTGTGATTTGCTAAAGAATGAAAGGACGGTTAATCTATCAACATGTTCCAAATAAAGATCACGCCTCGAAACCAGAGGCATTCGCGTGAATGAAATCCGCTGGTAATGTGTTCCCACTCTCCATTTCTTTAATCTCAAGTGGCTGCAAAATTAATTTTTAGGGTACTAGATGTTCCGCTTTACACGCTGACAAGTTAAACACATCAGATAAACTTTGTCACTTCTCTTCATATCGTTCCACCAAATGTATGCTCTAAGATCACATATACATTCTAGTACTTCCAGTGGGATCGCAAATGGTATTGTGCAGCCTCCATCATAATCTCGCAAATTTCAAATCGTGAGTCGCTGGGGAACACAAAGTTCAGAGTGGACTCAAGTGCCCTTCTTCTTCATCAATTCTCGCTACCGTGGTTAGCTCCCTTCTTGTACTTTCTTTCTTCATAATGCGATCACCCGGTTCGCCGGCTCGAGTAACCTTAACTTTTTCTATTAAAGTCGGGCTCTATGATATACTCGACATCATCGCACTGCTCCTCTTTGAGTATGATCTTCTACTCAACGCCAAGCTACCTACCACGCTCGCTTTCCAGGATGGCAAACAATGTTGTGGTCGTAGTCTTTCATCAGGGTCCGAGCCAACGCTACCGCACGCTTATGTCGAAGTTCTTTTCGAGGAAGAACATTTAAGGCTTTTATGGTCCGAATATATCTTCACTTTCTCCCCATATGATAAGGCTCCATATTTAGCATGAACGACATCACGCTAACTCTAGATCACGAAGAGATAATTCCTCTCATACTCTTTGTTGTCACAGGCATAAAGCATGACTTTCCTCCCACGCTGGTACGAGAACACATCCTAACCCTTTCGTCAAGCATCGTCCAGATAACAAATCCATCCTCGAACCAGATGGGTATTATTAGAACAAAATGTCAAATAAGTCTCCTCTTAAGCTCTTGGAAACTCTTTTTCTCATTCTTCGCCTCCAAACGAATTTTGTATTCTTCGAAGTTAGTCGAAGTTATGGAGATTAGCGATTCGAAAACCCTTCCACTAACCTCCGATAATAACCAAATTTGCCCAAAAAGTTACGATTTCTACCACCGTATTTGTCTGTCTTCTAACTTTGTATTGCTTCAATCTTCACGCCGATCAACAGAGATACTCCATATGTTTCGTTAATTATCGCGCTCCAAGTGAATGCTACTCTCGCCGTAACTCGATTTCTTCAATTTCGCATATGGCTTGTTTTCACGTAAGCTTCCTTGGAGTACTGGGCCTAAACGGTGCTCATGATCTTCAATGACTTTTTGGAATATACGAGGATGTCAATAATAAAAACAACAACGAATCCATCCATAAACATTCGAATACTTGGGTGCTCATCATATCCACGAAAGTCCGCATTGAGCATTAAAGTTAGTCCGGAAGACATGACTAAGAATCTATAATGCCCATACCGAGTTCTAAAGTGCAAATCGAATATCCTCGCCTAATCTTCACCGATGATATCCGTAATCTAAGACTCCATTTTTGAAAAGAATCAGCGCCTCTCTTTAATCGGCGTCAAAACAAGTCATCAATACGTGGTGTAGAGATACTCTATTCTCACGGGTGATACTGTTCTAATTCTGAGAATAAAGTCATAAAAGTCAGACATCTTCGCCTTCTCTTCTTTGCATTTAATAAAATAGGAGCACCCTAAGGAGATGTACTTAGATCGGCTGAAAATCATGTCCAATAACTCCCCGTAGTCGACCTTTAACCGGGTTCACACAGAGCTATTCGGGATATGGGGTTTTAGAAATGGGCTTTGTACCAAAGTTCAAGATCAATAAAGAATTCAACCATGTTCCGGGGCATCGAAGTTATTCAGAAATACGAAATTTACTAACAACGTGAATATTGTCTCAAACTGAATGGTCTTTATTCAAATCCATAACATGGGCGTTAAAAGCTCGACATCCGCTTTTTCAAACCTAATAGCTTTTGGCGACTGACATTTACGTTGATTGATTTTAATGCTATCGTCAATTGCACAACAGTCAAGTAAGCACAGAAACCAACAACTCCATGAAACAATCAATTTGGTACGATGAGTAGCTAACCAATCAATCCCTAAAAATCACACATCAAAACAAGTATCTTTAAAGAGATAAGGTCAACAGTAATGTGATGGTGCCAACTGGATCAAACAAGATTTATAAACAAAGTGGGATGCGATGATAAAGTTTCTCCCAACGGAAAGTTCTTACCAGACAAGTCAAAGCTCTAATTTCTCCTGTGAGTCAAGTTTAAACGTGAGCACAAAGAGAGAGATAACGAAACGGCAGTAATCCCAGATTCACAAGAATGTATAAACTTCGCATGAGATTAAGATTACCTTACCTGCATCACCTCCTCGCTTCGGGGTTCAGCGTGATAATTGAGCTAGTCAACACAAACGCCTTCTAGAACCGGGCTGGACTTTGACTTTTCTCGGGATGTTTCGAGTCACCATCTCCACTCTGCTTTGGTTTCGCTACCGCATAATCTCGAAATGAGCATATATGTCCTTCCTTTCCACAATTATAAAGATACCTTGAACTGCTAGGGATTCGCTTCAATGATGTGTCCCTCTTTTGGCCATTTATAGATATCATCATGGTCATTCTCTCCTTAAAACCAACACAGCCGACGCCTTCACAGCCATTATCATTAATCTCCTCTTTAAAATCTCCCCGACTCGCTTCTTTTAAAGACCCCACTTTTATAAATAAAGATGAATTTTTCTATAAATATTATTTTTGAATATTATGGAATAAATTTGATATAATGTTATAGTCAGGGTAATATTTATAAATTTTGCAAAGTATGCAAGTTGTTATAAAATATTCTCGTTTGGCTCTGGGAATATTCTTTTGTTAGGAATATTCGCATAAATGGCTCAATCATTGGTGGACCCCATAATGTAATTATCATTTGATCGAGAAAACGACAAAAAATATTTTTTATAAAAATAACTACGGAGGTGTTACCGTTAAAACCGCTGAACTACCCGGTGGTAAAAGTACAAAGAATACGCCGTGGTCAGATAAGAAGACACTCAGATTGATTATCGATGCTTACGTGAGAAGTCACTCACCTACGCTCAATTATCGCTACAAGAATCACGATCATATCTCTTATATTATCGATTCAATTATTGTCACAAAGATCATCTCAGATAATATGTTATAAGATTAAATCAATAATCGAGACGACAAGTTATAAATGATTAATAATTGTTGAAAGATTAAATATGTGTCGATGAAAAAAAATGATTTTGTGGTAAGTTTGATTATTTTATGGGGGCTCATATGTCATCATCTAAGAGTCTCTTCATCAATAGTATTTACCTTCACAATAGTAATTACCTTCGTGAATAGTATTTACCTTCACAATAGTAATTACCCTTCAATAGTATTTACCTTCACAATAAGAATTACCTTGGAATAGTAATTTACCTTCTTCCAATAGTAATTACCCTCATTAATAGTATTTACCTTCAATAGTAATTAATTACCTCGGAATAGTATTTACCTTACAATAGTATTTACTTCGCTTAATTAATTACCTTTACCAGACGCCGAACCACTTGTCGCTTCACATTACAAAGCGCCAAACCACTTTTCTTTTTCACATCAAAGGCCAAACCACAGCAAGCCACTCGCTTTTCACACTAAGAAAAGCTAAGCTAGAAATCTTCTATAAACAGAGGCCTAGGCTTCATTATTTTTCACTTAATTCATTCAAGCTTATAGAGAGAGAAAGTATATAGAGAGAATAAGAGAGAAAGAAGAAGAGTATTTTGTTACTACACCGTCGCAAAGATTCAATCTCCTACCAAATGTAAGTGGGTGTTATTCTTTCTTATTCATGAAGAGAACTCTGTTATTCCATCGCTTATTATTATTCTTATTGCTGAATAACCTCAGATACGTGGTTTACCCTATACTTGGTGACATTCTTCTATTATTTCGCTGAACATCCTGCTCTGTGTTTTACACCGACCGGTTCCGCTTTTTATTATTATTCTCGCTGAACATCCCGTCTGCGGTGTTTTACACCCGACCGGTTCCGCTTTTTATTATTATTCGCTGAACATCCCGTCTCTCAGGTGTTTTACACCGACCGGTTCCGCTTTTTTTATTATTATTCGCTGAATATCCTATCTCGTAGGTTTTACACCGGACCGGGTTCCATCTTTATTATTCTCGTTGAACATCCCGCTTGGTGAATTTCACTTTCGTTCCGTTATTTATTATTCGCTGAATAACTCGTCTGTAAGGGCTTCTATCGCATTTACGGTGATTTCTTTTGTTATTCCATTCTTTATTATACCAAATAAGTTAAAACTTTGATTTCTATACTCCATGAAATTAGTGGAATATCCTCGATATTCAATGTTTCATCCAAAGATCTTTTCATGGAAATATTCTTCCGATCATTCTTGAATTTTACTCTACAAAACAAAGATTACGTTCGATAATTGACGTTAATAATTCCCCGGATAAAATAATTTTGAACTTGTTTTATCAATTTTTATATCATTGTCATCATCCTCATGTTTATATTTTTTAAAGTCATCTCGTGGCCTCAGAAGCATGGGATGGGACTGGTATGATTACGACCGAGACTATTCTATGTAATCACGACCGTAATGTTACAAATGATGTGGATAAAAATCCTCAAAGGGTCGTCAGAAAGTATCGATGGATGCTTGTTGGTACGATCATTTGATTATTAATGAATACACAAATATTCTCGCCCGTAAGGTATTTAATAATTGTGGTCGCGATACTAAAGAATATCCTCGCAGTAAAGGTGGGTGATTCGATGATGTGGAATATTTATTAAAGTCGAGTCTCATTTATAACAAAGTTGATGAAAAACCTTTAAAACCTAAAAGATAGTAGATTTTATTTTCTACTCGATTTTTTTTAATGGATCAGATATTCACCGCAGCTTAAACCGGTTGTCTATTGTATTTTATCGCTTAATATTATCAAGACTATTGATAATTTATTCGCATTATCTTAGTCATAATATTTTATCGGGCTAGTTGAGCTCACCCTTTCTTTCACCGTTTCTTCGTGAAATGAGAATATACCGGGACTTAGCCTGGGAAACGAGTGATGGTCCCAAGATAAGATTAGTAGTCCTCACTATTCTCGTGAAATAAGGTGATAATAATTGTAATGAGGACTTTTTTTCGAGTTTCAGATAATATCTAGTATTTATATTTGTATTTAAACTCACGCTTATGTCAGATTGCATACTACGCTTATGTTAATAAGTCAGATTTAAATTTGCACTACGTAAGTGGCGCACCCAAGACGGGTGATGTATACCTAATTTTGGGGGGGCGCCACAGCTTGGTATCGTAGCTAGGATACGATCCCCGCTAAGATGTGAGAATAGTACTAGAGGGGAGAGACGGGAATACCTTCGCTAAGTATTTGACCTACCTAAGTTTACGTGCTATTTTATTGGGTGGTCGTAAGATAGGATAATTTGTTATACGTCAATTAACCTTTGTTTTGTGGCAAGAAGATTCAAAATGACATCCGAGAATGTTGAGAATAAGAATGGAGCGCAGCGATCGCTGATTCACCACATATCAATAATCGTGATAATGTGCATCGTGAAGGCGATAATCCTCACGCAAACAACAACACCGACCAAATGATGAACGATCAAATGTTCAGAGGTTTTATGTAATTTATGCAACAAAGAAAGTAGAGAGCGACTCGCCCAAAACGTAGGTGGAAACACTGAAACTCTCAAGGCCACCGCTAAACAATTCAAGGAGCGGGACCACCGAGTTTAAGGGAGAGCCAAAACCACTTCAAGGAAGTAATGGATAAAGCAGATTACCAAGATATTTGATGTCTGGGATGCTCCGAGGAGCAAAAGGTTCTTTCACGCTTTTACGTCAGCGAGAGAGAGGAGGACATCGGTGGGAATTCCAGAAACGACTCAACCTCATCAGTCAGATCAAGATATCTTGGGAGAAGTTCCAGAGTCGTTTCAACGACAAATACTTTCCCGAAAGTATTCGCCACATGAAGGAGGTGGAGTTTATCAAGTCGAACAAAACAATACGACCGTGTCGCAATACGAGGCAAAATTTATGAGTTATCACACGGCCATAGGCCCCACTCTGTGGATAATGAAGAGAGAATGGCGCTAATGTTTTTAAGAGGTTCAAGTCGAGATACGCCAACATCTTATTTCTCATAAACCGTGTTTGTATTCAGATGTTGTAAATAGGGCTCGCTTAGAAGGAACGCGATAACGAGTCAACACAACTAAAAAGAGAGAGAAAAACAAGAAAAATTATAATACCAAATGAGAGTAGTCATCGGTTTGTGACAACAAGCGTGAGGGAATCAACAAAGCCGAGATATGGTAACCACTTTTGGTAATCGTACAAAACAATAAGAATGGACATTTCAAGAAAAGGAGATTCAACAATGATGGAAAGACGCCAAGACCAAAGACCCATTGTTAAGGAAGGAGAAAGACCACCCATCATATGCTTCAAATGCGAGGAGAGGACACATCACCAAATCAAGGCCACGCCATTCCAAAGCATGTTATAATTGAAGGAAGAGAAGGTCACTTAGCTCGATTATTGCCATCAAGACAAATTCAGCTAGGATGGAGGCACCAAAGGCCATCCCGTAAAATTCAAAACCCAGAAGTGCAAGGGAGAGCATTTGTTGTGACCTCCCAAAGAGCAAGGAACTGAATGAGGTCATCACGTAAGCTTATCATAAACTCTAATGAAGTCTATACTTTATTTGATAACCTGCTTCTACCCATTCTTTTATTTCTCCTACTCATAGGCCATCGATTAAATTTGACCGAGAAATTAGACTTCGATTTATATCTGTGGAAACTCCGCTGGGAGAAACCTTCATTACATCCATCGCTTATAAGTCTTGTTTGGTTCAAATCTGCACTTCACATTACCCGTCGATCTTATTTCATTAAAAATACTCAGATTTGACGTGATTCTGTGGATCGATCGTTAACTACTTATCATGCAAAAATCGATTGTTTTCGTAAGGTCATAGCTTTCATATTCCTAATCAACCTATTATGCTAATTCAAACGACCAAACCATTAAAATCAATCACGGCCATCTCAAGCCATAAAGCTATTCGCTTATTGAAAAACGGATGTCAAGCTTTCTTAGCTCATGTCACAGATTTAATAAAAAATACGCCGCTTTTAAACGATATTTCTATTGTTAATAAATTTCCGACGATTCTCAAGAACTTCCCCGCCTACCCTCAGAGCGTGAAATTGAATTTTTGTATCGACTTGAACCCCAGACAAAACCTATTTCCAAAGCCCCATATCGAATGGCTCCTATCAACTTCGTGAGTTAAAGACCCAACCGCAGGAATTGTTAGACATCGGGCTTTATTCGCCCTAAGACTTCTCCTGGGTGGTGCCCCTGCTCTATTCGTGAAGAAGAAAGATGGGAGATGCGATTTCAGATTGATTATCTGGAGTCAATCATGTCACCATCAAAAATAGTATCCATTGCCACGATCGATGACCCGCTTCGACCACCAGTAAGGAGCCAAATTCTTTTCAAAGATCGATTCGCTCGCTCCTTGATATCACCAATCAAGATTAGAATCACCGACATTCCAAAGATTTCGCCGTAACTCCCCAGACGGCATTATGAATTCCTAGTCATGTCCTTTCGATCGACTAATGCCCCGCCGCTTTCATGGATATGATGAACCGAGTATTCAAGGAATATTTAGATCACTTTGTGGTCGCCTTTTATCGATGACATCCTTATTTATTCCAAAAGCCGGAAGATCATGAGCAACACTTGAGGTCGACACTCCAAAAGCTTCGTGAATATAAGCTTTATGCCAAGTCAAGAAATGCGAGTTCGTCAAGAAGTAGCATTCCTTGGGCACGTGGTATCAAGTCATGGAATATCCGCTGACCCAAAGAAAGATCAAGTTATTCAAAGTCGGGAACAACCTAAATCAAAGGATCAAGACGAGCTTTTTCTTTGCTTAATGGTTATTATTTGAGATTCGTGGAAGGATTTTCTAATCGCTACTCCATCGACTCAAATTGACTTTTAAAGATACAAAGTTCTATTGAGCGAAAGAATGTGAGAAGAGTTTTCAAGAACTCAAGAGAGACTTATTTCAAAGACTGCTCGACAATACCATCCGCCTTGAGGGATTTGTCATCTACAAGATGATGCTTCAAAGCAAAGGGTCGGGATGTGTTCTTATGCAACATGGAAAAGTTATAGTTTACGCCTCGCGATAACTCAAAGAATATGAGAGGAATTATCCTACTCATGATCTAGAGTTGGCAACCGTTGTTTTTGCACTTAAAAATTGGAGGCATTACTCAGATGGGGAGAAAGTGGAGATCTTTACGATCATAAAAGCCTCAAATATTTCTTCACTCAAAAGGAACTCAACACGCGACAACGACGCTGGCTTTGAATGCTGAAAGATTATGATCATACCATCCAATACCATCCCGAAAAGTTAAACGGTAGCCGACGATCGAGTAGTAAAATCATACGCAAGCACGAAAAGCGATATTGTCAACGCAAAGGCCCATTTTGTGTGACTTGCAAAGGATGGAGATAGAGTTAAAGACCTGTGGACGCATGTGATGATAGCGAAGTATACGAAAGTAGAACCGATTTTAATCGATAAAGTTAAAGTCGCCAAGCTACTGCACTCGAGTCGATGCGCGATGAGGAAGAAAGTGCAAGAAGGTGCTACGCCAAGCAAGAATCGATGAAGAAGGAATACTCGAGTCAACCTGCACTTTCAGGTTCCTAACGACCTCGATTTAAAGTATAATATCACGATGGAGGCGCACAACACACCATTTGTAATCCATCTCGGGAGTACCAAATGTATCATGATATTCGCCATACATTTTGGTGGAGCAATACAAGAGAGAGAGATATACTGCTTATCTCAAGGTGTCTAACTTGTCAACGAAGTTAAAATGAGCATCAAGTACCAAAAGGTCCATCAGAACCACTTGAAATTCCAGAACGGAAGTGGGAGCACATTACCATGGATTTCAAGCACGGCCTTCCTAAGGTTTCTCAAGGCATCGATGCGATTTGGGTCATTGTTGATAGATCGACCAAGTCCGCTTCATTTCTTACCGACACGAGAAACTTATACACTTGAAACGCGCTCGCTCAGATGTACATAAACGAGATTGTAAGATCGCATGGTACGCCCAGATCCATAGTTTCGATCGAGACCCAAGATTCACTTCACGATTTTGGGTTAGTTTGCAAAAAGCTACGGGCACAGATTTCACGATTTAGCTCTCTAAGATATCATCCTCTCGATTTTGACGGACAAATGAGAGGACTATTCAAACTCTCAAGATCTATTAAGACTCGTGGTCCTTGATTTCAAGGGAGTGGGACAAGTTCTTACCATCGTGGAGTTTTTCAACAACAAAGCTTATCGCAAGTATCGCATGGCTCCATTCAAGCATCAGATGGAAGAAAGTGTCGCTTCCAAAGATGCCGGGACGAGGTGGGTGAAGCAACGTTGTTGGGACCGAGTTGGTACGTATGACTACTTTAAAAGATTCAAACGATCCGACAACGATAAAAACCTCACAAAATCGATAAAAGAGTTATGCCGATCTTCATCGAAAAGGACGGAATTCGATATAGAGATCATGTGTTGTTAAGAGTCGCTTCCATGGAAAGGAGTTACAAGATTTGGAAAGAGAGGAAAACTTAATCCTCGATTCATCTGGCCCATTTTTAATCCTCGATCGAGTAGAATCGCGGCCTATAGACTCGCCACCGCCAAATACGTCTCGTGTTCATAACGCTTTTCACATATCTATGTTACGTAAATATGTGAAAGACCCAACCATATTATCGAAGTTAGAACCGATTTAAATATGGAAGATTTGACGTATTTAAGAGGTTCCTGCTCAAATTTTGATAAGAAGGAACATATTCTACGCCCAAGGTTATACCTCAAGTCAAAGTTTTCATGGAGGAACCAATGTATGTCGAGGAAATGACTGGGAGTTAGAATCAAATGAAATCAAGGTATCCTTACCTCTTCGACATACCAGTATCGCATTCTAATTTCGAGGGCTTAAATTTCATGTTAAGGGAGGTCAGAAGACCCCAACTTTTATAAATAAAGATGAATTTTTCTATAAATATTATTTTGAATATTATGGAATAAATTTGATATAATGTTATAATCAGGTAATATTTATAAATTTTGCAAAGTATGCAAGTTGTTATAAAATATTCGTTTGGCTCTGGAAATATTTTTTGTTAGGAATATTCGCATAACGGCTCAATCATGGTGGACCCCACAATGTAATTATCATTTGATCGAGAAAACGACAAAAAAATATTTTTTTATAAAAATAACTATGAGGTGTTACCGTTAAAACCGCTGAACTACCCTATGGTAAAAGTACAAGAATACGCTGTGGTCAGATAAGAAGACACCAGATTGATTATCGATGCTTACGTGAGAGAAGTCACTCACCTACGCTCAATTATCGCTACAAGAATCACGATCATATCTCTTATATTATCGATTCAATTTATTGTCACAAAGATCATCTCAGATAATATGTTATAAGATTAAATCAATAATCGAGACGACAAGTTATAAATGATTAATAATTATTGAAAGATTAAATATGTGTTGATTAAAAAAAAATGATTTGTGGTAAGTTTGATTATTTTATGGGGGGTATCATATGTCATCATCTAAGAGTCTCTTCATCAATAGTATTTACGGGGGCCAATAGTAATTACCCTAATAGTATTTACCTTCAATAGTAATTTACCTTCGTGAATAAGTATTACCTTCACAATAAGTAATTACCTTCGTGAATAGTAATTACCTTCGCCAATAGTAATTTACCTTCATGAATAGTAATTACCTTCACAATAGTAATTACCCTTGAATAGTATTTACCTTACATTAGTATTTACCTTAACCAATTGTCGCTTTACATTACAAGACGCCGAACCACTTGTCGCTTCACATTACAAAAGCGCCAAACCACTTGTTTTCACATTCACATCATTAATCGTCAAGCCACTCGCTTTTTCACTAAGAAAAGCTAAGTTTAGAAATCTTCTATAAACAGAGGCCTAGGGCTTCATTATTTTTCACTTAATTCATTCAAGTTTATAGAGAGAGAAGTATAGAGAGAATAAGAGAGAAAGAAGAAGAGTATTTTGTTACTACATCGTCAGTAAAGATTCAATCTCCTACCAAATGTAGGTGGGTGTGGGTGTTATTCCATTTTCTTATTTCATGAATAAGAGAACGTGTTATATTCCATCGCTTATTATTCGCTGAATAACTCAGATAATGTGGTTTACCCTATACTTGGTGACATTCTTCTATTATTCGTTGAACATCCTCGTCTCAGGTGTTTTACACCCGATTCGGTTCCGCTTTTTTATTATTATTCGTTGAACATCCCGTCTCAGTGTTTTACAACCGACCGGTTCCGCTTTTTTTTATTATTCTCGTTGAACATCCCGTCTCAGGTGTTTTTACACCGACGGGTTCCATTCTTTTTATTATTCTCGCTGAATATCCCATCTCGTGTGTTTTACACCGGATCCGGTTCCATCTTTATTATTATTCGTTGAACATCCCGCTTGCGTGAATTTCACCGACCGTTCCGTTATTTATTATTCTCGTTGAATAACTCGTCTCGTAAGGCTCTATCGCATTTACGGTGATTTCTTTTGTTATTCCATTCTTTATTATACCCAAATTGGTTAAAACTTTGACTTCTATACTCCATGAAATTAGTGGAATATCCTCGATATTCATGGTTTCATCCAAAGATCTTTCATGGAAATATTCTTCCGATCATTCTTGAATTTTACTCTACAAAACAAAGATCACGTCGATAATTTGACGTTAATAATTCCCGGATAAAATAATTTTGAACTGTTTTTATCAATTTTTATATCATTGTCATCATCCTCATGTTTATATTTTTTAAAGTCATCTGTATTCAGAAAGTAGTATGATGGACTTGGTATGATTACTTAACTGAGACTATTCTTGTAATCACGACCGTAATGTTACAAATGATGTGATAAAAATCCTCAAAGGGTCAGAGTGCATCGATGGATGCTTGTTGGTACGATCACATGATTATTAATGAATACACAAATATTTCTCGCCAGTAGTGTATGAATAATTGTGGTCGCGATACTAAAGAATATCCTCGTCAGAAAAGTGTGGGTGATTCGATGATGTGGAATATTTATTAAAGTCGAGTCTCGCCTATAACAAATGATGAAAAACCTTTAAAACCTAAAAGATAGTAGATTTTATTTTCTACTGACTTTTTAATGGATCAGATATTCACCGCAGCTTAAACGGTTGTCTATCATTATATTTTATCGCTTAACATCATTCAAGACTATTGATAATTTATTCTCGCATTATCTTAGTCATAATATTTCTTTATCGGGCTAGTTGAGCTCACCCTTTCTTTCACCGCTCTTCGTGAAATGATAATATAGCCGGGATTTAGCCTGGGAAACGAGTGATGGTCCCAAGATAAGATTAGTAGTCCTCACTATTCGTGAAATAAGTGTGATAATAATTGTAATGAGGACCTTTCGAGTTCAGATAATATCTAGTAGATTTATATTTGTATTTAAACTCACGCTTTATGTCAGATTCCCAAAAAACATTCACGCTTACGCTTATGTTAATAAGTCAGATTTAAATTCAAAGATTGCATCATGTAAGATTGGCGAATACCCAAGATGGGTGATGTATACCTAATCATATATCCCACATTCGTTGTAAAAATATCACCATTATTATATTATTAAAATATAATAATATATTTAAATGAATTATTTTATCGTAAAAAGATAAAATTTCAATTTTCAACAATTGTCACATTAAAATTTTTCTCCATCTATATCCACATAAAATCAATATTTTCCTCATCATATGAATCAATAATTAATTATTCACAAATAATATTACGTAATCACAATATCGACAACTGTGCAGTTCCTGTGAAAGAAGGGCTTTCCAATAAGAATTTCTTTCATCGGCGCAATTAGGTGACCAAACCTCTCCTTAGATGTAACTTTCTAGACATTGCCAATAATGTTATCTAATAATATTATTCAGATAATATGAATTATTGCTTTGATAATGAAAAATACCGTAATGACAATTATCAAACAAACAAAGAATATAAAATATCAACGCAAAGCAATTATTAACTCAATAAAATATCGAATAAAGAATTATCAGAACCATTATCGAGTAGTGCCTTTCACGTAAGAATCAATAATTGGTGCAATACCGTAAAGCATCGTGTGTTTTAACCACCGGGTATTTTAACAAAGATTAATCTCAGAATAACCACGCCGTTATTTTTAAACCACTTATATTTGTCGCTTTCTTCATCCAATCGCTACAAGTTATGGGGCCCACACATGGTCGCACATAGGCTTCGCATTTAATATTCCCCGACAAGCATTTAATATTCCACGACCAAACGAATATTCCCCAAACAACAATGAATATTTTATAACCACTTGCTTATTTTGAAGTATTTTGCGTATTTTACCCCTAACTATCCACATTAATCAAATCAACCCTTACTATTTCAAAATAATCAATAGAGAAAATTAAATTTCATTAATAATAAGTTGGGGTCTTACATCTTATCTCTCATAAATTTTCTTAATATTCAGATGTTGTAAACAGGGCTCAATTATTAGAGCGAGATAATGAGTTTATTCAACCAAGGGACCACAACGAGGTCATACCCACAAGTGGCGTGATCATAGAAGCAATGACAACCAAATGGGAGGAAAGCATTCGGACAAAAGGTAACTACTGGTGGTAATCGTGGCATTGAAAATAGAAGAAGCGAGTCGGGGAGGAGATTTCAAGAGAGAAGGTACAACAATGATAACGTGAAGACGCCAAAGACAAACATCAAATGTTTTAGGGGAGGAAAACGAGCACCGGTCGTTTGTTACAAATGCGGGAAAGAGGGACACATCAGCCCAAACTGCCCACAACAATCCAAGGTGTGTTATAACTGTGGAAAAGAAGGTCATATAGCTAGAGATTGTCTAGTTGCGAAACCAAGTTCAACGGGGATGGTGACTCCAAAGACTATCCTGCATAAGTCAAAAGTCTGTGGTTCTCGGAAGGCGTTTGTCGTGGATCGCCCAAAATCTGCGAGGAACCCAAACGAGGTGATCATGGGTAAGCTAATCATAAACTCTTGTGAAGTTTATACCTTATTAGATACCTATTCTACCCATTCTTTTATCTCTCCGCTTGTGCTCAACGCTTAAAACTGATTCTCAGGAGAAGTTAGACCTTGACTTATCTGTTGAGACTCAGTTAGAGAAACTTTCATTACATCTCTCGTTTATAAATCTTGCTTGATTCAAGTTGGTACCATCACATTACCTGCTGATCTTATTTTGTTGAAAATTCTTGCATTTGATGTGATTTTAGGGATTGATTGGTTAACCACTCATCATGCTAAAATTGATTGTTTTCTTAAGGTTGTTAGTTTTCATATTCCTAACCAACCTGTTATGCGAATTCAAACAACCAAACCACTAAAATCAATCACTGTCATATCAAGCCATAAAGCTATTTATTTATTGAAAAACGGATGTCAAGCTTTCTTAGCCCATATCACAGACTTGAACAAAAACACGTCAGATTTGAATAATATTTCTATTGTTAGTGAATTTCCTGACGTATTTCCCGAAGAACTTCCCGGTCTACCCCCAGAATGTGAAGTTGAATTCAGACGATTGACCTTGAACCCGTACAAAGCCCATTTCTAAAACCCCATATCGAATGGCTCTATTGAACTTTCAGAGTTAAAGGTCCAACTACGGAGTTGTTGGACATCGGTTTCATTCGCCCTAATACATCTCCTGGGTTGCTCTGTTTTTATTCAGTAAAGAAGAAAGATGGTAGTATGCGACTTTGTATCGACTACCGGAATTGAATCATGTTACTATCAAGAATAGTATCCTTACTCGCATAGATGACTTGTTTGACCATTTGCAAGGAGCACAATTCTTTTTAAAGATCGATCTTCGATTCTAGATATCATCGGTGAAGATTAAAAGCGAGGATATTACGAATCCGCCTTGAACTCCAGACGGGCATTATGAATTCTTAGTCATGTCTTTTGGATTGACTAATGCACATGCTGCTTTCATGGATATGATGAACTGTGTGTTCAAAAAATATTTGGATCAGTTCGTTGTTGTCTTTATTAATGACATCCTCATCTATTCCAAAATCGTGAAGATCATGAGCACCATTTAAAGCTGGTATTGCAAAGGCTTCGTTATAACAAGTTGTATGCCAAGCTGAAGAAATGCGAGTTCTGGCTTGAGGAAGTAGCATTCCTTGGGCACGTGGTGTCAAAATATGGAGTATCTGTCGACCCGGCGAAGATTGAAGCCATACAAAGTTGGGAGCAACCAAAGTCGATGACCGAAGTACGTAGCTTTCTAGGCTTAGCTGGTTACTATCGGAGATTCGTGGAAGGATTTTCTCGAATCGCTACTCCCTTAACTCAGCTGACTCGTAAAGATATAAAATTCGGTTGGAGCGAGGATTGTGAGAAGAGTTTTCAAGAACTCAAGAGAAGACTCATTTCGGCACCTGTTATAACAATACTATCTGGTTCGGATGGATTTGTTATCTACAGCGATGCTTCAGGCAAAGGGTTAGGATATGTTCTCATGCAACATGGGAAAGTCATAGCCTATGCCTCACGACAACTTAAAGAAATGAGAGGAATTATCCTACTCATGATTTGGAGTTGGCAGCAGTTGTTTTCGCGTTAAAGATCTGGAGACACTACCTGTATGGGGAGAAACTGGAGATCTATACAAATCATAAAAGTCTCAAATATTTCTTCACCCAAAAGGAACTCAATATGCGGCAACGACGTTGGCTCGAGCTTTTGAAAGATTACGATCATACCATCCAATATCATCCTGTAAAAGCAAACGTGGTAGCTGACGCATTAAGTGGAAGATCATATGCGGGTACGAGTGCAATGTTGTTAACACAAAGGTCCATTTTATATGACTTGCAAAGGATGGAGATAGAGGTAAAGGCTTCAAGTACCCATGTGATGATATCAAACATACGAGTAGAATCAACTTTAATCGATAAAGTTAAAGCTGCTCAAGCTACGGACATGGAGCTGATGCATATGAAGAAGAAAGTGTAAGAAGGTGCTATTCCAGAAGCAAGAATCGATGAAGAAGGAATACTTCGAGTCAACTCCAGACCTTATGTTCCTAACGATTCTGACTTGAAGCATAGAATCATGACGGAGGCACACAACACACCGTTTGCAATCCATCTCAGGAGTACCAAAATGTATCATGATCTTCGACATACATTTTGGTGGAACAATATGAAGAGAGAGATCGCGGAGTTTATCTCGAGGTATTTAACTTGTCAACGTGTAAAGGCGAAGCATCAAGTGCCTAAGGGTCCATTGCAACCACTTGAGATTCCAAAATGGAAGTGGTAACACATTACCATGGATTTCGTTACGGGTCTTCCCACAGTTTCTCAAGGCATAGATGCGATTTGGGTTATTATTGATAGATTAACCAAGTCTACTCATTTCTTGCCTATACGAGAGACTTATTCCCTTGAACGTCTTGCTAGTATGTACGTGAATGAGATTGTAAGATTACATGGCATGCCAGTATCCATAGTTTTGGATCGTGACCCAAGATTCACTTCACGATTTTGGGTTAGCTTGCAGTAAAGCTATGGGCACTGGACGGATTACTGATTGATTAGGCATACCATCCTCAAACGGACGGGCAATCAGAGAGGACTATTCAAACTCTTGAAGATCTATTAAGACTCTGTGTCCTAGATTTCAAAGAGAGTTGGGATAAGTACCTACCATTTGTGGAATTCTCCTACAACAACAGTTATCAGGCAAGTATAGGTGTGGCTCCATTTGAAGCATTGTATGGACGAAAGTGTTGCTCTCCAGTATGCTGGGACGAGGTGGGTGAAGCAACGTTGTTGGGACCAGAATTGGTACGCATAACTACAGAGAAGATCCAAATAATCCGACAACGTATACAAACGGCACAGGATCGACAAAAGAGTTATGCGGATCTTCATCGAAAGGACGTGGAATTTAATATTGGGGATCATGTATTGTTACGTGTTGCACCATGGAATGGAGTTACAAGATTTGGGAAGAGAGGAAAGCTCAATCCACGATTTGTTGGTCCATTTGAGATTCTTGACCGAATAGGAAATGTGGCCTATAGACTCACATTACCTCCAAGCATGTCTCGTGTTCATAATGTTTTTCACATTTCTATGCTTCGTAAATATGTGAAAGACCCGAACCACATTATTGAGTTAGAACCGGACGAGATAGCCGAAGATTTAACGTACGAGGAGGTATATGTTAAGATCTTGGATAGGAAAGAGCATGTCCTACGCACGAAGGTTATACCATAAGTTAAGGTTTTGTGGAGGAACCATGCTATTGAAGAAATTACCTGGGAGTTGGAATCAGAAATAAAAGTGAGGTATCCTCACCTTTTCGAAACACCAGGTACATACGTCAATTTCGAGGACGAAATTTCATGAGGGGAGGTTGTAAGACCCCAACTTATTATAAATAAAAGCGAATTTCCTCTAATTTTTATTATGAATAATAAGGTGTTAATTTGATATAATGCTTTGGTTATGTGTGAAATGTGCAAATTTTGAAAAATAAACAAGTGGTTATAAAATATTCATTGTTGTCGGGGAATATTCATTTGGTCGTGGAATATTCTTTCTGTCGGAGAATATTCATATGACGGCGCAGCCATTTATGGGCCCCATAACGGATAACGGTCGGATGAAGAAAACGACAAATTTGAGTTTTTACAAATAATTGCGTAGTTGTTACCGTTAACACTGTTGGAATACCTAGTGATTAAAATACTGATGTCTGGCGTGGTTGCACAAAGTAGCAATACGCTTTGCACGTATTTTTAATTTATTGATTCTTACGTAAAAAGGCACTACACAATAATTGTTACAGTAATTACTGTTCAATATTTTATTTTATTAGTTCAATAATTGTTGCGTTGATATTTTATATTATTGTTGTTTCAATAATTATCACTGCACGGTATTTCCTATTATCGGATCAATAATTCATATTATTTGAATAATATTATGAGATAGCATTATTGGCAATGTCTAGAAAGTTCTCTCAAGGAGAGGTTTAGTCACCTAATTGCGCGCCAGTAAAGAGAAATTCTTATCGAAAACCCCCTCTTTCCTGCGAACCGCCTGGTTGTCATAAATGTGATTCTGTAATATTATTTGTGAATAATTAATTATTGATTTATATGATAAGAAAATATTTATTTGATGCGGATTTAAATGATGGATTTATTTATGTGGTTATAAATGAAGGAATTAATGTTGAGGTGTTTTATCAGTATTTTTTCGGAACGGAGGTATTAAAAATCAAACCAGTGTTCTTGAGATATATTGCATGAGTTATAATTTTTAATCTGACCGTTGGATCGTTGTGATTTATGGATATGTTATACATATATAAGTTGAGTATATGTCCACAAATTTTGAACCGTTAAAAATGAACGTATGATTTGTTATGAATTTTAAGAGGTGACTAGTTCAAAAATTGTTGAAGTTTCGGAATTTATCATTTTGGTGGAAAATTCTAGAATTGGTGGGCCCCACTTTTGGTTGGTGAGAAATGTGCTCAAATAGAATTTTAAATGTGGTGGGTGGCAATAGTAGCAGGTAAAGCCATCAGGTAGCAGGTCAAGTCGGCTTCGGCGTGCTAATATTTTCCTATAAATAGAGGGCCAAGTTAGAATTAAAAATCACACCAGAAACAAGTTTTCTTTCTCTCTATATTATCGAGCGTATTTTGTGATTATTTAGATACTTTGAGAGTTGCTATTCAGTACAAGTTTCATTCAGCATCATATCCGATATTCCATTCCGAAGTACGGTTTCTTTGAGGTAAGGGATGTTATTTTCTTCCTAATGATGTTATTCTTTCAATATCATTATACCGAAATATTGGTATGAATTTTATTGTGGAATTTCTACCTTTTTATGTCGGGGTTACTATTCACGTATACGACACTATTCACGTATACGGCACTATTTACGTATATTGTGACGCCCCCAAAAATAGGTTTACATCACCCATCTTGGGTAGTCAGATACATGGTACAGAATTTAAATACAACTTAATAATATAACTGTCGTGTACAATACGACATAAACTGTGAGTTTGAATACAATATTGTCTACTAGAGATCATACAAACTCAAAAGGAGTCCTCAATACAATTATTATCACACTATTTCACAGAATAGTGAGGACTACTAATGTTATCCTCTGGACCATTACTCCGCTTCCCAGGCTCGTCCGCCTATATTCTCATTTCAAGAAGAGAATAAATGAAAGAAAGGGTGAGCTCAACTAGCTCAAGAAGAAATATTATGACTAAGATAATGCGAATAAATTATCATTAGCCTACAATGATATTAAACCGATAAAATATAATGAACATCAAGTTTAACTACAATGAACCAAAGAATCCATTAAAAGAGTCAAGTAGAAAATAAAATCTACTATCTTTTATGATTTTAAAAGGTTTTTTCATCATTGTTATATTTGAGACTCACTTTAATAAATATTCCACATCATCGAATCACCTTACATTACTTCGCCGAGGATATTCTTTAGTATTACGATTACGACCACAATTATTCATGCACTACGGGCCAAGAATATTTGTGTATTCTTTAATGGTCATGATCATGCCAACAATCATCCATCAATGCACTCATCGCCACCGAGGATTTTTACCACATCATTTGTAACATTACTACCATAATTACATAGAATAGTCTCTCGGTCATAATCATACCAAGTCCATCTATGCACTCAGGTGCCCGAGATGACTTTCAACATAATATAAACATGAGGATGATGACAATGATATAAGAATTCAATAAAAACAAGTTCAAGAATTAATTTATCTAGGAACCAATAACATCCAAACTGTCAACATGATACTGCTTGGTAGAGTAAAATTCAAGAATACTGAGAAGAATATTTCCATAAGAGGATACTGGATGAAGCGCAGATATCAAGGATATTCCACTAATTTCATGGAGTATAGAAGTCAAAGTTTTAACCAACTGGGTATAATAAAGAATGGAATAACAAAAGAAATCACCATGCATGCGATAATCAAAGACTGTGCAAAAGTTATTCCAACAGAATAATAAATAACGGAACCAGTCCCACAGTAAAACTTACTGTATGAGGATATTCCAACAGAATAATAAAGAATGGAACCAGGTCCGGCATAAAACACATGCATACGGGATGTTCCAATGTAATAATAATAAAGACGGAACCAGGTCCGAAACGAAGATCAATCTTTGAAAAGAATTTGGCTCCTTGAACGGGTCAAACAGTCATCAATACGTGGCAATGGATACCTATTTTTGATGGTGACATGATTCAACTCCCGATAATCAATACAAAGTCGCGATACTCCCATCTTTCTTCTTCACGAATAGAACAGAGCACCCCAAGGAGAAGTACTAGGACGAATAAAGCCAATGTCTAACAATTCCTGCGGTTGGGTCTTTAACTCGAAGTTCAATAGAGCTATTCGACATGGGGCTTTGGAAATAGGTTTTGTCACGGGTTCAAGGTCGATACAAAATTCAATTTCACGCCTGGGGTAGGCCGGGAAGTTCTTCTGGGAATACGTCAGAAATTTATTAACAATAGAAAAATCATTCAAAACTAACGTATTTTTGTTTAAATCTGTGACATGAGCTAAGAAAGCGACATCCGTTTTTCAATAAACGAATAGCTTTATGGCTTGAGATGACCGTGATTGATTTTAATGGTTTGGTCGCTTGAATTTGCATAATAGGTTGGTTAGGAATATGAAAGCTAACAACCTTACAAAAACAATCAATTTTTGCATGATAAGTAGTTAACCAATCAATCCACAGAATCACGTCAAATGCAAGTATTTTTAATGAAATAAAATCGACGGTGTAATGTGAGGGTACCGATTTGAACCAAACAAGACTTATAAGCAAAGTGGATGTAATGAAGGTTTCTCCCAACGGAGTTTCCACAGATAAGTCAAAGTCTAATTTCTCCGAGTCAAATTTAATCGATGAGCGCAAGTAGGAGAAATAAAAGAATGGGTAGAACCGATATCAAATAAAGTATAGACTTCATTAGAGTTTATGATAAGCTTACCCGTGATGACCTCATTCGGGTTCCTTGCTTCTCGGGAGGTCACAACAAACGCCTCCTCAGACTCACCGGGTTTTGACTTTTCGGGACTACCTTTGGTGCCTCCATCCTAGCGTAATTTGTCTTCAGAAAGGACAAAATCGAGCTAAGTGACCTTCTCTTCCACAATTATAACACGCTTTGGATGGCATGTATGCAGTTTGATCGATGTGTCCTCTCCTCCGCATTTGAAGCATATGATAGGTGGTCTTTCCCTTCCTTAACAACGGTCTTTGGTCACGACATCTTTCCATCATTATTGAATCTCCTTTTCTTGAAATGTCCATTCTTATTGTTTTGGCTCGATTACCACCAAGTGGTTACCATATTTAGCCCGTTGATTCCTCCACGCTTGTTGTCACCGCTTCGATGACTACTCTCACGGTATTATAATTTTGCTTACCGCTTCTCTTTTAGTTGCGTTGACTCGTTATCGCGCTCCACTAATCGAGCCCTATTTACAACATCCGAATACAAACACGGTTTATAAGAAATAAGATGTCGACGTATCTCCCGCTTCAAACCTCTTAAAAACATTCGCGCCATTCTCTCTTCATTATCCACCAAGTGGGACGCGAAACCGTGATAACTCGCAAATTTTGCCTCGTATCATGCGACACGGCCATATTGTTTTGTTCCAACTTGATAAACTCCACCTCCTTCATGTGGCGAATACTTTCGTGAAAGTATTTGTCGTTGAACGACTCCTAGAACTTCTCCCAAGATATCTTCAAGACAAAGAAGTTGAGTACGCTTTTACCGATTCCCACCAAAGAATCGCCTCTCCGCAACATAAAGGCTTACAAAGGGAACCTTTGCTTCCTGAGCATCCCAAAACATCAAATATCTTGGTAATCTGCTTTATCCATGCTTCCGCCGTAAGTGGTTTTGGCTCTCCTTAAACTTCGGTGGTCCCAGCTCCTTGAATTGTTTAGCGGTGACCGCCGAGAGTTTTCCGTGTTTCCACCACGTTTTGGACAGAGTCGCTCTCTCTTCATTGTGCATGCATGAATCGCATAAAGCCTCCGAACATTTGATCATTCATCATTTGGTCGGTGTTGTTATTTGCATGAGGATTGTCGCCTTCGATGCACATTATCCACGATTATTGATATGTGGTGAATCAACGATCGCTGTGCTCCATTGCTATTCTCAACATTCTCGGATGTCATTTTCAAATCCGCCACAAAACAAAAGGTTAATTGACATGTAACATATTATCCCTATATTTAATTGACCAATAAAATAGCACATAAACTTAGGTAGGTCATACTAGCAAGGTATTCCCCGTCTCTCCCCACCTAGTACTATTCTCACATCTTAGCCAAGGATCATATCCCTAAGCTCTGATACCAACTGTGACGCCCCCAAAAATAGGTATACATCACCCATCTTGGGTAGTCGATACATGGTATGTAATTTAAATACAACAACTTAATAATATAAGTAGGTGTACAATACGACATAAACTGTGAGTTTGAATACAATATTGTCTACTAGAGATCATACAAACTCAAAAGGAGTCCTCAATACAATTATTATCACACTATTTCACAGAATAGTGAGGACTACTAATGTTATCCTCCGGACCATTACTCCGGTTCCGACTCGTCCCGCCTATATTCTTATTTCAAGAGAGAAACGGTGAAAGAAAGGGTGAGCTCAACTAGCTCAAGAAGAAATATTATGACTAAGATAATGTAGAATAAATTATCATTATCCTACAACAACAAGATTAAACCGATAAAATATAATGAACATCAAGTTTAACTACAATGAACCAAAGAATCCATTAAAAGAGTCAAGTAGAAAATAAAATCTACTATCTTTTATGATTTTAAAAGGTTTTTCATCATTATAATTTGAGACTCGAAACTTTTAATAAATATTCCACATCATCGAATCACTCCGCACTACTACTACCAAGGATATTCTATAAGTATCACGACCACAATTATTCATGCACTACGGGCCAAGAATATTTGTGTATTCATTAATGGTCATGATCATGCCAACAACCTCATCCATCAATGCACTACGGGCCACCGAGGATTTTTACCACATCATTTGTAACATTACGGCCATGATTACAATCGAATAGTCTCTCGGTCATAATCATACCAAGTCCATCTATGCACTCCAGGCCACAGATGACTTTCAACATAATATAAACATGAGCATGATGACAATGATATAAGAATTCAATAAAATAAATCAAGAATTAATTTATCTAGGAACCAATAACATCCAAATCATCAACATGATCATCGCTTGGTAGAGTAAAATTCAAGAATCCGAGAAGAATATTTCCATAAAAGGATACTGGATGAAGCGCAAATATCAAGGATATTCCACTAATTTCATGGAGTATAGAAGTCAAAGTTTTAACCAACTAGGTATAATAAAGAATGGAATAACAAAAGAAATCACCATGCATGATATAGATCAAGACAGCAAAAGTTATTCCAATGTAATAATAAATAACGAAACTAGGTCCTACGTAGAAACTTATGAGATGGGATATTCTAACGAGAATAATAAAGAATGGAACCAGTCCGGCGTAAAACACACATGCAGGATGTTCCAATGTAATAATAATAAAGATGTAATCAGTGTGGGTGTAAAACACATGCATGAGGATGTTCCAATAGAATAATAATAAAGACGGAACCAGGTCTGGTGTAAAACACACAGACATGATGTTCCAATAGAATAATAGAATAATGTCACCAAGTATAGGGTAAACCCACGATACAAAGTTATTCCAATGTAATAATAAGCAATGGAATAACAACAGTTCTCTTCATGAATAAGAAAGAATAACACCCCTTACTTTTAGTAGGAGATTGAATACTACAGTAGTGTAGTAACAAAATACCCTTCTTCTTTCTCTCTCTATAGCTTGAATGAATTAGTGAAAAATAATAAAGCACTAGGCCTCTATTTATAGAAGATTTCTAGCTTAGCACCTGCCATGTGAAAAGGCAAGTGGCTTGACGACTGGTGATGTGAAAAGAAAAGTGGTTTGACGCCTGTAATGTGAAACGACAAGTGGTTCGACGCCTGTAATGTGAAACGACAAGTGGTTCGACGCCTGTAATATGAAACGGCAAGTGGTTTGACATCTGGTAAAGGTAATTACTATTGACGAAGGTAATTACTATTCACAAAGGTAATTACTATTGATGAAGGTAATTACTATTGACGAAGAGACTCTTAGATGATGACATATGGGCCCCCCATAAAATAATCAAACTTACCACAAACGCTCTCATAATGCACTCTTTATATACATCAAGGATTAAATAAATATTACCACAAATCATTTTATTTTTAATCAACACATATTTAATCTTTCAACAATTATTAATCATTTATAACTTGTCGTCTCAATTATTGATTAATACTATAACATATTATACGATGATAATCTTGTGACAATAATTGAATCAATAATATAAGAGATATGATGCAAAGAATTATCATTGTAGCAATAATTGAGCATAGCAGAGTGACTTCTCACGTAAGCATCAATAATCAATATCATGCGCTACTATACAACTACGCCAGACATCGTATTTTTATTACCTGGGTAGTTCAACAGCTTTTTAACTAGTAACACCTCTGTAGTTATTTTTATAGAAAGATAATTTTGTCGCTTTTCTAACTACGATAATACTTCCGTTGTGGGGTCCACTAATGATTGAGTAGTCATTGCATCTAATATTCCCCAAACAAAAAGAATATTCCCCACCAAACGTAATATTTTATAACAACTTGCTTACTTTGCAAAATTTATAAATATTACCCACAACTATAACATTATATCAAATTTATTCCATAATATTCAAAAATAATATTTATAGAAAAATTCATCTTTATTTATAAAAGTTGGGGTCTTACATATATGTCCAAGATGTCTATTATGGTTACTATCTTTGATTGTATCCATGTTTTGATCTTTATTTTTGAATTCTGCTTCAAATTTATTTATTATGGAATATTATTGAATTTGGATAAACTGTAATACGAATCCCTAATATTTGTCCTTTTGTTTCACTTGATTCGTTTTCTTTAATATATTTTTCATCATTCTCAGTCTTAAATGATGATATTAATGAATATCTTTGTCCTGTAGTGCAAAGATGAATGATTACCTAATGAATATCTTTGGCCCGTAGTACAAAGATGAACAGGTGTTGAGATGAACATGACATTAACTGGTGATAAAAAGAATATCTTTGGCTGTCAGAGTGCAAAGATGAATATTTGATTCAAGATGTATATTGATTGATGTTACGAGGATAAAATATTGATGATGAACTTTTAAATCTTAGAAGATAGTAGAATTATTTTCTACTGACCGCGACGCCCCCAAAATAGGTATACATCACCTATTCGAGTTGTCAATACATGGTATGTAAACAACTACAACTTTATTATTACAACAAGAAAGCGTGAGTTTGAATACAAATATTATCTTCTAGATAATATCTATACTCAAATAAATCCTC
This sequence comes from Panax quinquefolius, assembly GCA_020205615.1. Lineage (NCBI taxonomy): Eukaryota > Viridiplantae > Streptophyta > Magnoliopsida > Apiales > Araliaceae > Panax > Panax quinquefolius. The sequence continues at coordinate 128,218,496 of CM035162.1, read as the reverse complement.
ATCACATTTATCGATACATTATTTTACAAAATGGTGAGGACTACTAAACAATCCTTTCTAAAACCTTCATTCCATACCCCGAATTGCACTCGCTTATATTCTCGCCTCCCGAGAAAAATGGAACAAAAAGGAAAAGGGTGAGCTCAACTAGCTCAAGAAAAGAATATTATGACTAAGATAATATACAACAAATTATCGTTAGTCTTCAACAGGTGAAAAATATAATAGAATACAATAGACAACAAATTTTAAATCAATATTCAGCAATGAAAATAATAATTCAATAGAAGAGTTAAGTAGAGAATGCAAACTACTATCTTCTATGTATGAATTTAAAAGTTCATCGCTCTATCTTTTATCCCCGTAACATCAATCAATATACATCCGAATCAAATATTCATCTGCACTACTACAGCCAAAGATATTCATCATTGGTCATGTTCATTTAAACACTGCTCATCTTTGCAGACTACGCCAAAGATATTCTTCAGAAATCATTCATCTTTGCACTACAGGCCAAAGATAATTCTTTAAGAAATCATTCATCTTTGCACTACAGCCAAAGATATTCCATAATATCATCATTTAAGACCGAGGATGATGAAAAATATTTTTTTAAAGAAACGAATCCCAGTGAAACAAAATGACAAGGATTAAGGATTAAGGATTCGTACTTGGTTTTATCCACGTCCAAAAATACCTCAAAAATAATCATAGTGGTGTAAAATTCAAGAATGATCAAAACATGGATACAATCAGAGTTAGTATCCAGAATAGATGTTTTGGATTTAAAAGAAGAAATTTTATTTTTCTATTGAATAGTCAGATACGTGAATAGTGCCAGATACGAATGAATAGTAATCGACACCAAAAGATAGAAATTCCACAAAAACATCTTCACGCTTCATAATAGTACTCGTGAATAAGAACTCGTGAATAAGAAACTCATGAATAAGTAACTCGTGAATAAGTAACTCATGAATAAGAACTCATGAATAGTAACCCCGATATGAAAAAGTTCCAAATTTGATAAAAACTTCAGATCAACATTTCAAAGATAATGATATTGAAGAAATAATATCATTACGAAAAAAATAATATTCCTTACCTCGAAAAGATCAAGATTTCTAGCTAGAAAACCTGTATATAGGTCAAGGAACTTGCATCCGTCTAACAATACTCAAAGTATACTCAAAATACTCACAAGAATACGCCGATAATATAGAGAGAGAAAACTTCGCTCGGTGTGATTTTCAATTCTAACCTAAAGACCCTATTTATAGAAATCGCTTAGAACACCAAAGCAGTAAAAATTTAATAAATTAATATATATATATATATCAAATTCATACGCCAACCTTAGAATTCAGATCCTAGCATTTCCCACATGCCACCTTCTAGAAAAGTAAGAAAAAAACGTTTTTCATAAAATAAATAATTAAAACTTTCAAAATTAATTATTTTGAACTTCGAGCTTCAAAATTCATAATTAATAGCCCTTTCATCAGAAAATTGAATCTCGCGAGATTTTATAGGAAATTCAATTCTCTACAACTTTGCGTAAGAAAGTTTTTCCAAATTCCAAACAAAAATCGACCAAATCCACAAACCAAGCGATTTTATTGTGCTATAATCAAATTTCAACCAATAAATGGGGTCCCCCGACATGTTTAACATGTTTTAAACATTTATTGCAACAAAAATACTCTTCCTCCTCAGATACTCATATATCCCACATTCATTGTAAAAATATCACCATTAATATATTATTAAAATAATATATTTAAATGAATTATTTTATCGTAAAAGATAAAATTTCAATTTTCAACAATTGTCACTATATAAAATTTTCTCCATCTATATCCACATAAAATCAATATTTTTTCTCATCATATGAATCAATAATTAATTATTCATAAATAATATTACGTAATCACAATATCGACAACCGTGCAGCTTCAGAAAGAGGGGCTTTCCAATAAGAATTTCTTCATCACGGGCGCGCAATTAGGTGACCAAACCTCTCCTTAGATAGAACTTTCTAGACATCGCCAATAATGTTATCTAATAATATTATTCAGATAATATGAATTATTGCTTCGATAAAGAAAAATATCGTGTAATGACAATTATCAAACAACAAAGAATATAAAATATCAACGCAAAGAATTATTAACTCAATAAAATATCGAACAAGAATTATCAGAACCATTATCGAGTAGTGCCTTCACGTAAGAATCAATAATTGGTGCAATACTGCAGTGCAACCGCTTTCAACAACGCAGATTAGTGTGTTTTTAACCACCGGGTATTCCAACAAGATAATCTGTGAATAACTACGCCAAGTTATTTTTAAACAACTTATATTTGTCGTTTTCTTCATCCAATCGCTTCAAGTTATGGGCCCACACATGGTCGCTACCGTCGTGCATTTAATATTCCCGACAAAGATTTAATATTCCACGCACCAAACTAATATTCCCCGACAATAATGAATATTTTATAACCACTGCTTATTTTGAAATATTTCATGATTTAACCCTTAACTATCCACATTAATCAAATCAACCCTTACTATTTCAAAATAATAAATAAAGGAAATTCCTTTTTATTTAAAAATTTTCGGGTCTTACAACCTCCCTCCTTATGAAATTTCGTCCTCTAAATTGACGACGCATACTGTGTGTTTCAAAAGGTGAGGATACCTCGCTTTCATTTCCGCTTTCCATTCCCGTGTCATTTCCTCTATAAAGCATGATTCCTCCACAAAACTTTAACTTGTGGTATGACCTTTTGCTGCAGAGGGACATGCTCCTTCCTATCCAAGATCTTGACAGTACCTCCTCATACGTTAAGTCTTTGGCTATCTCGTCCCGGGTTCTAACTCAATAACATGGTTCGGGTCTTTCACATATTTATTTAAGTATGATATGTGAAACACATTATGAACACACTAGACATACCTTTGAGGTAACGCAAGTCTATATAGGCTACATTTCCTACTCGGTCAAGAATTTGAAATGGACCAATAAATCGTGGATCGAGCTTTCCTCTCTTCCCAAATCTTGTAACTCCCTTCCATGGAGCAACTCGCAACAATACATGATCCCCTACATTAAATTCCACGCCCTTTCGATGAAGATCCGCGATAACTCTTTTTGTCGATCTTGTGCCGCTTTGTATACGTTGTCGAATCATTTGGATCTTTTCGGTAGTCATACGTATTAACTAACTCGGGTCCCAACAATGTTGCTTCACCCACCTCATCCCAACATATCGGAGAACGACATTTTCGGCCCATATAATGCTTCAATGGAGCCACACCTATACTTGCTCGATAATCGTTGTTGTTGTAGGAGAATTCCACCAATGGTAAATACTTATCCCAACCGCCTTGAAGTCTAGGACACGTAGTCTTAATAAATCTTCAAGAGTTTGAATAGTCCCTCTCGATTGTCCGTCTGCTTAGGGATGGTACGTTAACTAAATCGTAAACTGCGCTCCATAGCTTTTTGCAAGCTAACCCAAAATCTTGAAGTGAATCTTGGGTCACGATCCAAACTATGGATATGTGCATGCCATGCAACCTCACAATCTCATTCACGTACATACTAGCAAGACGCTCAAGGAATAAGTCTCCGATTGGCAAAAAAATGAGCGACTTGGTTAATCTATCAACAATAACCCAAATAGCATTGATGCCTTGAGAAACCGTAGGAAGACCCCAGAACGAAATCCATAGTAATGTGTTCCCACTTCCATTCCGGAATCTCAAGTGGTTGCAACGGACCCTTAGGTACAAGATGCTCCGCCTTTACACGCTGGCAAGTTAAACACATCGAGATAAACTTTGCAATCTCTCTCTTCATATTGTTCCACCCAAAATGTATGTCAAGATCACGATACATTTTAGTACTTCCCAGGATGGATTGCAAATGGCGTGTTGTGTGCCTCCATCATAATCTTCACTTCAAATCGAGTTGTTAGGAACACAAAGTCTAGAGTGGACTCAAGTATTCCTTCTTCATCAATTCTCGCCCTAATAGCTCCTTCTTGTACTTTCTTCTTCATACGATCGCCTCCGGCCTGCGGTGGCTCGAGCAACCTTAACTTTTTCTATTAAAGTTGGCTCTACGCAGATACTTGACATCATCGCACTCGCTCCTCAAGATATGATCTTCTACTCAACGCGCCGCCTACCACGCGTTCGCTTTTACCGTGATGGTATCAATAGTGTGGTCGTAGTCTTCAATAGCTCGAGCCAACGTCCGCCGCAAGATGTTGAGTTCTTTTGAGTGAAGAAATATTTAAGGCTTTTATGGTCCGAATATATCTCCACTTTCTCCCCATATAGATAGTGCCTCCATATCTTTTAGCCAAAAACGATCACGCCGCTAACTCTAGATCATGAGTAGGATAATTCCTCTCATACTCTTTTAAGTTGTCGCGAGGCATAGGCTATGACTTTCCCACGTTGCATGAGAACACATCCTAACCCTTTGCTCAAGCATCATCAGAGATAACAAATCCATCCCAACCAGATGGTATTGTTAGAAACAGTCAAATAAGTCTCTCTTAAGCTCTTGGAAACTTTTCTCGATTCTTCGCTCCAAACGAATTTTGTATCCTTCCGAAGTTAGTGAAGTTAATGGAGTAGCGATTCGAGAAAACCCTTCCACGAATCTCCGATAATAACCAAATTTAAGCCCAAAAGCTACGACTTCACCACCGACTTCGGTTGTTCCCTAACTTCAGATTGCTTCAATCTTCACGGATCAACAGATACTCCATGTTTCGACACCACGCGCCCAAGGAATGCTACTTCCTCAAGCCGTAACTCGTGATTTCTTCAATTTGGCATAAAGTTGGTTTTCACGGCCTTCGAGTACCAAACTTCAAATGGTGCTCATGATCTTCACGGCTTTTGGAATATATGAGGATGTCATCAATAAAGACAACAACGAATTGATCCAAATATTCCTGAATACTTGGTTCATCATATCCATGAAAGTCGCAGGAGCATTAGTTAGTCCGAAAGACATGACTAAGAATTCATAATGCCCATACCGAGTTTCAAGGCGCTTTTGAATATCCTCGATTCTAATCTTCACCGATGATATCCGTAACAAAGATCGATTTTTGAAAAGAATTGTGCCCTCAGAATCGGGTCAAACAAGTCATCAATACGAGGTAGAGGATACCTATTCTTGATGGTGACATGGTTCAATTTCCGATAGTCAATACAAAGTCGCATACTCCCCGCCTTTCTTCTTTACAAATAAAACAGAGCACCCCAAGGAGATGTACTAGATTTAATGAAACCGATGTCCAACAATTCTCGTAGTTGGACCTTTAACTCCTCAAGTTCAATAGAGCCATTCGATATGGGGTTTTAGAAATGGGCTTTGTACCAAAGTTCAAGATCAATAAAGAATTCAACTTCACGCTCGGGGTAGACCGGAAGTTCTTCAGAAATACGCCAGAAAGTCAATAACAACAGAATATTATTCAAATTTGACGTGTCTTTATTCAAATCCATAACATGGGCTAAGAAAGCTTGACATCCGCTTTTTTAATAAACGAATAGCTTTATGATTAGATATGATGTTGATCGATTTTAATGGTTTAGTTGCTTGAATTCGCATAACAAAAGTTGGTTAGGAATATGAAAACTAACAACCTTATTTAAAACAATCAATTTTGGCATGATGAGTAGTTAACCAATCAATCCCTAAAATCACATCAAAAGCAAGTATCTTTAAAGAGATAAGGTCAATGTGTAAGGTAATGGTGCCAACTTGAATCAAACAAGATTTATAAACAAGTGGATGTGATGAAAGTTTCCCAAACTGAGTTTCCACAGATAGGTCAAAGTCTAATTTCTCCGAAGTCAAGTTTAAACGTTGAGCACATGCAGAGAGATAAATGAATGGGTAGCACCAGATCAAGTAAGGTATAAACTTCGCAAGAATTTATAAATAGCTTACCCGTGATCACCTCGTTTGGGTTCCTCGCATTATGACCAACCACAACAAACGCCTTCCCTAATCGCTGACTTTGACTTTTCTCGGGATGTCTTTTGAGTCACCGCCCCTCATTGAACTAGGTTTCGCCATCGCATAATCTCGAGCGATATGTCCTTCCTTTCCACAACTATAGCATACCTTGAATCTGTTGTCAGGGCGGTTTTGACCGATATGTCCCTCTTTTCCAAGATTTGTAAAGATATGACCGGTGGTCGCTTCTCCTCCCTTAGAACCAATTGTCACGCCAAGACCGTCATCTTCACATGGTCGTTGTTAAATCTCCTCTTTAAAATCTCCTCCCGACTCGCTTCTTCTATTTTCATGGCTATGATTACCACCAGAGTGGTAACCATTTTTGTCCGTCTCGCTTTTCTCCGCTGGTTATCATTATTCGCTGATCGCTATCTCGGTACGATCCTCGTCAGGGTCCTCAATCGACCGTACTCGTTATCTCGCCTAATAATTGAGCCCCGCTTACAACATCCGAATAAAGAGAAAATTTATGAGAAATGAGATATCGACGTACGCCGGGTTTCAAACCTCTAAGAAACATCCGCCATAACGCTCCTCATTCTCCACCAAATGAGGTGCAAACCGATAACTCGCAAACTTTGCCTCGCATCGAGACACCGCCATGTTGTTTTGTTCTAACTGATGAACTCCACTTCCTTCATACGACGTAACACTTTCGTGAAAGTATTTGTCATTAAATAGCTTCAAACGCTCTCCCAAGACATGCCGAGCGGGGCCGGATGGGTACGCTTCACGCACTCCCACCAAGAGTCTCGCGCTTCGCCACGGAACATAAAGGTGGTGAATGGAACCTTCGTTCTTCCGCATCCCAAGACATCGAATATCTTGGTAATTTGTTTGACCCATGTTTCCGCCATGATCGGATCCGCTTTCCTTAAATTCGTGGTCCCAACTCTTTGAATCGCTTCATCGTGATAACCCGTGAATTGCTATCATTTCTCCTCAGATTTTGAACACGAAGTCTCCTCGTCTCGATTTTGCATGAATCGCAAAAACTTCTAAACATCCCCTCGCTCATCATCTCGCTTCAATGGTGTTGTTCACAGGAGGAACATTGCCACTGCTGCAGACGTTCTCCTCGTTGGTGAGTACAGCATCTCCACGCCTCTCATTTCCATTGTTAATATTCTCAACGACATTCTCAAACATCGCCATAAAACAAGGGTTAATTAAGGAAATCAATATATCACATAATATCCCTATATACTCGATTAACTAACAAATAAGCTTAGTAGGACACACTATCGAAGGATTTACTCGCTCTCCCTCCTAGTTCTATTCCCCGATCTCCGCCAGAGATCATATCCCTAAGCTCGATACTAATCGTGACGCCCCAAAATAGGTATACATCACCCATTCCGAGTTGTCAATACATGGCATGTAAACAACTACAACTTTATTATTACAACAACAAGAAACTGTGAGTTTGAATACAAATATTATCTTCTGATAATATCTATACTCAAATAAATCCTCATCACATTTATCGATACATTATTTTACAAAAATGGTGAGAACTACTAAACAATCCTTTCTAAAACCTTCATTCCATACCCCGACTGCACTCGCTTATATTCTCGCCTCCCGAGAAAAATGGAACAAAAGGAAAAGGGTGAGCTCAACTAGCTCAAGAAGAATATTATGACTAAGATAATATACAACAAATTATCGTTAGTCTTCAACAGGAAAAATATAATAGAATACAATAGACAACAAATTTTAAATCAATATTCGCAATGAAATAATAATTCATTAGAAGAGTTAAGTAGAGAATGCAAACTACTATCTTCTATGTATGAATTTAAAAGTTCATCGCTCATCTTTTATCCCCGTAACATCAATCAATATACATCGAATCAAATATTCATCTTTGCACTACAGCCAAAGATATTCATCACCGGGTCATGTTCATTTAAACACTGCTCATCTTGCACTACGGGCCAAAGATATTCTTCAGAAATCATTCATCTTTGCACTACAAAGCCAAAGATATTCTTTAAGAAATCATTCATCTTTGCACTATGTGCCAAAGATATTCCATAATATCATCATTTAAGACCGAGGATGATGAAAAATATTTTTTTAAAGAAACGAATCCGGTGAAACAAAATGACAAGGATTAAGGATTAAGGATTCAGATTTTGGTTTTATCCACGCCCAAAAATACCTCAAAAATAATCATAGTGGTGTAAAATTCAAGAATGATCAAAACATGGATACAATCGAAAGTTAGTATCCGAATAGATGTTTTGGATTTAAAAGAAGAAATTTTATTTTTCTATTGAATAAGATCAGATACGTGAATAAGTCAGATACGTGAATAAGGCCGAGATACGTGAATAGTAACTCCGACACCAAAAGATAGAAATTCCACAAAAACATCTTCACGCTTCATGAATAGTACTCGTGAATAAGAACTCGTGAATAAGAACTCGCTTAATAGTAACTCGTGAATAAGAACTCATGAATAGTAACCCATGAATAGTAACCCCATACATGAAAAAGTTCCAAATTTGATAAAAACTTCAGATCAACATTTCAAAGATAATGATATTGAAGAAATAATATCATTACGAAAAAAAATAATATTCCTTACCTCGAAAGATCAAGATTTTAAAGCTAGAATACTTAGTATACGTGTATAAGGTCAAGGAACTTGCACCGCCTAGCAATACTCAAAGTATACTCAAAATACTCACAAGAATACGCCGATAATATAGAGAGAAAACTTCAGCTTCGTGTGATTTTCAATTCTAACCCAAGACCCTATTTATAGAAATCGCTGTAACACCAAAAAGTAAAATTTAATAAATTATATATATATATCAAATTCATACGCCAACCTTAGAATTCAGATCCTAGCATTTCCCACATGCCACCTTCTAGAAAAGTAAGAAAAAAACGTTTTTCATAAAATAAATAATTAAAACTTTCAAAAATTAATTATTTTTTAACTTCGTAGCTTCAAAAATTCATAATTAATAGCCCTTTCATCAGAAAATTCGAATCTCATGAGTTTTTATAGGAAATTTAATTTCTACAACTTTGCAGAAGAAAGTTTTTCCAAATTCCAAATGTAAATCGATCAAATCCACAAACCAAGCGATTTTATTGTGCTATAATCAAATTTCAAATAATAAATGGGGTCCACCGACATGTTTAACATGTTTTAAACATTTATTGCAACAAAAATACTCTTCCTCCTCAGATACTCATATATCCCACATTCATTGTAAAAATATCACCGTTAATATATTATTAAAATAATATATTTAAATGAATTATTTTATCGTAAAAGATAAAATTTCAATTTTCAACAATTGTCACTATAAAAATTTTCTCCATCTATATCCACATAAAATCAATATTTTTCTCATTATATGAATCAATAATTAATTATTCATAAATAATATTACGTAATCACAATATCGACAACCGTGCAGCAGCCTCAGAAAGAGGGCTTTCCAATAAGAATTTCTTCATCTTGGCGCGCAATTAGGTGACCAAGCCTCTCCTTAGATGTAACTTTCTAGACATTGCCAATAATGTTATCTAATAATATTATTCAGATAATATGAATTATTGCTTCGATAAAAAAAAATACCGTGTAATGACAATTATCAAACAACAAAGAATATAAAATATCAACGCAAAGAATTATTAACTCAATAAAATACTAAACAAGAATTATCGTAACCATTATGAGTAGTGCCTTCACGTAAGAATCAATAATTGGTGCAATACCGCAGTAAATCGCTTTCAACAACGCGTAGAGTGTGTTTTAACCACCGGGTATTCCAACAAAGATAATCTGTGAATAACTACGCCGTTATTTTTAAACAACTTATATTTGTCGCTTTCTTTCATCCAATCGCTTCACATATGGGCCCACACATGGTCGCTTGTCATCGCATTTAATATTCCCGACAAAGATTTAATATTTCCACACCAAACTAATATTCTCCGGAATAATAATGAATATTTTATAACCACTTGCTTATTTTGAAATATTTGCAGATTTAACCCTTAACTATCCACATTAATCAAATCAACCCTTACTATTTCAAAATAATAAATAAAGGAAATTCCTTTTTATTAAAAAAAATTTGGGGTCTTACATCGATTTCTTCTAATGGATTCTCAATTTCATTGCAGTTGTTGATCTAAAACTTGTTATCTATTATATTTTATCGATTTTTTTCTGTTGAAGACTAATGATAATTTGTTGATATTATCTTAGTCATAATATTCTTTATTGGGCTAGTTGAGCTCACCCTTTTCCTTTTTGTTCCATTGTTCTTCTCAAGAGGAGAGAATTTAGCAGGAACTAGCCGGGGTATGGAGTGATGATTCAAGATAGTTATTTTATTAGTCCTCACTATTTTGTAAAATAGTGTATCAATAATTGTAATGAGGACTCCTTTTGAGTTTGTATACTCTCTATTAGACAATATTTGTATTCAAACTCACAGTATATATGTGTTGTCGTATTTTGCACGACAATTGTATTACTGAAGTTGTATTTGTTTCTGTACCATGTATTTGGCGACTCAGAATGGGTGATGTATACCTATTTTGGGGGCATCACAACTACTAATGCTATCATCTGGACCGTCACTCCGTTCCACGACTAGTCCCGGCTACGTTCTCATTTCCTGAAGAGAACAGTGAAAGAAAGGGTGAGCTCAACTAGCCCAGTAAGAAATATTATGACTAAGATAATGCAGAATAATTTATCGTTAGCCTTCAACAGTGTTAAACTGATAAAATATAACAAACATCAAGTTTAACTGCAGTGGAACAAGCAATCCATTAGAAGAGTCAAGTAGAGAATAAAATCTACTATCTTCTATGATTTAAAAGGTTTTTCACCACTTTTATCGCTGAGACTCAGCTTAATAAATAAACCACATCATCCCTGCACTATGGCTAAGGATATTCATTAGTATCACGACCACAAATTATCCATGCACTACGGGCCAAGGACATTCGTGTATTCATCAATGGTCATGATCATGCCAACAATCGCCCATCAATGCACTACGCTAATGAGGACTTTTACCACATCATTTGTAATATTACGGGCCATGATTATACCAAATAATCCTCGGTCATAATCATACCAAGTCCATCCATGCACTACGTGCCACGTGATGACTTTCAACATATTATAAACATGAGGATGATGACAATGATATAAGAATTCAATAAAACAAGTTCAAGGATAAATTTGTAAAGATTTATAATTTAATTTATCCAGAAATCAATAACGTCCAAATTGTCAACATGATACTTCTTTGTGGAGTAAAATTCAAGAATGCTCAGAAGAATATTTTCATGAAAAGATAATGGATGAAGCGCAAATATCAAGGATATTCCACTAATTTCATGGAGTATAGAAGCCAAAACTTTAATAAACCGAGTATAATAGAATATATGAAACCGCAATGAATGGATTTTTGCCGCCATGCAGTAATCCACGTAGATGCATTATTCCAATGTAATAATAAAGAATGGAATAATGTGAAGAATTCACCAGTGATGCGTAATCGCCTGCATGCACGAGTTATTCAATAGAATAATAAAGAATGGAAGTAGGTCATGCGTAATCCGCACAGACAGGATGTTCCAACATAATAATAAAGAATAGAACCGTGTCACGCGTAATCCGCATGCATGAGGATGTTCCAACAGAATAATAAAGAATGGAACCGGTCACGCGTAATCCGCATGCATGTAATGTTCCAATGTAATAATAAAGAATAGAATAACAATGTAATTCACGAGGTATGCGATAGACCACCGCAAAAAGTTATTCCAACAAAATAATAAAGAATGGAATAATGTAAGAATTTCACCATGTATGCGGTAGATTGCGATAAACATGTTATTCCAACATAATAATAAAGAATGGAATAACAACCCTTACAGTATTGAAAGAAAATAACTCTTTTCATGAATACGAAAGAAATAATACCCTTACCTTAGAAAAATTGGATCTTTGGAATAATGAGGTAGCAGACTTTCTCTTCTTTCTCTATAATTTCTCTCTATAATAATTGCTCTAAAGCTTTTGTGAATTGGTGAGAAATGAAGGAAGAATGAGTTTCTATTTATAGGAAAATATAGTTTCGATAATCGCACGTTTTGGGGCTCGAAATATTACAAAGATAATACCTTCCTCTTTTTTCTTCATTTTTAATTTAGTCTTGCAAGTATTATCAAACTTGCACCACCTCCCCTAATAGTAAATAATGTGAATTAATAGTTCATTCATGTGACTCAATAGTATAATCATGTGAAAAAACTAATTACAGTATAGTACCTTCAACTATACCTCCATTTTAAATTTAGTCATACAAGTATTATCAATCTTGCACCACCTCCCCTAATAGTACAATAATGTGAATCAATAGCACACACATGTGAACAAATAGTTATAAACATGTGAAATAATAGCAATGAATTGCTCATTTATCCGATTAATTACTCCGATTGGTCAATATAACCTCCAGACATCAATTATTATCGAAATAAATGTTGATTTCCACTAACACTAATAATCCCAACACAATGGAACTATCAATTTCATCTTTAATCAACACATCTTATTCATCATTAATATTATAACTCACAATATTTAACAAACAGGTCATTCTCAGGAAAGAGGGGGCTTTTCGATAAGGATTTCTCCTTATTGGCGCGCAATTAGGTGACCAAACCTCTCCTTGACAAAACTTCTAGACATTGTAAATATTGCAAATTATGACGCCCCCAAAATAGGTATATAACACCCATTCTGAGTCGTCAAAATACATGGTACAGAAATAACTACAACTTTATTAATACAACATAAAAACTGTGAGTTTAAATACAAATATTGTCATCTAGACAATATCCACACTCAAATAAGTCCTCATTACAATTATTGATACATTATTTTATAAAAATGGTGAGGACTACTAAAACGACTTCTAGAACCATCATTCCACATCCCGACTAGTACTCGCTACATTCTCACCTTTTGAGAAGAAAAATAGAACAACAAGGAAAAGGGTGAGCTCAACTAGCCCAGTAAAGAACATTATGACTAAGATAATATAAAATAAATTATCGTTAGTCTTCAACAGGGAAAAATCTAATAGAATACAATAGACAACAAGCTTTAAATCAATATTAATAGCGGAAATAATAATTCATTAGAAGAGTTAAGTAGAGAATACAAACTACTATCTTCTATATATGAATTTAAAAGTTCATCGTCTATCTTTTATCCCTATAACATCAATCAATATATATCTGGAATCAAATATTCATCTTTGCACTACAGGCCAAAGATATTCATCGATTGGTCATGTTCATCTAAACACTGCTCATCTTTTTGCACTATGGGCCAAAGATATTCATCGAAATCATTCATCTTTGCACTATGTGCCAAAGATATTCAATTATATCATCATTTAGGATGAGGATGATGAAAGATATTTTAAAGAAAACGAATCCAAAGAAACAAAAGAATAAATATTAAGGATTCGTATTTTTAAACAATCCAAGTTCAAAAATACTTCATAAATAACCCAAGAGTGGAGTAAGATTCAAGAATGATCAAAACATGGATACAATCAAAAACTAGTATCCAAAATAGATATCTAGAGAAAAAAAAATTTAATTTTTTTTGTGAATGAATAAGGTCGATTCGTGAATAGTGTCATATACGTGAATAAGACAGATACACGTGAATAGTAACTCTCACACCAAAAGATAGAAATTTCACAAAAAACATCATCACGCTTTTGTGAATAGTACTCGTGAATAGTAACTTCGTGAATAATAATAACTCATGAATAGTCACTCGTGAATAAGAACTCGTGAATAAGTAACTCATGAATAGTAACCCAGACATGAAAAAGTTCCAAATTTGATAAAAGTTCAACCAATATTTCAAAGATAATGATATTGAAGAAATAATATCATTTGAGATTTAAAATAACATCCCTTACCTAAAAAGGATAATCTTACATTGGTATATTGGATATAGTCTTTGAAAGGACTTGCAACCAGATAGCAATACTCAAAGTACTAAAATACTCACAAGAATACGCTCAATATATCTTGAGAGAAAGAGAGAAATCAGTAGTTTTCAGTATGTTTTTCAATTCTAACCTAAGACCCTATTTATAGGAAAATGCTTAGAACACCAAAATAGAAAATTTAATAAAATATTATTATTATTTAATAAATTTCTACGCACACTCAAGACATCGATTTCAAAGAATTAACATGTGCAACCAACTTGTTAAAAACGTTTTTCTTAAAATAATTAATTAAAACTTCTAAAATCAATTATTTTGAACTTCAATAATTCATAATAAATAGCCTTTTATCGAAAAAAATTGAATCCCACACAATTTTATAGGAAATTCAATTCTCTACAACTTTGCAGAAGAAAGTTTTTCCAAATTCCAAATGAAATTGACCGAAATCAGAACAGGCGATTTTCTGACTAAAATCAAATTTCAACAAGAAATGGGCCCATGACATGTTTAACATGTTTTAAACAACTTTTGCAACAAAAATACTCCTCATCCTCATATACTCATATATCCCACATTCATTGTAAAATATCCCCATTATCATATTATAATAATATAATAAAATATTATTTTATTAGAAAAGATAAAATATCGATTTTCAACAATTGTCACTTTAAAAATTTTCTCCATCTATATCCACATAAAATGAATATTTTCCTCATCATATAAATCAATAATTAATTATTCACAAATAATATTACAGAATCACAGTACTGGCAACCAGGCCGTTCCCAGGAAAGAGGGGGTTTTCCAATAAGTATTTCTCCTTACTGGGGCGCAATTAGGTGACCAAACCTCTCCTTAGACAGAACTTTCTAGACATTGCCAATAATATTTTCTAATAATATTATTCAGATAATATGAATTATTGCTTCGATAATGGAAAATACTGTATAGTGACAATTATTGAAACAACCAGAATATAAAATATCAACGCAAAGAATTATTGAATCAATAAAATAAAATATCGAAAGCGAAAGAATTCATCGTAACAATTATCGAGTAGTGCCTTCTTACGTAAGAATCAATAATTGGTGCAATACCGTAGCATTGTGCAACAACGCGTAGACATCGTGTTTTAACCACCGTATTCCAACAAGATGATATCTGTGAATAATCAAGGCAAGTTATTTATAAACAACTTATACTTGTCATTTTCATCATCCAATTGCTTTCCGTTATGGGGCCCATAAAAAGGCGCTACCGTCATTTAATATTCCCCGAAAAGAAGAATATTCAACGACCAAACGAATATTCCCCGACAACAATGAATATTTTATAACCACCTGCTTATTTAAAATATTTGCGCATTTTACCCATAACTAACCACATTAATCAAATCAACCCTTACTATTTCAAAATAATAATTAGAGGAAAATAAATTTCATTTATTAATAATTTGGGGTCTTACAACCTCCCCTCCTTATGAAATTTCGTCCTCAAAATTGACGTACATACCTGGTGTTTCAAAAAGATGAGGATATCTCGCTTTCATTTCTGTTTCCAACTCCCAGGTCATTTCCTCAATAGCAAAGTTTCTCCACAAAACTTTAACTTGTGGTATGACCTTCGTGCGTAGGACATGCTCCTTCCTATCCAAGATCTTGACAGGTACCTCTTCATACGTTAAGTCTTCAGCTATCTCGTCCGGTTCTAACTCAATAATATGGTTTGGGTCTTTCACATATTTACGAAGCACGGATACGTAAAAAACATTATGAACACTAGACATACTTGGAGGTAACGCGAGTCTATAGGCCACATTTCCTACTCGGTCAAGAATCTGAAATGGACCAATAAATCGTGGATTGAGCTTTCCTCTCTTCCCAAATCTCGTAACTCCCTTCCATGGAGCCACACGCAATAATACATGATCTCCAATACTAAATTCCAAGTCCTTTCGATGAAGATCCGCATAACTCTTTTGTCGATCCTGTGCCGTTTGTATACGTTGTCAAATCGTTTGGATTTTTTTCGTAGTCATACGTACCAACTCGGGTCCCAACAACGTTGTTTCTCCTACCTCATCCCTGTTAGGTTTTGTGAAAATCAAAGTAGCAATCAAATTGAAAAATTAGCGGAAGCGAAATAAAATCAGATTTTAAAATTTTTCACAAACCAATTACCCGGATCATCCTTTATGCATATTATTAATTAAATGAAGAATAAGAAATTATGAAATCATACCCTTGTAGAAACGAACTTCCTCAGGTACGAGTTCACCTCCTACTTCTCCGCGATCTCCTTGAATCTCGGGTAGATTCCTTCCTTTCGATCAATGTAAGCCACCCAAGTGTATGGCCTCAGAGGTGATCCACCAAAGAAGAAGAATTTTTTCAAGAAGAAGGGTATTGGCTCAAACCCTAGTTTTTTCTATCTCAGATAGAAAAGGAGGCGATTTCTCAACTCAAGGAATTACGATATTAGATATCCGATATAAGACTCCTCTTATAAAGATATCATGTAAACCTATTTTAAATTAAAAAAATAAGGTATTATTTATTTAATTAAACTCTTTTAATTAAATTAGCTCCCTAATCCTATTAGGGGTAATTAATTAAACTCCTTTAACTAATTTTCCTTCCTAATCCAATTAGGAATAAATGAGAGTACTTATATTAAATCAATTCCTAAACCCTTTTAGAAATTAAAATAATAATAATTGTAATAATATTAATAAGACTCTTCTTATTAATTTATATTTAATATTTCTAAAATATTAAATAATAAATATTAAGCTATTTAATTTATTCTATCACCATAGATTAAATTAAATATACTTAATATATTATTACAATTATGCCATTAACTTCTTAAATAATTATTCTTCCTTTTATGGTGTGACCCTTTAGGTTCTCCATATTAAAGGTTGTGAATAAATCAATTAGAACAATTCTAATCTCATTTAAATAAATAAATTAAACAAATAATTTATTTAAATAAATAATATTTATTCTACAATAAGGATAAGCCTCCTAACGATCAACGACTTTCCGGATAATATAGATTTCAACATTAATCATAAAAGAACCTTTGAGTAAATAGTTACCAAATACAATTCAATCCTTCCACCATACAATGTCCCAATTAAATATAAGACATGTAATTACTCGTCAAGTCTTATTTTATTTAATTATATGTATTTCGATTCCTAAATGCATTAACTCCTAATGAATGCAAATTAGAAACTACTTTCTAATTTCATTCCACCTCGCCAAGGATTCCGGGTTGTCATTTATCGAATCACATAGACATTTCTCCTTTTACTAGAAGTGGTAGATTCTTTATTGATCATTCATTATCTTCATATATAACTTATTACACCCAAGCATACCCTTTGATATACTCTAAGAGTCTTAAGGAATAAGTCAAAGTGTAATTCATTATATATAAGATACTATGATGATCTCAAGTCTAAGGATCATTTGTACTACTATCACTATAGGAATACCTATTGACAGGTAAGTAAAACTCCATTACGTATTCCTTAGCGAGTAACGTTCAGTGAACTTATTCTCTAATAAGCACCTACATACTTGCTTTAGTGTCTCCACACAAATGATCATGAGATCAATCATCATCATCCAATGAGCAAGCAACGTATGTACCAATCTATCCGGATTCATTAATCCCCAATTTAGTAATCCAATGATTGGGAACTATTTTAGTTTTAAGCTTTCTAAGAATTTAGATCTCATTAGAATGATCATCATCATTATTCTAAAAGCGTTGCTTAAAACTATGGGTTTATCACATATTATTTAAACAGCACCATGTAGATAATAAATGCCTTTAATAAATAATTCTTTTATTAATAAATAAATAAGATTGATTACACAGTATATGCTTTATCATCATACATGATTGGCTTGTATGCATAATACTTTCAATCCCAACATACTGGAGAGCGACACTTTCGTCCATACAATGCTTCAAATGGAGCCACACCTATACTTGCCTAATAACTGTTGTTGTAGGAGAATTCCACCAATGGTAAATACTTATCCCAACTGCCTTTGAAGTCTAGGACACAGAGTCTTAATAGATCTTCAAGAGTTTGAATAGTCCTCTCTCGATTCATTCGTCTGGTTTGAGGATGGTATGCCAAACTAAATCGTAAATCCGTGCCCATAGCTTTTTACAAGCTAACCCAAAATCTCGATGTGAATCTTGGGTCACGATTCAAAACTATGGATACTGGCATGCCATGCAATCTCACAATCTCATCTGCATACATACGAGCAAGACGTTCAAGGGAATAAATCTCCCGTATCGGCAAGAAATGAGCAGACTTGGTTAATCTATCAACAATAACCCAAATATCATTTATGCCTTGAGAAACAGTGGGAAGACCCGTAACGAAATCCATGGTAATGTGTTCCCACTTCTATTTCAGAATCTCAAGTTGTTGCAATGGACCTTTTGGCACTTGATGCTCCGCCTTTACACGTTGACAAGTTAAACACCTCGAGATAAACTTTGTAATCTCTCTCTTCATATTGTTCCACCAAAATGTATGTCGAAGATCACGATACATTTTGGTACTTCCAGGATGAATTGAAAACGGTGTATTATGCGCCTCCATCATGATCTTGTACTTCAAATCAGAATCGTTAGGAACACAAAGTCTGGAGTGGACTCGAAGTATTCCTTCTTCATCGATTCTTGCTTCTGGAATAGCACCTTCTTGCACTTTTTTCTTCATACACGTCAACTCCGGGTCTGTGGCTTGAGCAACTTTAACTTTTTCAATTAAAGTCGTTTCTATGCGTATATTTGACATCATCGCACTCGTTCCTGCATATGATCTTTTACTCAACGCGTCAGCTACCACGTTTGCTTTTCCAAGATGGTATTGAATAGTGTGGTCGTAATCTTTCAACAGCTCGAGCCAACGTCGTTGCCGCATGTTGAGTTCTTTTTGAATGAAGAAATATTTGAGGCTTTTATGGTCTGAATATATCTCCACTTTCTCCCCATATAGATAGTGCCTCCAGATATTTAGCGCGAAAACAACTGCTGCCAATTATAGATCACGAGTAGGATAATTCCTCTCATATTCTTTAAGTTGTCGCGAGGCATAGGCTATGACTTTCCCACGTTGCATGAGAACACATCCTAACCCTTTGCCTGAAGCATCGCTGTAGATAACAAATCCATCCGAACCAGATGGTATTGTCAAAACAGTCTTAGAAATGAGTCTCCTCTTGAGATCTTGGAAACTCTTCTCGCATTCCTCGCTCCATACAAATTTTGTATCTTTACGAGTCAGCTGAGTTAACGGAGTAGCGATTCTAGAAAATCCTTCCACAAATCTTCGATAATAACCGGCTAAGCCCAAAATGCTACGTACTTCGGTCACTGTCTTTGGTTGCTCCCAACTTTGTATTGCTTCAATCTTCGTCGGGTCAACAGACACTCCATGTTTTGACATCATGTGCCCAAGGAATGCTACTTCCTCAAGCCAGAACTCGCATTTCTTCAGCTTGGCATATAGCTTGTTGTCACGAAGCCTTTGCAGTACCAGCTTCAAATGGCACTCATGATCTTCACGGCTTTTGGAATAGATGAGGATGTCATCAATAAAGACAACAACGAACTGATCCAAATATTCCTTGAATACTCGGTTCATCATATCCATGAAAGCCGCGGGAGCATTAGTCAATCCAAAGGACATGACTAGGAATTCATAATGCCTGCATCGAGGAGTTCTAAAGGCGCCTCTTGAATATCCTCAATTTTAACCTTCATTGATGATATCCGTAAGCGAAGATCAATTTTTGAAAAGAATTGTGCTCCTTGAATCGGGTCAAACAGTCATCAATGCGAGGTAGCGGATACCTATTCTTGATAGTGACATGGTTCAATTCCGATAGTCAATACAAAGTCGCATACTCCCGTCTTTCTTCTTTACAAATAAAAGCAGGAGCACCCCAAGGAGATGTACTAGGGACGAATGAAACCGGATGTCCAACAACTCTCGTAGTTGGACCTTTAACTCATGAAGTTCAATAGGAGCCATTCGATATGGGGTTTTAGAAATGGGCTTTGTACCACGTTCAAGGTTAATAAAGAATTCAACTTCACGTTACGGGGTAGGACAAGGAAGTTCTTCAGAAATACGTCGGGAAAGTCAATAACAACAGAATATTATTCAAATCGACGTGTCTTTATTCAAATCCATAACATGGGCTAAGAAAGCTTGACATCCGTTTTTCAATAAACGATAGCTTTATGACTTGATATGACAAAATGATTGATTTTAATGGTTTAGTTGTTTGAATTCGCACAACAAAGTTGATTAGGAATATGAAAACTAACAACCTTACGAAAACAATCAATTTTGGCATGATGAGTAGTTAACCAATCAATCCCTAAAATCACATCAAAAGCAAGTATCTTTAAAGAGATAAGGTCAACAGGTAATGTGATGGTGCCAACTTGGATCAAACAAGATTTATAAACAGTGGATGTGATGAAAGTTTCTCCTAACGGAGTTTTCACAGATAGGTCAAAGTCTAATTTCTCCAGAGTCAAATTTAAACGTTGAGCACAAGCAGGAGAGATAAATGAATGGGTAGCACCGATATCTAATAAGGTATAAACTTCGCATGAATTTATTATTAGCTTACCCGTGATCACCTCGTTTGGGTTCCTCGCATGTTGACCAGTCACGACAAACGCTCTTCCAGAGGCTGCTGACTTTGACTTTTCTCGGGGATGACCTTTTGAGTCACCATCCCCATTGGACTTGGTTTAGCTACAGTGCAATCTCGAGCGATATGTCCTTCCTTTCCACAATTATAGCATACCTTGAACTGTTATGGATAGTTTAGGCTGATATGTCCCTCTTTTCCACATTTATAGCATACGATCGGTGGTCGTTCTCCTCCCTTAAAACCAGTTGTTGTTGGTGCTGACGTCTTCACAGTGTCATTGTTGAATATCCTCTTTTTAAAATCTCCCCCCGACTCGCTTCTTCTATTTTCATGGCCACGATTACCACCAGAGTGGTTACCGCTTTTGTTTGAATGTTTTCTCCCCCATTTGGTTTTCATTGTTCGATGATTGCGCTTCTCGGTATGACCACAGTTCATGTCCCTTGGTTGAACGTACTCGCTATCTCGCTCTAATAATTGAGCCATGTTGACAACATCTAAATATAAAGCAAATTTATGAGAGATAAGATATTGCCGAATCTCGAGTTTTAAACCTCTCAGAAACATCCTCGTCATTCGTTCCTCATTCTCTACCAAATGAGGTGCAAACCTGGATAACTCTGCGAACTTCGCCTCATATTGGGACACCGTCATGTTGTTTTGTTCTAGTCTAATAAACTCTACCTCCTTCATATAGCGAATACTTTCAAGAAAGTATTTTTCGTTGAAAAGTTTCTGAAACGTTTCCCAAGACATGCGGAGTGCGACAGGCTGGGTACGTTTCACAAACTCCCACCAGTAATCTGCCTCACCACGGAACATAGAGGTGGCGAATGGAACCTTCTGTGTCCTCCGTGCATCCCAAGACATCGATTATCTTGGTAATTTGTTTGACCCACGTTTCTGCCATGATCGGATCCGGCTTTCCCTTAAATTCGTGGTCCCAACTCTTTGAACTGCTTGGCGTCAGTGACAAGTCACAAGGCGTTCTTATCATTTCCACCAAGATTTGCGTATACGAGTCTCCTCGTCGGTTTTGCATGAAGCGCAAAAAGCTCCTAAACATCCCGTCGTTCATCGCTTTCTTTCGGTGGTGTTGTTTACGGAGGAATATTGCCTTCATGTTGCACGTTCCCTCAGGTGGTGATTAAAGGTGTTTCCACGGTCTCATTAACTCCAAGATTAATATTCTCAATTTGTCATTCTTAAATATCGCCATAAAACAAGGGTTAATTAAAAATATTAACATATCACATATTAACCATATACTTCAATCGACCAACAAATAAGCTTAGGTATGACACTTTAGCGAAGGATTACTCATTTCTCCCTCCTAGTACTATTCCCCGATCTCCTTGGAGACTATATCCCTAAGCTCTAATACTAATTGTGACGCCCCCAAAATAGGTATACAACACCCATTACGAAGTCGTCAAAATACATGATCTGTAAACAACTACAACTTTATTAATACAACATAAAAGCGTGAGTTTAAATACAAATATTGTCATCTAGACAATATCCACACTCAAATAAGTCCTCAAGACAATTATTGATACATTATTTTACAAAATGGTGAGGACTACTAAACGACTTCTAGAACCATCATTCCACATCCCGACTAGTACTCGCTACATTCTCGCCTCCTGAGAATAGAAATGGAACAACAAGGAAAAGGGTGAGCTCAACTAGCCCAGCAAAGAACATTATGACTAAGATAATATAAAACAAATTATCGTTAGTCTTCAACAGGGAAAAATCTAATAGAATACAATAGACAACAAGTTTTAAATCAATATTCGCAGCGAAAATAATAATTCATTAGAAGAGTTAAGTAGAGAATGCAAACTACTATCTTCTATATATGAATTTAAAAGTTCATCGTCTATCTTTTATCCTTGTAACATCAATCAATATATATTTGGAATCAAATATTCATCTTTACACTACAGGCCAAAGATATTCATCAGTTGGTCATGTTCATCTAAACACCTGTTCATCTTTGCACTACGGGCCAAAGATATTCATCAGAAATCATTCATCTTTGCACTACAGGCCAAAGATATTCAATTAAATCATCATTTAGGACTGAGGATGATGAAAGATATTTTAAAAAAAACGAATCCAGTGAAACAAAAGAATAAATATTAAGGATTCGTACTTTAAACAATCCAAGTTCAAAAATACTTCATAAATAACTAATAGTGGAGTAAGATTCAAGAATGATCAAAACATGGATACAATCAAAACTAGTATCCATAATAGATACCTTGGACGAAAAACAAAAATTTAATTTTTCTGTGAATAGTGTCGTATTCGTGAATGAATAGTCAGATATCGTGAATAAAGGCCAGAGTATCGTGAATAGTAACTCCGACACCAAAAGATAGAAATTTCACAAAAAAACATCATCATGCTTCATGAATAGTACTCGTGAATAGTAACTCGTGAATAATAACTCATGAATAGTAACTCGTGAATAGTAATTCATGAATAGTAATTTATGAATAGTAACCCCGACATGAAAAAGTTCCAAATTTGATAAAAAAGTTCCAACCAATATTTCAGCATAATGATATTGAAGAAATAATATCATTTGAGACGAAAATAACATCCCTTACCTAAAAAGGATAGTACTTCTGACTGGTATACTGGATATAGTGCTGAAAGGACTTGCACCGTATAGCAATACTCAAAGTACTAAAATACTCACAAGAATACGCTCAATATATCAAGAGAGAAAGAGAAAGAAATCTGTAGTTTCTGGTGTGTTTTTCAATTCTAACCTAAGCACTCTATTTATAGGAAAATGCTAAGAACACCAAAACAGAAAATTTAATAAAATATTATTATTATTTAATAAATTTCCTACGCACACTCAAGACATCAGATTTCAGCAACTAACATGTGCAACCAACTTGTTAAAAACATTTTTCTTAAAATAATTAATTAAAACTTCCAAAAATCAATTATTTGAACTTCAATAATTCATAATAAATAGACCTTTTATCGAAAAATTGAATCTCATGGATTTTTATAGGAAATTCAATTTCTACAACTTTGCGGAAGAAAGTTTTTCCAAATTCCAAAGAAATTGACCAAAATCCATAAACGGATGATTTTACTTGTGCTATAATCAAATTCGATCAAGAAATGGGCCCTGAGACATGTTTAACATGTTTTAAACAACTTTTCAACAAAAATACTCCTCATCCTCATATACTCATATATCCCACATTCATTGTAAAATATCCCCATTATCATATTATAATAATATAATAAAATATTATTTTATCGGAAAAGATAAAATATCGATTTTCAATAATTGTCACTTTAAAAATTTTCTCCATCTATATCCACATAAAATGAATATTTTCCTCATCATATAAATCAATAATTAATTATTCACAAATAATATTACTGATCACAAAGATCTTGGCAACCGTGTAGTTCCTGTGAAAAAGGGGCTTTCCAATAAGTATTTTTCTCACTTACAAGCAATTAGGTGACCAAACCTCTCCTTAGATGCAGAACTTTCTAGACATTGCCAATAATATTTTCTAATAATATTATTAGGATAATATGAATTATTGCTTCGATAATGGAAAATATCGTATAGTGACAATTATTGAAACAACAAATAATATAAAATATCAACGCAACAATTATTGAATCAATAAAATAAAATATTGACGAAGAACTAATGTAACAATTATTGAGTAGTGCCTTCTTATGTAAGAATCAATAATTGGTGCAATACTGGTGTGTGTCATCTTGCAAGCAACAACGCCAGACATCGTGTGTTTTAACCATTGGGTATTCCAACAAGATAATTTGAATAATCGCTACCAGATTATTTATAAACAACTTATACTTGCTGTTTTCTTCATCCAATCGCTTTCAAGTTATGGGGCCCATAAAAGATCGCGCCGTGTCGTACAAATATTCCCGACAATGAAGAATATTCAACGACCAAACGAATATTCCCAAACAACAATGAATATTTTATAACCACCGCTTATTTAAAATATTTGCGCATTTTACCCATAACTAACCACATTAATCAAATCAACCCTTACTATTTCAAAATAATAAATAGAGGAAAATAAATTTCATTTATTAATAATTTGGGGTCTTACACAAATAATAATATGAATAACTTTTGTGCGTCTCAATTATTGATTTAATAATAATAAATATTATGCGGATGATATTGTGACAATAATTGAATCAATAATATGAGTGATATGATGCAAGATTCATCATGTAGCAATAATTGAGTATAAATGAGTGACTTCTCACGTAAGCATCAATAATCAATACCGTGTGCTACTACGCAATGATCCAGACGATATTCGTACTTTTACTACTAGGGTAGTTCAACACTTTTAACGGTAACACTTTCGTAGTTATTTTTATAAAAGATAATTTTGTCGTTTTCTAACTACGACAATACTTCCGTTGTAGGGTCCACCAATGTTTGTGCCGTCGTATGAATATTTCCTGTTAAAACGAATATTTCTCGACCAATCGAATATTATATAACCACTTGCTTACTTTGCAAAATTTGTAAATATTACCCACAACTATAACATTATATCAAATCCACACCATAATATTCAAAAATATATTTCGAAAAAATTATTCTTTATTCATAAAAGTTGGGGTCTTACAAGTACCTTCAACTATACCTCCATTTTTAATTTAGTCATATAAGTATTATCAATCTTGCACCACCTCCCCTAATAGTAAATGAATGTGAATCAGTAGTACACACATGTGAACAAATAGTTATAAGCATGTGAAATAATAGCAATTAATTGCTCATTTATCCGATTAATTACCCGATTAGTCAATATAACCTCCAGACATCAATTATTATCGAAATAAATATCGATTTCCACCAACACTAATAATCCCAATACAATAGAACAATCAATTTCATCTTTAATCAACATAACTTATTCATCATTAATATTATAACTCACAATATTTAACAACCGTGTCGTTAAGGAAGAGGGGCTTTCAGATAAGGATTTCTCCTTATTGGTGCGCAATTAGGTGACCAAACTTCTCCTCGACAGAACTTCAGACATTATCACAATATTGCAAATAATAATATGAATAGCTTTATTCGTCTCAATTATTGATTTAATAATTTAACATATTATGCGGATGATCTTGTGACAATAATTGAATCAATAATATGAGAGATATGATGCAGCAATTAATGTAGCAATAATTAAGTATAACTGAGTGACTTATCACGTAAGCATCAATAATCAATACCGTGTGCTACTATGCAACCACGCGTATTACTGTACTTTTACTACCGAGTAGTTCAACAATTTTAAAGGTAACACTTTCGCCGTTATTTTTATAAAATGATAATTCTACGACAATACTTCCGTTGTGGGGTCCACCAATGATTGTGCCGTCGTACGAATATTCCTTGTTAAAACGAATATTCCCCGACCAATCGAATATTATATAACCACTTGCTTACTTTGCAAAAAATTTCACATATCACCCTTAACTTTAACCTTTTATCAATTTAACCATTTACGAAATAATAATTATAAGAAAATTGAATACTTTCATTTCATAAAATTTGGGGTCTTACAGTAATAAAGAAAGGGGGGACCATAGTACTGAGTATAATTTATCCAGGACCAAATATACTAACTAATTCCATAAAAAAACATGCATGCATATACAACAAACAACTCAAAAAGTGAACAAAGTACATATGAAATCTATCAGACAATGTGAAATTTACCTAAATCTGCACCAAATTAAGTATCACAGACCCCAAGTGAAGGTGGGAACCCACTTAATCACGAAGTTGATGCCTTTAATCTCCAAGTTCCACCACGAACACACTAACCCACACCCTATTTCTCTCATATTTGGACAGTTTTTCACCACGATCGCTCGCCTCTCTCTAGCCATAGATATAAAACTGAAATGAAATGAAACAAAACCCTATCTTATCTGTCGTTTTCAATATATATATATATATATATATATATATATATATATATATATATGGAGGGTAATTAAGTCTTTAGTCAACTCAAGTAACGGAGTTAAGACGAAAATCATTTATTCACTTCAGTTCAAAAAGTTGGGAGTTTAAATGTAATTTTAGTGACTACATGTGGTTAAGTGGGAAAGACCCCAAACCACAGGAGGTGATCTTAACTTTACTCTTATTATTATTATTATCATCACGCAATTAGTTATGGTATGTAGTGAAGGAGAAGAAATGAATATATGGGAGAAATATCATGTTTTGATATAAATATCAATTATTGCAAAATATTAATAGTTGACCCATATTGCTCCAACGATCATATGACCAAAATTCCAAATGTAAGGTTGCGAGTTAACGCAGATGTGGCGCCTGGGAGTTCAAAGTATATGTATTTAAAATCATTAGACTCACAACTCAAAGGTTGACAAGGGTTGAAATAGGATGCTCCAGTGACACATTTTATTGCAAATAATATTTCTTTTATCCTATAAAAAAGTTTTATTTATAAAATGTATAAATATTTAAGAAATATAAAAGTTTTATATTTATTCTTAAATTAATAAGTTGTCACCTTTTATAAATAGAATTTTTTTTTGTTTTTTTTTTGAAAGTAAATGTTGTTTATATTGACTAATGAATTGTAATGCTGGCCGCCGCAGGTTAGCATTTTCGGAAAGTACAAAAATTACGTACGCAACTACGCAAGAGAGAAAAATAAATTTAGATAACCCTCTATCTCTCGCAATAAATCTTTCAAATTTTCATTATTACCTTTCACAATTTTCCAGAATTAGGGTTTCATCTCTCGCTATCATCTGCTTACGAGGTCCGAAATTTCTGGTAAGATTTCACAATCCGATCTCTAATTTTCAGATTTTGATTTGTTTGTATCCGTAAAATGATTCCAATTGCTTATTAGAACACTTCGCCTCTTGAAAAACCCTAACCTGATAAAAGAATTAAGGAATCGGGAACTATGGATGAAAGTGGAGATCCGAACGAGCAGTTCCACCGGAACGAAGCGATCTCCGCCGTCGCCGATGAGGGGTTCTTAGGCGAAGAAGATGATGAGTACGAGGATCTATACAATGATGTGAATGTTGGTGAGGGGTTTCTTCAGTCTGTGCGGAAGAATGAGGAATTAGGGTTTGGTGACGAAGAACTGGAGAAGAAAGTGGAGCCGCCGCTGGCGGTTTCTCCGGCTCCCCCACAGGCGGCAACCGAGGTTGCTTCGTTTATACCTGGAGTTGTGGGTAATAGTGGTGGTGGAGAGAAATTTTTTGAGAAAGATAATGGTGGTGTAGTTGAAGGGAGTCAGAACGTTGGGTTTAGAGTGAATGAGATGGTTGGAAGGGGTTCTGGTGGGTCCGCAGCTCCTGTTGGTGGTGGTCTTAGGGTTGAATTAGGGCAGTCATCAAGTAAAGTAGCTGAATTAGGTGAGCAATTTGTGAATAATAGTCTGCCAAATCAAGGTATTCCGCAGCAGTCTCATGCTCCTAGTACAGGACTTGTTGCAAATACTGTGAGTGTAGGAAATGTAGGGAATGATGGTTTAATGAGACAAGGAGGTGGGAACATGAATGGTGCTGGTGGTAATGGGTTTGGGAATGGTACTGGGCCTGGCGGTGGTGGGGTTGTAATTGGGGGTGGAATTGGCAGTGGGGGTGGAGGTGGAGGGGGGGGGGGGGAGGGACCATTCTTTTTGTTGGTGATTTGCATTGGTGGACAACGGATGCAGAGCTTGAAGGTGAGCTTTGCATGTATGGACCGGTGAAGGAAGTGAAGTTTTTTGATGAGAAGGCAAGTGGGAAGTCGAAAGGCTACTGCCAGGTTGAGTTTTATGATCCTGCATCAGCTACAGCTTGTAAGGAAGGAATGAATGGGCATTTATTTAATGGGCGCCCCTGTGTTGTTGCGTATGCATCGCCATTTAGTGTTAAAAGAATGGGAGAAGCTCAGGTGAATAGGAACCAACAGTCGGCTCAGGCTGCTAGTTCTCAAGCAAGGAGGGGAACTGGGGATGCCCCTGCTAAACCTGCGGGTAACAACATATCAACTGGTGGGAATTATCAAGGTTCTAATGATAACAACAGAAGTTATGGAAGAGGAAATTGGGGCAGAGGCAATAATCAAGGGATGGGAGGCCGGGGACCAGGCGGTCCACTGAGAAATAGAGGTGGTGGGATTGGTGGACGTGGCATGATTGGTAATGGATTTGGTCAGGGTATTGGTTCAACACCCCCTTTATTGCATCCACAAGCAATGATGGGGCAGGCATTTGATCCTTCTTTTGGAGGACATATGGGACAAATGGGACAAATGGGACAAATGGGACAAATTGGAAGATATGGTGGTTTTCCTGGTGGTCCAACACCTCCATTTTCAGGAATGATGTCCTCATTCCCACCCGTGGGACAGGTTGGTTTGCCTGGTGTTGCTCCTCATGTGAATCCAGCATTCTTCAATAGAGGGATGCCAATGAATGGTATGGGAATGATGCCTACAGCTGGTGTCGATGGACCTAATATGGGAATGTGGCCAGATCCTAATATGGCTGGGTGGGTTGGTGAGGAGCATGGTGGGAGAGCAGCGGAGTCTAGTTATGGTGAAGAAGCTGTGTCGGACCATCAGTTTGGAGAAGTCAGTCATGATAGAGGGGCTTGGCCGAATTCCATGAAGGAAAAAGATAGAGGGTCAGATAGGGATTGGTCTGCTTCTTCTGATAGAAGGTATAGAGATGATAGAGATCTGGGGTACGACAGGGACATCCCTAGGGAAAAAGATGTTGGTCATGATAATGATATCCCTGATAGAAGGCATCGTGATGACAGAGATACTGGACGAGACAGGGAGAAGGAGCGAGAACGGGAACGCTCTCGAGATCGTGAGCGAGGTCGTTCTCGAGATTGTGAGCGAGATCGTCATAGGGATGACAGGGAAAGATATGCGGAGCATCATAGGTACAGGGAACGTGAACCTGAATATGATGATGAATGGGATAGGGGACGTTCAACAAGGACGCATAAGTCTCGCCTCGAGGAAGAACAACGATCAAGATCAAGAGATGCTGAATATGGGAAGAGGCGACGGTTGACATCAGAGTAACCTAATGCACCTGCAGTTTATGAGAATCACATCTAGAAATTTTCAGAAGAGAAATTGGTGACCAGGTTCTCTTTGACATCCTTTCACGACTTCAAAATCCTGTGTATCTTGATCGCTCCTTTTCTCTGGAACATGGCCTCCCTGACAGTTGAAAACAGTAAGGTTTCGATCTAAACACTCATATTTTAAGTGGTGCAGGTGATGAGTTGAGTTATATATTACTGCTTCTGGTTCTTTTTAATGCCAAAGAGACTAACATCATGTTATTAGAATTCTAGCCTTTATCATCTTGGGTTATTTATTTTTCTTTTATTTATCTGCCTCCTTAACTAGAGAAACTTTTGAAAATGTATATGTTTAAGTCTCCAAATCAACAGGCGGTGACTAGAGCTTAAACAAATCAGGCTGTGAGCGCTCAGCTCGGCTCGGCTCGGCTTGACTAAGCTCAAATTGGGCTCGATTTGAACACGTTAAATGAGCCGAGCTCGAACAAGCTCCTTTGCTCGTTTAGAAAACAAGCCAAGCTCGAATATTGGGGCGATGCCGACTTTTTTATGTCGTATAAGTCCGATTTGTTTAACATTCTTTTATAATATAAAAAGTTAAATGAGTCGGGCTTAAGCTCGAATAAGATCGGCTCGCTTAAGCCCGCCTCGAGCTTGACTCATTTATAAATCGGATTCATTCACCAAGGTTCTTTTAAAGGCCAGCCTGGCTTGACCGGTTAGCTTTTAAAAGAGCTCGAGCTCGACAAGCCGAAGCCAGGCTTGACTCGTTTACTGCTCCAGTGGTGATAGATTTTTGTGCAATTGTTGCTTGTTAGTCATATTTATTACACTAAAGAATATCAGTTAACAGTTATTATTTTTCCTCTGTGTTGTCTGCGTTTGTTTTTTCGAAACTGTGTTAGGCTTGAGTTTGT
The DNA here is from genome assembly GCA_020205615.1 of Panax quinquefolius. Taxonomy (NCBI): domain Eukaryota; kingdom Viridiplantae; phylum Streptophyta; class Magnoliopsida; order Apiales; family Araliaceae; genus Panax; species Panax quinquefolius. Next base: position 128,187,621 of record CM035162.1, on the reverse strand, counting down.
TATCAGTCTTTCTTCTTTTACTGCGTGGGTCTGGTTGGTGTCACTTGTTTGTTTATGGATTATGTTCGATCACTGTTACTTATGTTCTTGCATCTAGTTGGTTTTCCCCCACTATCTTTGTTTGGTTAATATTACAGTTGCCATGATAATTCTATGTTTATATATCAGTGTTCCATTCGTAGTCTTCTTGCCTTCCTTTTAAGTGTGTTCTTGCTTTGATTGCTTTGAATGAGTTGACGTGAAATTGATTTGGAGCTTAGAAACCCTTTATTACATATATAAAACAATATTGACATATTTTAATGTTTTCGTTTTAAGTTTCAGAGCTTATCCCCCACCTAGTGCGAGCTCAAGGTGCAGTAAATATTAAAGAGTATTTTGTTATAGAAAATTTTGTTCTAGTAATGGCAGTTACCTTGAGTGGGAGAAGAACATAAGCGGGATGAAGAGCGTGAAAGTGTAAAATGTCTAAATTTTAATAGTGCAGGAGCACCTTGACATCGTTCAATCTTACTTTTATTTTTATATGCAAGCTATTTAGTTTTACCTATATTAAATAATAACTTAATCTTATTGGGACCTATATATTTGAATCAGTCTACTCAACATAAGAGAATGTCTTGATTAAAATTTTGTTCTATCTTTGGAGCCAACAATAGAAATATAGAAAGAATATGATCCTTTTATGCAAAATGAAGTAGTCAAATATATGTTTCCGTGGTCCTCATTAGTCATAACATAGGAGGCGTAAGTTTACCAATTATTACATTTTCCTGAATCATTCAGCCACTAGGGTAAGCCTAGAAGGCTCCATCATCTTCCCTCATGAAACCTAAGGTTTTTTCTGTCCTTTGTATTAAGCACCATTTTGTTTCTCTACATTCTACTGATGTATGCGTCCTCTCCTGAAGTCTACCTTCTGCTCGTTCCTGCCTTAGTTGTCTTCTTCTAGGGCATCAAAATACTTATAATCTGTAAGTTAACATCAAGAGGAATACATATATCTTAAACAATGTTAGAAATGGCCTATAGTCTCTTAGGACAGGAAATCAGTAATCCGCATAGTTGGAAAGTGAGTTTGCGTATAATTAGCCAACTCGCTCTCAATCTGTGGAATTGGCTAGAGCTATGATTCATCACCTGTATTTGATGGATTGTGTTCCTTAGAGTGGGAGGGATATTGTAATTGAATATGTAAAATGTATTAGTCTCCTTATTGGTTGTTAATTGTTAAAAGCACAGAATAGCTCCTTTACAACCGAAGTGCTTACTATTTCATTATAGTGCTTAGTAATTAAGTTTGAGATTGCAATCAAACTCTTGTTATACGTTCAATTGAAGCACATATCCGTCTATTTCAAAGATGGAAGAGCCACTTCCTCAACAACCCCCCCCTCCCCCACCTAAAAAAACAACTTTTATTTGTTTTGGGTTGTTTTTTTATGAAAATTGTAGCATGTGTAAAGTTTTCCAATATCAAATCCGGCTTAAGACCTGCAGGTCATCTTTGTTTTCCTGAAAATTTTAATGAGCAAGAATTTTTTCCATTTATATCAAGGCGTTGGGACCATCAGTCAAACTTTAAATATGGTTTGAATGAGATAAAGTGCAGAGAGGAGTTTCCTTCTTTGAAGTGATTTCTCACGGAACAAATAAAACATAGTTCGGTGTTTCTATCGGAGTTCCTATTTGTTATTTTCTAACAAGAAAATTACTGTTTATATTTACAATTGTTTGAGGGTTTCCCATACTTTTATGCTCTGTTATTATGTAGATCTTTTCACACAACTGTATCGAGCTGGTCAGGTTTTATTAATTGGATTCGACGTTCATTTTTCCTGGTATATAACATAAGCTTCATGTTAACCGAGATATGAAGATTCTAATTTTCAAATGTTTACTGATCTGTTTGTCAGAAATTCGCTGGTAGCTTGAAGGAGGACGTGACTTAGGGAACTGGAGCTGTTGAGAATACGGGACTTTCCTCGAGGATATGAGAGATATTGCATGACAATTCCTCTTTCTGAGACGTTAAGAGTATTTGATTTAGAAATTGAACCTTTTATTTTAAGTTCTTAGAATCTATTTTACATTAATGTTTTCTTTAAGTAGTAAACCAATGTTGTGGATAGATGATGATGAGTGTGACTTGATATGCTGAAGTCTGGCATGTGGTGGGCTTTGTTAGATTTTACTGTTTGAATGTGTTGTAATAGGCTTTAATTTCGAGGATGTTTACTATTATGTTGTTTATTTTTCCTTTTGATTTTGTTGTATTAACTTTTTCACCCTCCTGTTTTGTTCAGTTGTACCATGTTAATCACACCATTCTTTTGTGAAGAAAATGTAGAAGCTAACCCATTCAATTGAAACAATTATGTCCTTGTTTACATGAGTTTCTTTGGATTATGTGCTACCAAATACCACTGTAAATATTAACATGTGAGAGTTTCTATCTAGTGTCTTAGAATTTAGGTCGCTAGTTCTGTTTGTTTTAAATTTAATTCTTCATCATTTGGCTATGCTTAGACTATTGTACTTTTAGAGGGTGTATTCAATTAAGATTTTTAAAGACATTTAAAGATTTTAAAAGTTTAGTTGTATTTAATCAAGACATTTAAAGAGTTTATAAAAGTTTAGTGGTATTTAATTATAACTTTTTTAATGTTTTTAAAAGTTAGGTAGTATTGAATTAAGATTTTTATAAAGTCTATAAAAGTATTTTGGTATTCAAAAAGTCATAGATTTTAAAGATTTCTATTAAATGGTAGAGTTTGACAGACTTTAGAACAAAATTATAACTATCAACTTATATCCAAAGTCTTACCTCATCTCTAAAGATTTTTAAATACTTCCAAATAAACACAAAGGTGGATAAAACTAGTTATTAATTGGACTTTGTCTTTTATTGGGTCAAATTAGTTATTTATTTTATATGGGCTAATAAATATTAATATGTGATGGAGAAATAATTTGATAAAATTTGGGCCATAAAAATAATTGGATTTATTATAATAAGAGAATTAACAAGATATATTAATAATTAAACAAATAACTAGACCTAATCTGAATTGGTGAGGGAAAAAGCAGCCATTCGAAAGCTTCCAATAGAAAGAGAGAAGAGATTTGTTCAACAAAGGTGAGATAAAATCATGAAACTCTCATATCAGTTGTAAAGATTATGTATATATAATATATGAAAATAGAAAATATATGATGTGTATGTGTATGTTTTTTTTTAGTTTTTTAAACGAAGAAAATTACTGTTAATTTTTGAGACATCCTCCATATTCGTCTTCAAGTGTCTTTGGTGTATCATAGTGAAATAATGTAACATGTGGTTGTATTCCTGCATGACATATATATATGTATTCCTGCATGATATATATATATATATATATATATATATATATATATATATATTGGTGTATCATAGGAAAAACGCACTGCTTTGATATATGTTAGGCACATAAAAAAGGTCCACACAATCAAATAGAATTAACAACAGTTAAGATGCAAAATTGGGTTCACAGAATCACACAATCACACAATCACACAATCAACATATATATATATATATATATATATATATATATATATATATATATATATTAGTAAAGCAATCAATATAGTATTGAATTACCAATGCTCCACCCTTACCATTTCAAGGAACAAATACGGAGGCTTCCTTGTCCACCAATGCTCAGAAAAAATCGAAACAGAATTGATTTTGAAGGGAATAATAGCTCCATTGAGACCACTACTCGAGTTAATATATTTGGAACAAGTTTTTGAAACTCAAGAGCAACAACGAGAGAATGCTAATGAATGGAGGACTAGTATAGCTTCTGACATGTGGAGAGACGTCGATCATAATAATAACAATGGCTGGTAACAAGGGTAATAGTTTTGAAATTCTTAAAAATTTTGAATTATTTTGAGTTTATTTTGGTGATTACAAAGATGGGTGACTTTTGGTACCCAATTGTGATAAATTTTCTATAACTTTGTGGCAATTTACTCATATGTATGAAGTTTTGCAACTTTTAATCATATAAAATTTTATTCATATTATTTTTGTGAAAAATAGAGTTTGGTATTCCTACTAAAAAGCGTACGCATATGCATAAACTATATATAGCTCAATGAAAAGTTAGCTTAATTTTTGTATTGTGTCTGTAGTTTCTAAAGTTTTATTGGTATCCGAGTATCCAAATGTATCATGAAATGAGTAGAATAATGTGAACGCTTTCAACATATATAAAATCTCATACCACAATAATATAATGAGATTTACTCTTGTTCATGAAAAAAGACGGAGAGGTTGTACACATGGGCTAATTAACAATTAATATAAGTTGCAAGATATATTAGAAGTATACAAAAGTCTATCACAGTCTTGATAAAAAATTTATAAAAGTTTGTTACTTATCATAGAGTCTATAAAAATCATTTTAAAAAAGTCTTTAAAATTTGTGAAAGTCATTAAAATTCCACAAATTCTACAAAAGTCTGTCACTTAAAAAAAGTCTTTAAAAATCTTAATTGAATACACCCTCTTTAGTCATGATGATTGGATTGTTTCATATCTGCTCCCATACCTCTATTTTAGAACAAATTCCAGTGGAAATTACATAGAATTTAGGAGTAAATGGGGGAGACATCTACTGGCTGGACCCTCAAAAGAGTTGGATTTACAGAATTTAGAAAATTTGTGAATATTGAGGCTATATTTTTATTTTAGATACTCTTAAAAATAGTATATTGTTAGTTTTGTATGGTGATATGATAATACAAACTTATGTATGTTAGTTATTTTTAGTTTTCACCAACTATTATTCCGATTGACACTCATCGATACAAAATTTGTTATTTGTTTAAAATGATTATCATTTTTTATTTATTATTATTATTACTACAATCTTTTCATCATTTGTAATATATTATAGTTTTATATATTTCAGTCTAATGAATTTATAATTCTGTGTTTAAAATTTATAATTTATAATTTACAATAATTTAAATTGTCATGTGAATTTGTTTTAATTTTGGAATAATAATTTTGTGCTTGGTAATATTTTATGTGTTTCAAAATATAAGATCATTTAGACTTTTTTAAAGTCAATTTGAGATCTTTTAAATTCAAAATTGATGTGATTCATTTAACTTTTAAAAATAATAAATGTACACAATTTCTACAATTGTATTATTTTAAATTAAATTAATTCATATCAATTTTAAATTTCAAAAGGCTCAAATTGGCTTTAGAAGTAAATATTGATCTTTTATTCTAGAAAGAACAATTTTTTTAAGTAATAGTTTACAATATAAATTATTATATTAATCAAAATCAAATAAGTTTAGATTAATTGGCCATGTTTAATTTCAAAGATTTTTTTTTTTTTTGGGTAAAGAATTTCAAAGCTTATAGTCATTAAATTTTAAGGAAGGAAAAATCTTATTGATTACGGTGATCTTATTCCTATGGAAACTCTAAGTAGGAGGTCTATTCATAGTTGGTATTAGACGTGTTATGGCAGGGGGTGTCAACAATTGTAAATATTATAGGGTCCTTAACACTAATATACAATAATTAAAAAGTATTTACAAAAATAAAACATATACAAAATAATTACAAAAATAACGCAATTCACATTAATAAGGAAACCTAAAGTCAAGGAGAAATAACTGCCATAATTAATAATTCAAATTCAAATATCTGGGATCTAACAACAAAAATAAATTGAAATTCAAAGGAAAACAGGTGAAGGGAGGGATATAGATACGATCCGCATTCAGTAGTAATCGTCCGAATCAGTTTCATAGTCGTCGACGTCGTCATGCTCGTCAAATTCAAATTCATCTTCGTCGTCTTCATCTATAATGTGCTCATTATCCCAGAGTGGACAGTTACAAGATGGTTTCTTATCCTTCCAGTCAGCTCCACATGTATAGCAAAACTCGCATCCACATCTGCAAGAAGAAAGGAGGCAAAGGATAAGTTAACACTACATTGTGGATCAACAAGACATGTGACATTAAAAATCATATTTTTATTTTCTTCATTGGAAAGTCTACAAGCTTTGTGAATCAGTTAGCAAGACAATGCGAGAGAGAGATAAGAGAGAGATGTGTAATGTAATGTTGATAACCAAACCTTCGTACCAAGGTAACCAAACTTTTATATTAAGGTAACCAAACCTTTATACCAAGATAACCAATCAACCTCCACACAGGCAGTATGAATTGGTTACCTTGGTTTGAAAATTTGGCAACCAACTGCATGAAAACGGCTACCAACTGCATCACATTCAAAATAAATTGGTAACTTAATAAAACTGAATTGGTTACCTTGGTATGAAGGTTTGGCTACTCACTACATGAAGGTTTGGCTACCAACTGCATCACATTCAAAATAAATTGGTAACCTAATAACACTGAATTGGTTATCTTGGTATGAATGTTTGGCTACCAACTGCACTATGAAAAAACTGCAGGTGTGGATGTGGATTGGTTACCTTGGTATGAAGGTTTTGTTACCTTGGTGTGAAGGTTTGGTTACCAACCGCACTATGCAAAAACTGAAGGTGTGGAAGTGGATTGGTTACCTTGGTATGAAAGTTTGGTTACCAATTGCACTATGAAAAAACTGATGTAGAGGTGGATTGGTAACCTTGGTATGAAGGTTTGGTTACCTTGATATGAATGTTTGGTTACCAATCTCTTCTATCAGTTGCTGAAACTCTCATTTTAAGACTAAAATAATATTAATTATTAGTATATGTTTATGAAAATAAATAAGAAAAGAACATAATAATATTTAGAGTTCAAAAGAAATACCACATAGGTACTATAAACTCAAAGCTCTAATGGTTTTGATTCCTGTCATGCTAATTTTTCTTCTCTACTACTAAAAGTGAATTTCCTGCATTTTCTTTTCAACCCATGAAGGCACTGGATTCATTTCACACACTGCAGTTTTTGATTGCTGATCACTCGTCATTGAATTCCCCAAATTTGTCTTCTCTGTGGGATTCCCCAAATTTGTCTTCTCGAAAAACTCTCCTCCATATTTTTACTGTGCCGTCGGAGGAGCAAGTGAAGAGAGAGAAAAAAGAGGATGAAAAAAAGAGAGAGAGAAACAGGAACATAAATCAAAAATGAGTTTGCAATGTTTGAATGTATTTGAATAAGAAAATAATAATTAACGAGGAGAGATAAAGGAGATTTGCAATGTCAGACCACCAATACTAATCCCCTAAATTAAGGAATCCTAATTGCACTAAAATTGTAAATAAATATGGGAAAATATATTACTTTTACAATTATTTTATGAAGCACCATTATTGTAATTATTTTTAAAAATGTACTAAAATATGTAATTAATCCAATATTATATACATACACTAGAGTAGTTTTATAACCTATTGTTGACGTTACTGACATGTACTTTTTCTCACACCGGAATTATCTCCCGGCAGCCCAGACCGTCAAACTTTTGGTGTGTTCATTATTTGTTAATTGTGCAATTTTTCGCTCGTTGTTTGATGATTAGACGAGCAATCAAATTTTGGCGCTAACATAACCCATTAAGTATGCTAACATTTGTAGAAAAAGTTTAATAGTTTAGTAGGACTCATTTTCAAGGTGAGATTTGAGTATAATGTTAATATTTTTTTTGTAGTTTTAATTTGTATAAAGGATAATTACCAAAAAAAAAATTATATAAAGAAAAAGGGTTAAATAATTTTTTCCATTAAATTGAAGCTTAATTTTATTTGCACCATTCATTTTTTTTATAAATGTCATTTTCGGTAATTTTACATTTATTTTAACTTATAAATCATTATAAGTCGAACACATTCATAACTTGTTTTAACTTTATTTATGACTTATAAGTCAAATTAATGCCAAACATTTTTATTTATAAGGCATAACTTAAAACAACTTATAAATCAACTTATATTTTAACTTAATTATTTTAAAATAAGTCATTCTCGAACAGGTCTTACCATTTATGTTTATCTAAGAAGATAATAGTCGCCAAAAGTTTGACTGGATCTGTAGGCTTTTCCTTAGTTGTGACTTTTCTCCACCACTATTTTCTTTTCCTTTCTGTCAAAGGGGAAGATCTCTCATATTTCACCGAGTTCTTCTATGCGGACATGAAAATTGGACATGAGTGCTTGAGGGTAAAAAAATAAATAGTTAAAGTTGTAAAGCACTCATATTTAATTTTTATGTCCAATTATCATGTCCGCATAAAATTTTTCTATTTTACTAATACAATCCTTGTAAATAAATGATACATAAAGCAACCACATAGCTGCCACCGTCGTTAATGTTCATCTTTTTCGCTTCTTTTGCTTAGTGACCTGGATTTGGATTTATTTTCAAATATTTTTTTATGAAAAACTCTGTGCGGACATGATAATTGGACATGAGTACTTTACAATTTCACTTATTTGTAAAACACTCATGTCTAATTATCATGTCCGCATAGAAGAGTTTTTTTTATTAATTCACTTACTGATCTAGATCTGGCTTATTTTTAGATATGGGTAAGTTGTAGGCTCTTTCTTCTTTCTCTCTCATGGGTTTATACGGAAAGTACCAAGGGCTTACCCCTTAATCCTACATACTTTGCATACCCCCTTTAGCAACGGACTAGGTGACGGTTCGGTCTGTCGCTAAAGAGGGTGAGCATGATATGTAAAATAAGTGGGTGAACCCTTGAAATAAACTCTTATTTTATATATGAGTTTGTGTATGAATTATCTAAAATTGAACATTAAACAAGAAAATTTTAAAGAAGAGCAAAAAACCATCATCAATTTGATTCTGTTGAGGATCTACTAAAAATTTGGGCATCCGAGATAGAAAAATTCGTCTCAAATATAGCAGAATTCGTCTCAAAATTGATTTTGAGATCCGTCTCAAAATTCGTGTCAGTAGGTCGCGTCACTAATTCTGTCCATGTCAAAATCTGTCTGAAAAAAATATTAGATACGAAAAATATTCATCTCAAATACGTCTCAAAATTGACCCATGGGGAGCTGAATTTTAAAACCGATTTTGCTGGTTTAAAATTTGGAGGGCAAAACTGGCGCCCTTTTTTAGTACACGCAATTTGATACGGAAAACTCTGTCTCAAATCAGTATCAAAATTGTTGGCAACGATTTTTCCTGCGCATATTTTTGAGACGCGTTGATGTCTTCCATATATGTGGTCGGAGGAGTGCTAATAGATGGAGGATCATCCCTAAACATCTGCCCCTATGCCATATTGGAAAAAATGAACATCAATCTCAACAGGATTCGAAGCAGCCATACAATCATCAAAGTCTTTGATGGATCTCGGCGAAATATTGTCGGAGAGATTGAATTACCTGTGAAAATCGGTCCACATACATTATACATATCCTTCCAAGTGCTCAAAATCACTACATGATATAATTTACTGTTAGGAAGACCTTGGATCCATATGACGGGAGCCGTCCCATCCACTCTTCATCAACAACTCAAGTATATCATTAACAATAATCTGATCACTGTCAATGCTGAGCCAGAGTATCCTGTCCAAAGTGATAAACCTCTAATCAGTTTCAATAAAGAAGTTGAACCTGTCAGCTTCTAAGCCCTTGAGGTAAGCAACACTCACTATCAACCCATTGGGGCTCCAGCTCTGAAACCCAGAGTTTCCGCTGAGGTAATGTCGGCAAGTCAAGAGATGATATCCTTGGGTTTTTAACCTGGACAAAGGGTTAGGAAAGAATCAACAAAGAATTAAATGCCCAATTCAAGTTCCCAGCCAGACAGGGAAGGCCGGACTAGGCTACTCCTTTAGGACTAGTTACAGGAACCCGCACAAGTATACATCGGTTCCTTTATCTACAAGGATGTTGCCTAAACCTATTGATACTGGTACTGTACTGCCTCTAAGGATAATTCCTACCTCTATGATATGTATGTTGTTTCCCAAGCCGATACCGGTTAAAGGAAAAGAGGTCCTGATTCCAGACCCAGACATGGAGGAAAGGAATCAAAGGCGCAAATAAGACATTAAAAAGCGGTGATCAAATATGTACTTCTTGGCATAGACCAAGGGTATGAACAAGGATATCTTAGATGACGACTGCTCAGATGTCATGGTCATCATTCAAGAGGAGGAGGACAATAACAACCCCTTCATCACAGCTGTCCACCATGACTTGACCCTTGTCAATTCGAGCAGCACTCCTTGTATTTGCCGAAAAGGGTAGAAAATCCCTCTGCCCTGTAGATAGCAATAACTACTTACTTTTGTTGCATAGTATTAACAGTTGTTTTTGTCATTTCATGCTAACACTCTGTATGATTAAACAGTTTCATATAGTAAGTGAAAGCATTTTATTTCAGGACTCTAAAGTTAGATATGTCTAAACTTGCTGATGGAGTGCTTATTCTTCACAAGGACTACAACTTTAATGTAAAGTTGAACTCTGAATTGATGGAGATTGAGAAAGAGGACTATGAGGTGCTTCAAGAGATCAAAGAATGGGTTAAAGACAAACCCAAGCCAAATCTTGATCAAACCACCTCTTTTAACCTCGGAACCTCAGAAAACCCCAAACAAATCCAGATTGGTACGAACCTTACTCCAAGCCAAATGAATGATATGGTTACTCTATTAACCCAATTCCAGGATGTGTTTGCATGGTCTCATGAAGACATGGTCGGCTTGTCAACTGACATCGTCATTCATCGCCTCCCCAACAAAGAGGGATTCAAGCCAGTCAGACAGAAACTCAGGCGATTAAAACCTGAGTGGAGTCTGAAAGTCAAAGAAGAAATAGTGAAACAATTTCAAGTCAACATCATCATGGTATCAATATACCCTGAGTGGCTGTGACACCCCCAAATTCTGACCTCCACTTGTTCACCCGAATTCGGTTCGTCACGGTTCTTAAAGTATTACCATAATAACTAAAATCATATATTTACAACGAAAGATCTAATTTAAAATAATATACAACGATTTATTATAATTATTCCCCCAAGTCTCGCAACCTACAGTACTTAATAGATTACATAATAACATTGAATAAAGACTTATTACATAATCCTACTTAAGTTTAAACATAGTATGCAAATAGTCTTAATACAACATGATAGATTTAAACATAAAGGGACAAGCTAGTCGGTAGCCTTGCCCTTGTCTTTCCCAGATACACCTCCCTGTTCCGCCTTAACTGAACGGTTTTAAATAAGCAAGAATGAGCACAAATTTCCCAGCAAGTAATATACAACAAGGATAATAGTTTTATAACACAAGTGTGAAATATCGAAGTATCATCTCTAAGATAGTTCAGAGTTTCATAATAACATAATGAATAATGAATATCAATAATTCTTGGAATAAGAACGATAATTCAATATAAATCAACAGAGATATATGAATTCAAAGGCTATCAAGGTATCCGACTGGATAACAATTTATACTAAGCAGTCACTAAGGACTATTGAACATCTACTAGAATTACCAATATTAAACTAATAACCCAAAAGAAACAAGTACTATAGAGGATCAGTCTACAATACTCTGAGTTATGCATAACACCACAGTAATAATATACTCATGTGTTGGGGTTTCCAACAACATACATTCCCCTTACCATAAGGGTTGTTCAACTCAGTCTTTAATATTTCCGCACCAATCAATTGATTTGGACAGCTTTATAAATATGCATATAGTCTAGCCGAATCAAATGGCATCGAATCTTTCACAATATTCAAGAACAATACCAAGTTCATCATGAGCAATAGTTTACACAAGAGTTTAAGCATACTAGCTCGATTGAACAAATAAGTAGGATAACTTACATTCAAAGAGATAAGTTTACGATATTCGCTGGAATAAGTAATGCAAGAGTTTAGAATACTTGCACAATGTAAAGTAGGGTTCGGATACTTGCCTTACGCGTAGTTTATCCACGTTAAGAAATCAACACTTTCGAATCCTATTTATAGCGAATTATATGTTTAAGATGTTCATTAGCTAACATAATCTTTAATCAAGCTTGGTATGATTCAATTATGCACATAAAGTACAAAATCAGTTTATACGTCATCACAAGTTCAACTCACGTATCTTTGTTTTGATATTATGTAAACACCCTTTTTAAACTTATTAATCGAAAGTTATGAATAACCTTCATTTCTATCATATGGCATGTTCCTTATCCCATTACATAGCATGTTGATCATATATTACAAGTTAAAGACATCATATAGGCATGCGTCAAACATCAGTTCAAAAACAGAACTCAATTATTACGTCACAAGACGGCGGTCAATGCTCGCTGTCTGTGCCTAGGGGACGACGTAGTTGCTACTTGCCCCCTCGCTGCATCAGATCGAAATGTTGTTCATAGCTTCATTTCCACTTTAACATACCATTTACACCTATAGTCTAATATACATGCATGCTAGAAGCTTTCACATACCACTTTACCATTCTTGTGTTTATTTTTTTATAAGTTTAAACTTACATTTCTGATGGAATTCAAGCAAAACATTATCAAGCGGTTTTAAACCACCTCTAGCATCTTAGGTACCATACAAGTTAACTGGTCCAAGATTAGATTTCAAAACTGGCCAATTCATGATAGAAATGGCTGGCAATGCCGCCATGGCTAAACTTAGATTCCAAGTAAATTTGCGCCATCTTTTGGCTTTGCCAAGATTCAGCTGCTGCCTTGTGGTTTTTGTCTAGCTTGACCAAAACAATCATACATGATATATTTATCATGTTAAGGGTCTTTTCATGCTTCTCAAGTCAATCTAGGTTCCCTTTTATAATATATTTCTAAATTAAACATTTCGACAAGTTAAGGCCATTCAAGGTCGTAAAACCACAAAGTTTATCATGCCTACTCTCAAAACATACAAGATAGTTATAACACTCATATTAGACATGCTTGTGAGTATTCATAACACATGTGTGAAACTAACAACGCTTTAGTTAAAAATATGCTTTGTTTAGGTTTTTCTTGAAAATATGATACACAAGCATGGTATGTAAGACCCCAACTTTTATAAATAAAGATGAATTTTCTATAAATATTATTTTTGAATATTATGGAGTAAATTTGATATAATGTTATAGTTGTGGGTAATATTTATAAATTTTGTAAAGTAAACAAGTTGTTATAAAATATTCGTTTATTCTGGGAATATTCTTTTGTGGGGAATATTCAGACGACGGCAAGACAATCATCAGTGGACCCCATTAACGGAATTATCATTTGATTGAAAAAACGATAAAAAAAATACTTTTATGAAAATAACTATGAGAGGTGTTACCGTTAAAACTATTAAACTACCGGTAGTAAAAGTACGAAGAATACGCTGGTGGTTGCATAGTAGTAACACTCAAGATTGATTATCGATGCTTACGTGAGAAGTCACTCACTATACTCAATTATTCAAGCACAAAGAATTCACGTGATCATATCTCTTATATTATTGATTCAATTATTGTCACAATATCATCTCAGATAATATGTTATATTATTAAATCAATAATTGAGAAGACAAGTTATAAATGATTAATAATTGTTGAAAGATTAAATATGTGTTGATTAAAAATAAAATGATTTGTGGTAATATTTATTCAATCCTTGATGTATATAAAGAGTCTATTATGAGACGTTTGTGGTAAGTTTGGTTATTTTATGGGGGCCCATATGTCATCATCTAAGAGTCTCTTCGTCAATAGTAATTACCTTCACAATAGTAATTACCTTCGTCAATAGTAACTACCTTTACCAGACGTCAAACCATTTGCCGCTTTTTATATTACAAAGGTCGAACCAATTGTTGTTTCACATTACAAGACGCCAAACCACTTTTCTTTTCACATCACCGGTCGTCAAGCCACTTGCCTTTTCACATTTCAAGTGCTAAGCTAGAAATCTTCTATAAATAGAGGCCTAGTGCTTCATTATTTTCACTTAATTCATTCAAGCTTATAGAGAGAGAAAGTATAGAAAGAATAAGAGAGAAAGAAGAAGAGTATTCTCGTTACTACACTACCGCAGATTCAATCTACTACTAATGTAAGGGGTGTTATTCTTTCTTATTCATGAAGAGAACTATTGTTATTCCCGCCGCTTATTATTACATTGGAATAACTCAGATAATGTGATTTACCCTATACTTGGTGACATTCTTCTATTATTCTCATTGGAACATCCTCGCTCGTGTGTTTTACACCGGACCGGGTTAAAATCTTTATTATTATTATTCATTGGTTGGATCATCTTGTCTCGTGTGTTTTACACCGGACCGGTTAAAATCTTTATTATTCTGTTTGAACATCATCCTCGTGCTTGCAAAATTTTGCCCGACCGGTTCCGTTATTATTATTCTCGTTGAATAACTCGCCTATGCAAGCATCGCATGCATGGTGATTTCTTTTGTTATTCCATTCTTTATTATACTCGGTTGGTTAAAGTTTTGACTTCTATAATCCATGAAATTAGTAGAATATCCTCGATATTTGCGCTTCATCCAAAGATCTTTTTATGGAAATATTCTTCCGATCATTCTTGAATTTTACTCTACAAAGCAAAGTATCATGTTAACAATTTGGACATTATTAGTTCTGGATAAATTAATTCTTGAACTTGTTTTTATTGAATTCTTATATCATTGTCATCATCCTCATGTTTATATTATGTTGAAAGTCATCTGTGGCCTGTAGTGCATAGATGGACTTGGTATGATTATGACCAGGGATTATTCGGTGTAATCATGACCGTAATGTTACGAATGATGTGGTAAAAGTTATCATTGTCCCGTAGTGCATTGATGGACAGTTGTTGGCATGATCATGACCATTAATGAATACACGAATGTCCTTGGCTGTAGTGCATGGATAATTTGTGGTCGTGATACTAAAGAATATCCTCGTCAGTCAGAAAAGTGTGGGTGATTCGATGATGTGGATTATTTATTGTCGAGTCCCAAAGAATAAAAGTCATGAAAAACCTTTTAAATCATAAAAGATAGTAGATTTTATTCTCTACTTGACTCTTTTAATGGATTGCTTATTCCGCTGCAGTTAAACTTGATGTTGTTATATTTTATCAGTTTAACACTGTTGAAGGCTAACGATAATTTATTCTGCATTATCTTAGTCATAATATTTCTTACTGGGCTAGTTGAGCTCACCCTTTCTTTCACTGTTTTCTTCAGGAAATGAGAATATAGCAGGGACTAGTCGGGGAACGGTGTGACGGTCCAGAGGATAGCATTAGTAGTCCTCACTATTCTGTGAAATAATGTGTTAATTATTGTAATGAGGACTCCTTTTAAGTTTGTATAATCTCTAGTAGACAATAATTGTATTCAAACTCACAGTTATGTGTTGTCGTATTGTACACAACAGTTGTATTAGTAAGTTGTATTTGAATTTTGTACCATGTATCTGACGACCCAAGATGGGTGATGTATACCTAATTTTGGGGGCGTCACAGTTGGTATCAAAGCTTAGGGATATGATCCCTGGCTAAGATGTGAGAATAGTACTAGGAGGGGAGAAACGGGGAATTCCTTCGCTAGTATGACCTACCTAAGTTTATGTGGTATTTAATTGGTCGGTCAGAATTTAGGGATAATATGTTACATGTCAATTAACCTTTGTTTTGTGGCGATTCTCGAAAATGACATCCGAGAATGTTGAGAATAGCAATGGAGCACAAAGCACCGCTGATTCACCACATATCAATAATCGTGGATAATGTGCATCAGGAAGGCGACAATCCTCATACAAACAACAACACTGACCAAATGATGAATGATCAAATGTTCAGGAGCTTTATGCAATTCATGCAACAGCAGGCGAGAGCGGCTCCTATCCAAAATGCAGGTGGAAACACTGGAAACTCTCGGGCGGTCACCGCTAAGCAGTTCAAGGAGCTTGGACCACCGGAGTTTAAGGGAGAGCCAAAACCACTTATGGCGGATGCATGGATAAAGCAGATCACCAAGATATTTGATGTTTTGGGATGCTCCGAGGAACAAAAGGTTCCCTTCACGCCTTTATATTGCAGCGCGAGAGGCAGACATCGGTGGAATCGGTAAAACGTACTCAACCTGCCGTACTGAAGATGTCTTGGGATAAGTTCCAAGAGCTGTTCAACGACAAATACTTTCCCAAAAGTATTTATCACATGAAGGAGGTGGAGTTTATCAAGTTGGAACAAAACAATATGACCGTGTCGCAATACGAGGCTAAATTTGCGGAGTTATCCTGGTTCAGGCCCCACTTGGTGGATAATGAAGAGAGAATGACACGGATGTTTTTAAGAGGTTTGAAGCCGGAGATACGCCAACATCTTATTTCTCATAAACTGTGTTTATATTCAGATGTTGTAAATAGGGCTCGATTAGTGGAGCGCTTATAACGAGTCAATCTTAACTAAAAGAGAGAGAGCAACCGCTTGCAAAATGATAATACCAATGAGAGAGAAGCCATCAAGCGGTGACAACAAGCATGGATGGAATCAACAGCCGTAAATGGTAACCACTTCTGTGGTAATCGGGTACAAAACAATAAGAATGGACATTTCAAGAAGAGGAGATTCAACAATGATGGAAAGACGTCAGCACCAGCACCTGTCGTTAAGGAAGGAGAACGACCACCTATCATATGTTTCAAATGCGGAGGGGAGGAGCACATCAGTCCAAACTGCGCGATCTCGTCCAAAGCATGTTATAATTGTGGAAGAGAAGGTCACTTAGCCCGATTTTGTCATTCACCGAAGACAAATTCAGCTAGGATGGAGGCACCAAAGGCCGTCCCAGAAAAGTCAAAACCGTTAGTGCAAGGGAGAGCGTTTGTTGTGACCTCCCAGAAAGAAAGGAACCCGAATGAGGTCATCACGGGTAAGCTTATCATAAACTCTAACGAAATCTATACTTTATTTGATACCGGTTCTACCCATTCTTTTATTTCTCCTACTTGCGCTCATCGATTAAATTTGACTCCGGAGAAATTAGACTTTGACTTATCTGTGGAAACTCCGTTGGGAGAAACCTTCATTACATCCACTGGTTATAAGTCTTGTTTGGTTCAAATCAGTACCCTCACATTACCTGTAGATCTTATTTCATTGAAAATACTTGCATTTGACGTGATTCTAGGAATTGATTGGTTAACTACTCATTATGCAAAAATTGATTGTTTTCGTAAGGTTGTTAGCTTTCATATTCCTAATCAACCTATTATGCGAATTCAAGCGACCAAACCATTAAAATCAATCACGGTCATCTCAAGCCATAAAGCTATTCGTTTATTGAAAAACGGATGTCAAGCTTTCTTAGCTCATGTCACAGATTTAAACAAAAATACGTCAGTTTTGAACGATATTTCTATTGTTAATAAATTTCCGACGATTCCCTCAAGAACTTTCCGGCCTACCCTCGAAAGTGAAATTGAATTTTGTATCGACCTTGAACCCCAGACAAAACCCATTTCCAAAGCCCCATATCGAATGGCTCTATTAAACTTCAAGAGTTAAAGACCCAACTGCAGGAATTGTTAGACATTGGTTTTATTCGTCCTAGTACTTCTCCTTGGGGTGCTCATGTTCTATTCGTGAAGAAGAAAGATGGGAGTATGCGACTTTGTATTGATTATCGAGAGTTAAATCATGTCACCATCAAAAATAGGTATCCATTGCCACGTATTGATAACCTGTTTGACCAGTTGCAAGGAGCCAAATTCTTTTCAAAGATTGATCTTCGTTTCGGATATCACCAATTGAAGATTAGAACCGATGACATTCCAAAGATTGCTTTCAGAACTCGGTACGGGCATTATGAATTCCTAGTTATGCCCTTTGGATTGACTAATGCTCCTACTGCCTTCATGGATATGATGAACCGAGTATCAAGGAATATTTGGATCACTTTGTGGTCGTCTTTATTGATGACATCCTTATTTATTCCAAAAGTCGTGAAGATCATGAGCAACACTTGAGGCTGACACTCCAAAAGCTTCGTGTATACAAGCTTTATGCCAAGTTTAAGAAATGCGAATTCTGGCTTGAGAAAGTTGCATTCCTTGGGCACGTAGTATCAAGTCATGGAATATCTGTTGACCCAGCAAAGATTGAAGCAATTCAAAGCTGGGAGCAACCTAAATTAGTGATCGAAGTACGTAGCTTTTCGGCTTAAATTTGGTTATTATCGGAGATTCGTGGAAGGATTTTCTCTAATCGCTACTCCATCGACTCAAATTTGACTTCGGAAAGATACAAAGTTCTATTGGAGCGAAGAATGTGAGAAGAGTTTTCAGGAACTCAAGAGGAGACTCATTTCGGCACCTGTTCTGACAATACCATCTGGCTCGGAGGGATTTGTCATCTACAGTGATGCTTCGGGAAAAGGATTGGGATGTGTTCTCATGCAACATGGAAAAGTCATAGCCTATGCCTCAAGAAAACTCAAAGAATATGAGAGGAATTATCCTACTCATGATCTAGAGTTGGTAGCTGTTGTCTTCGCACTAAAGATTTGGAGGCATTACTTGTATGGGGAGAAGGTGGAGATCTTTACGGATCATAAAAGCCTCAAATATTTCTTTACTCAAAAGGAACTCAACATGCGATAACGACGTTGGCTTGAATTGTTGAAAGATTATGATCATACCATCCAATACCATCCTGGAAAAGCGAACGTGGTAGCCGACGATCGAGTAGAAGATCATATGCAAGTACGAAAAGCGATATTGTCAACAATAAAGGCCCATTTTGTGTGACTTTCAAAGGATGGAGATAGAGTTAAAGACTCAGTGGACCCATGTGATGATGGCGAATATACGAGTAGAACCGACTTTAATCGAAAAAGTTAAAGTTGCTCAAGTTACAGACCTGGAGCTGATGCGTATGAGGAAGAAAATGCAAGAAGGTGATATACCGAAAGCAAGAATCAGTGAAGAAGGAATACTTCGAGTCAACTCCAGACTTTGTGTTCCTAACGACCCTGATTTAAAGTATAAAATTATGATGGAGGCGCACAACACACCGTTTGCAATCTATCCTGGGAGTACCAAAATGTATCATGATATTCGTCATACATTTTGGTGGAGCAATATGAAGAGAGAGATAGCGTTGTTTATCTCAAGGTGTCTAACTTGTCAACGAGTTAAAGCGGAGCATCAAGTACCAAAAGGTCCATTGCAACCACTTGAAATTCCGAATGGAAGTGGGAGCACATTACCATGGATTTCAAGCACGGCCTTCCTAAGGTTTCTCAAGGCATAGATGCGATTTGGGTCATTGTTGATAGATTGACCAAGTCCGCCCATTTCTTACCGACACGAGAAACTTATACACTTGAACGTCTTGCTCAGATGTACATAAACGAGATTGTAAGATCGCATGGTATGCCAAGTATCCATAGTTTTCGATCGAGACCCAAGATTCACTTCACGATTTTGGGTTAGTTTACAAAAAGCTATGGGCACAGATTTCACGATTTAGCTCAAGATATCATCCTCGAGACCGGACGGACAATCGGAGAGGACTATTCAAACTCTTCAAGATCTATTAAGACTCGTGTCCTTGATTTCAAGGAAGTTGGGACAAGTTCTTACCATGGTGGAGTTTTCCAACAACAACAGCTTATCAAGCAAGTATTGGCATGGCTCCATTTGAAGCGTTGTATGGAAGAAAGTGTCGTTCTCCAAGATCTTTGGGATGAGGTGGGTGAAGCAATGTTGTTGGGACGGAGTTGGTACGTATGACTACGAAAAAGATTCAAACGATCCGACAACGATAAAAACCTCACAAGATCGACAAAGAGTTATGCCGATCTTCATCGAAAGGACGTGGAATTCGATATAGAGATCATGTGTTGTTGCGTGTTGCTCCATGGAAAGGAGTTACGAGATTTGGAAAGAGAGGAAAACTCAATCCTCGATTCATCGGCCCATTTTAATCCTCGATCGAGTAGAACTCGTGGCTATAGACTCGCTTTTACCGCCAAGTATGTCTCGTGTTCATAACATTTTTCACATATCCATGTTACATAAATATGTGAAAGACCCAACCACATTATTGAAGTTAGAACCGGACGAAATAGCGGAAGATTTGACGTATGAAGAGGTTCCTGTTCAAATCTTGGATAAGAAGGAACATATTCTACGCTCCAAGGTTATACCTCAAGTCAAAGTTTTGTGGAGAAACCACGATGTTGAGGAAATGACTTGGGAGTTAGAATCAAATGAAATCAAGGTATCCTTACCTCTTCGACATACCTGTAGTGCGCACCCTAATTTTGAGGGCAAAATTTCATAAGAAGGGAGGTTGTAAGACCCCAACTTTTATAAATAAAGATGAATTTTCTATAAATATTATTTTTGAATATTATGGAGTAAATTTGATATAATGTTATAGTTGTGGGTAATATTTATAAATTTTGCAAAGTAAGCAAGTTGTTATAAAATATTCGTTTGGTGGGGAATATTCTTTTTATCTGGGAATATTCGTATGGATCTAACACAATCATTAGTGAACCCCCATAACAAAATTATTGCCGGATTGAGAAAACGACAAAAATACTTTTTATGAAAATAACTACGGAGGTGTTACCGTTAAAACCGTTGAACTACGGTAGTAAAAAAGTACGAATAATGCGTGGTTGCATAAGTAGTACACTACAGTATTGATTATTGATGTTTATGTGAGAAGTCACTCACCTATACTCAATTATTGCTACGATAATTCACGCATCATATCTCTTATATTATTGATTCAATTATTGTCACAATATCATCTCAGATAATATGTTATATTATTAAATCAATAATTGAGACGACAAGTTATAAATGATTAATAATTGTTGAAAGATTAAATATGTGTTGATTAAAATAAAATAATTTGTGGTAATATTTATTCAATCCTTGATGTATATAAAGAGTCTATTATGAGACGTTTGTGGTAAGTTTGGTTATTTTAATAAATATATGTCATCATCTAAGAGTCTCTTCGTTAATAGTAATTACCTTCGTCAATAGTAATTACCTTCATCAATAGTAATTACCTTCGTCAATAGTAACTTCCTTTACTGGGACGTCAAACCACTTGCATCACCATTCGTCAAGCCACTCGCCTTTTCACATTTCAAGTGCTAAGTTTAGAAATCTTCTATAAATAGAGGCCTAGTGCTTCATTATTTTTCATGAATTCATTCAAGCTATAGAGAGAGAAAGTATAGTAGAGAATAAGAGAGAAAGAAGAAGGGTATTCATTGTTACTACACTACTACAAAGATTCAATCTACTACTAATGTAAGGGTGTTATTCTTTCTTATTCATGAAGAGAACTATTGTTATTCCATCGCTTATTATTACATTGGAATAACTCAGATATGCGGTTTACCTATACTTGGTGACATTCTTTTTATTATTCTCGTTGGAACATCCATGCGTGTGTGTTTTACGGACTACATTGGTTCCATCTTTATTATTATTCGGTTGGAACATCCTCATTCGTGTGTTTTACAGGACCGGTTAAAATCTTTATTATTCATTGGAACATCCCGTCTTTTGCAAATTTTGCTCGACCTAGTTCCATTATTATTATTCGTTGGAATAACTCGTTTATGCGCAATCTTCGCATGCATGGTGATTTCTTTTGTTATTCCATTCTTTATTATACTCGGTTGGTAAAGGTTTTGACTTCTATACTCCATGAAATTAGTAGAATATCCTCGATATTTGCACTTCATCCAAGATATCTTTTTATGGAAATATTCTTCCGATCATTCTTGAATTTTACTCTACAAAGCAAAGATCATGTTGATAATTTGGACATTATTAGTTCTCGGATAAATTAATTCTTGAACTTGTTTTATTGAATTCTTATATCATTGTCATCATCCTCATGTTTATATTATGTTGAAAGTCATCTCGTGGCTCTGTAGTGCATAGATGGACTTGGTATGATTATGACGGGATTATTGATTGTAATCATGACCGTAATGTTACAAATGATGTGGTAAAAGTTATCATTGGCTTGTAGTGCATTGATGGATGAGTTGTTGGCATGATCATGACCATTAAAGAATACACGAATGTCCTTAGTCAGTAGTAGTATGGATAATTTGTGGTCGTGATACTAAAGAATATCCTTAGTCAGTGCGGGGGTGATTCGATGATGTGGATTATTTATTGTCGAGTCCCCCGATAAAAGTCATGAAAACCTTTTAAATCATAAAAGATAGTAGATTTTATTCTCTACTTGACTCTTTTAATGGATTGCTTGTTCCGCTGTAATTAAACTTGATGTTGTTATATTTATCAGTTTAACACTGTTGAAGGCTAACGATAATTTATTCGCATTATCTTAGTCATAATATTTCTTCTTGGGCTAGTTGAGCTCACCCTTTCTTTTCTTTGTTTCTTCGTGAAATGAGAACATAGCGAGGACTAGTCGGGGAACGGTGTGACGGTCCAGAGGATAGCATTAGTAGTCCTCATTATTACGTGAAATAGTGTGTTAATAATTGTAATGAGGACTCCTTTTGAGTTTGCATAATCTCTAGTAGACAATAATTGTATTCAAACTCAATTATGTTTTTTTTGTATTATTGTACACGACATGTTGTATTAGTAAGTTGTATTTGAATTTTGTACCATGTATCCGACGACCCAAGATGGGTGATGTATACCTAATTTTGGGGCGCCACAACTGGTATCAAAGCTTAGGGATATGATCCTGGCTAAGATGTGAGAATAGTACTAGGAGGGAGAAAGCGGGAAATTCTTCGCTAGTATGACCTACCTAAGTTTATGTGGTATTTAATTGGTCGGTTAGAATTTAGGGATAATATGTTACATGTCAATTAACCTTTGTTTTTGTGGCAAGATGTCGAAAATGACATTCGAGAATGTTGAGAATAGCAATGGAGCACAAAGCGCATCGTTGATTCACCACATATCAATAATCAGGATAATGTGCATCAGGAAGGCGACAATCCTCATGCAAACAACAACACTGAACAAATGATGAATGATCAAATGTTCAGGGGCTTTATGCAATTCATGCAACAGCATAGTGTATCAATAATTGTAATGAGGACTTATTTGAGTGTGGATATTGTCTAAAAGACAATATTTGTATTTAAACTCACAACATAAGTGTTGTCATATTTTGCACAACAATTGTAATAATAAAGTTGTAGTTATTTCTGTACCATGTATTTGGCGACTCAGAATAGGTTGGGTGGATTGGACCTATTTTGGGGGCGTCACATCTTCAATCCTCTAATGTTGGAGATGAGAGAATGTAGTAGATGATTGAATGAATAAAACCATGACTATCATCCTCTATTTATAGTGCTAGATAAAGTCCTAAATCCTATGGGAATTAGAAATCCAAATCCTAAAAGAAATTACAAATCATAACAAGTTTCCATAAAAAAATATAATCTAACTTGGAAATAAATATTAGTCTAAAAGATATCCTAAATCTAATAGAAATATCAATCCAATTCCATGTAGAAATCTGCCAAAATATGTTTTTAGAAACTTTCCAAAAATCCAAGATTTCCCAATTTTCCCGCTCAAATTCGCTCGGGAGAATTTCCATTCCCTATTGCGACGTCATTTGGTAAAAACAAGCATAACTTTTGATCCAGAAGGAGTTACGGAGCCTAATACCTATCAAATCAAAGCTCTCGACGAGGTATACAACTTTTATTTTTTGAGAATTGATGGATTCTGGCTGCATCAAGGTCGAAATCGGGCTCCAAGTGACTGTTGTGTAAATTGCAACTTCCAAACTTTGAGGTTCAACGTCCATTTGGTAAAAAGATCATAACTTTTTCATATGAACTTCGATTGGGACGATTCAAGATGTTCCAAAAATCTAAGGAAGAGCTCTACAATAAAATCTAAGTCCCAAGCCAAGACCATGCATCCAATTTAATGCTAAAAACCCTGCAATTTTCACTTTTTTCCTTATTTCAGTTCCAATTCTTCTTAAAATCATTAAACACCTTAATAAGCTCATATACACATGAAACATGCAATTAAATTAAACATAAAAGAATCAAAATAAATGAATAATATGCACTCATCAGCGATCATAGGCCTGACTATGCTTGTAAGGGTCCCCCGAACCATCATAACTTTCCATATGAGGGGGCTTCTTGTTCAGATTTGCCTTCTCCTGCATAATCTCTGGGGAGAAGGGTGAAGAGAACTTGACCGGGGTCACCCTATTTTAATTTTCCCTTTCCTGCTTGACGTCGGCTAACTATTTCTCCAGTTCAGCCAACTTCTTGGCCAACTCCTCTGTTCCGCTTCTTTAGAGAGAAGGATTCCTTCGGCCCCTCCTTTCCTCTGGAGATGCATCTCGCCTCGGATGAGCCACATGTCGCCTGCTATCAGAACTCGCCGCTCTAGATCGGCTCCATCTCATGTTTCCAATGTGACGAGGCTCATCCAGACGATGAGTTCTGGAGTGGTCCCAGGGCGATCGACCCCTCGATCGTCTCATCCAACTGCTCTTATCCCGAGAGTGACTCCGAAGCCTTCCCTCAATTTGTCTGACACTGTCCAGAGGATGAGTCTTAGACTGAACCTCCGGTGACCGACCCTGCCTTCAGCTATGACTGGAAGCACCATCCTCATTTCCATTGATCAAATGCTCCATCTGCTGATCCATCTCCTTCCGTTGCGTGGACAGAGCCCTTAAATCATCATCGGTATCCTAGGCTTTTTTGGACAAGATCAACCTCCTTTAATCATGACCATCATCATGGGGTCATGTTTGGGACGACACATCCTTAACACGAGCCCCACGACTAGCGTTTCTGCTGGGAGTTGAGAACAGTCTCAACCTGACGTCACCCCTGTCTAAGTCATCGTGTCCCACCGAACGACCTTGGGACCCCAACCTGTCATAGATGCTCTTGGACAGTCTCAATCTGTCTTTAACTATTCCTCTTTGCCGAATGGATCCATCCGTTGTGGATTTTCCAACTTCTAAAATTGTCTTGTTGTTCACCATGGATCCACCTGGAAAATTCTCAATGATGATTGAAAATCAACACTAGCAGCCCTCCTTCTAGCGCCAATGTTAACGCCAAGATTCGTCCACGCGCCCTAATCACCAAAAGCGCATCCAATCCTGCACAGAAACGGTATGCACACTGAAAGCTTGATGGCTTGGGCCGCCGGGGGATAGCTCCGGTGTGAGAAAAAGTACAGGGTGAACAAGGTTTAACAATGGAGGCAAAAAGTTGTAGTGCTAAAAAATAATAATGAGTTGTGTGTGTACCTTAGAATCAGTGTCAAGCCTTGTATTTAGAGCGGTCTTACCACCTATTCAGAGTACTTTCCCGTATTGGATTAGGGTTCCTCATTAGGTATAATTCCCTAATAGGATTGTATAAAATCCCCTAAAAATAAAGAAGTTGGTTCAAACCCCATCACTTCCACCTGGATTTAGAAACCAAGTATAATAAGAATCCTTGATTCCTTAAAATACTCCAACTATCAAAACAGAATCCTACATGGATTCAAACCCCATGTGGACTTCAACCCACCATGCAAATCGGACCCGATGTATCGTGGCCCAACAATATGTAATTTAATATTTACCCGGATTGTTTTTATACTTCGTGTATATATGTGGAATTAAATGTCTTACTTTCTCACTCCTTTAATATAATTTGTTTTAGAGTTGTGCACAAGTATTAAAAAAATGATTGTATAGTATTAAATATAATATGAATTATCTATATTGTCCTTGTATTAGAAAAAGAAAGTATTATTTATTGGACAAAAAATAGTGAGAGAACCAAAATTATAATTAATACTTGGGGTAATATTAAAAACTAAGAAATTAATACTTACTTGAAATTCTCAAACGACAAATATTAAGAGACAAAAAACATTTCTCTAAAACGAATTATAATAAGAGACAAATGAAATATTTTGCAAATATGTTGCGTTCACAGTTACGATGAGAAAGAAAATGAAATTTCCTTTTCTTATAAATATTTATAGTAGCATGGACATTATAAGAACTTAAATTTTCACCTATACTGATAGACTCTACGGCACACTTGCATGAGTAGGTCGTTGCCCATATCGTTTCTAGAAATGTCATAGGATGAATCGCTCGCAAAAGCATAACTATACCCCTCGCTTATATGTAAGCGGTAATCTTGGTACAATTGCTCACGCTAGGAAATCTGTGTTTTGAATGGACACCAACAACACCTTCATCCCTCGCTTATATTGAAGCGGTAATCTTGGTACAATCGACGATTAATGCGGTAGAAAATGCCACAAACAACTATGTATTGTTTTATGATAAGTCAAACTTGAATATCAAAGAAAAACTAAGAAAGTAACAATTAGGAATTCTTTAAAGAACCAAAATTGGAGAATAATCTCACAAGAATATTATAAAATCTGAATTGTATTGAATGTTGTATGAATTACATTCATAAATCTTATTCATACTAACTACGAAACCCTAGAATCCCACAAAGATATAACAAGTAATTTAGAATCTAACTCTAATCCAAAAGTAACCTAATTATAATAGGAATTTGAAAATAAATTCTTTTTTAGTTACACATCAGCTGAACTATGACCTACTCAGGGTGTCATGTCATCAATTTCTAACGTAACTGGTCCAACTGAATGGAAATAAAAAAAATTAATAGTTTAATCATCTAATTGACAAAATTGAAAGGTATATCACCAAAGTGAAATAAGGCCCATAATTGTAACTCCCTCAAACTCAATATATCTTCAAACACGACTACGAAAACAGAATCCCACATGAAGTCAAACCTCACGTGGACTGCAACCCACCATACAAACAGGGCCCAAAATATTATGGCCCAACAGATATAAAATATGGGCACAAGAATTTACGTGCAAACTCAATTGAGAAAAAACCACGGAGAGAATATATCATTAAAATATAAAATATGGGCACACGAATTTACACTATATTGTTCTTCAAACGATCTACATATATCATTAAGGTCGAACATATCAATTATTCAAATATCGACCTCAAATATTGGTTTACTTTAGCTTATCTTAACTTATTTCATAATTTACAATGTTTGGGTTTTATAACTCGCACAACGTACTTAACTTTATACACCTCGGTATTTTTATCTTTTAACTTCGTTCATAGTTTATACCTTAATTCAAAAGTCCCATTATGCTTATCTATATTAATAAGATAGAACTCATTTTGAATTTGGGCGGGAAAGCACAAAGACGGTTCAGATTCATTCTAATTGATTTGAGCGGAAAAGGGTGGTGGGGGAGGAATGAGGAGAGAGGAAATGAAAGTGAGATTGTTGAAACGGAGAGAGAGGGAGGATTTCGTTATGTCGTGCCTTCAGGCATGGATAATTACTAGTGTTTTATATTGTGACGCCCCCAAAATTAGGTATACGTCACCCATCTTGGGTCGCCACTTACATGGTACAGAATTTAAATACAACTTACTAATATAAGCACGCGTGTATACAATACGATATAAACCGTGAGTTTGAATACAAATATTGTCTACTAGATATTATACAAACTCAAAAGGAGTCATCATTACAATTATTATCACACTATTTCACAGAATAGTGAGGACTACTAATGCTATCCTCTAGACCATTACTCCGTTTCCCCGACTCGTCCTAGCTATATTCTCATTTCTGAAGAGAACAGTGAAAGAAAGGGTGAGCTCAACTAGCCCAGTAAGAAATATTATGACTAAGATAATGCAGAATAAATTATCATTAGTCTTCAAAAATGTTAAACTGATAAAATACAATAGACAACCAGTTTAATCTGCAATGAATATGCAATCCATTAAAAGAGTCAAGTAAAAAATAAAGTCTACTATCTTTTAGGTTTTAAAGGTTTTCATCAATTTTTATCACTAAGACTCGGTTTAATGAATAAACCACAATATCCGATCATCCACGTACCACGGTCAAGGATTTTCATCAAATTATCAATGGTCATGACTATACCGAATCACCCTCGGTCATAATCATACCAAAACTATCCATCATCGCATTACAGCCACCGAGGACTTTTGTCACATCATTTATATCAAGCTATGATTATACCGAATGAACCTCGGTCATAATCATACTAAGTTCATCTATGCACGTAAGCCAAAGATAACTTTCAACATAATATAAATATGAGGATGATGACAATGATATAAGAATTCAATAAAACAAGTTTAAGAATTAATTTATCTAGGAATTATTAACGCCCAAATTGTCAACAAGATATCTTTGTTTTTGTAGAGTAAAATTCAAGAATGATCGGAAGAATATTTCCATGAAAAGATCTTTGGATGAAGCGCTTAAATATCAAGGATATTCCACTAATTTCATGGAGTATAGAAGTCAAAGATTTTAACCAATTGGGTATAATAAAGAATGGAATAACAAAAGAAATCACCATGCATGCGGTAAGATTGCGATGTAGCGAGTTATTCCAAATGTAATAATAATAACGGAAACGGTGTCGTGAAATTACACCGACGAGGATGTTCCAACAGTAATAATAAAGAATAAACCGGATCCGATGTAAAACACATAGATAGGATATTCCAACAGAATGATAAAGAGCGGAACCAGTCAGGTGTAAAATACATGATGCAGGATGTTCCAATGAATAATAAAGAGCGGAACCAGTAGGTGTAAAACACTACACATGAGGATGTTCCAATGTAATAATAAAGACGAATAATAGAAGAATGTCACCAAGTATAGGGTAAACCACGATACATGTGTTATTCCAATGTAATAAATAAGAATGGAATAACATAAGGATTTCACCAAGTATAGGTATCTGGATATACAAGTTATGTATAGGGTATGCCACTTTTACAAAAGTTATTCCAAATGAATAATAAAGAATGGAATAATGAAGTTCTCTTCATGAATAAGAAAGAATAACACCACTTACGTACAACAAATAATATTCCCTACCTTAGAAGAATGAATATTGGAAAAGTGAAGTAGCGAGAATACTTTTCTTCTTCTCTCTATAGTTTCTCTCTACAGAGTTTCTCTATGAATTAGGAAGAAAATAATGACGGAATGAGCTTCTATTTATAGGAAAATAGAATGCATAGTAATTAATCCATGAACGGTCCAGATTGATTTACTTTAATCTGACGGTCCATATTTAAAGCAAAATCTTTTAAATAAAATATCATATATTCTATTTATATAAAAACATTTTACTATGCAAACACTATGCAACACTATGCAAAACACTATGCAACACTATGCATAATAAAATATAATATATTCTATTTATAGAATAACTTTAATAAAGTATTACATTTTATATAAAAGATGTTTCGCATTTTATTACGTTAATAATACGAATAAAAAAACGTCATTATCGCTATAATAATTCATATTATTAATCGACAATAATGGAATCAAACCGAGTGACTTCTCACATAAGCATCAATAATCAATACCGTGTCTTACTACTATGCAACCACACACGTATTCTTTGTACTTTTACTATCGAGTAGTTCAACAAGATCAGCGGTAAAACTTCCGCCGTTATTTCAATAAAATATTTTTGTCGTTTTCTCAATCCGACAATAATTTTGTTGTGGGGTCCACCAATGATTGAGCCGTTGTACGAATATTCCCTGCTAAACCGAATATTCCCCGACCAATCGAATATTTTATAACAACTTGCTTACTTTGAAAAATTTATAAATATTACCCACAACTATAACATTATATAAAATTTATTCCATAATATTCAAAAATAATATTTATAGAAAATTCATCTTTATTTATAAAAGCTGGGGTCTTACAACCTTCCCTTCTTATGAAATTTCGCCCTCGAAATTAGGGTACGTACCTGATATGATAAAGAGGTGAGGATACCTTGAATACCTTTATCGTTAAAAATATTAAATTCATCTTTGCAATTCGCCAAAGATATTCATTAACAATTCATCTTTGCACTCTCTGCTAAAGATATATACAATCGTAAAACCAATAATCTTTGAGGCAATTTTAATAATAGTATCACAACCACGAATTATCCATGCACTACTGGCCAGGGATATTCGTGTTTTTAATTACGGTCATGATTATACCGAATAATCCCTGGTCATAATCATACCAAGTCCATCAATGTACTACGACCAAAGATGACTTTTACCACATCCATGAATTAATATTTCATTGCTGAGACTCAGCTCAATAATTAATCCACATCATCGAATCATCCCTGCACTACAGGCCAAGGATATTCTTTATTATCACGACCACGAATTATCCATGCACTACGTGCAAAGATAATCGTGTATTCATTAAGTATCGTGACCACAATTATCCATGCACTACGTACCCAAAGATAATCGTGTATTCATTAATATCACGACCACAAATTATCCATGCACTACTGCCAAAGATAATCGTGTATTCATTAGTATCAACGACCACAAATTATCCATGCACTACGGCCAAAGATAATCGTGTATTCATTAGTATCACGACCACAAATTATCTATGCACTACTACCAAAGATAATCGTGTATTCATTAGTATCACGACCACACAATTATCCATGCACTACGTGCCAAAGATAATCGTGTTTTCAATTACGGTTATAATTATACCGAACAATCCTCGGTCATAATCATACCAAGTCCATCTATGCACGTAATTTTGCGTATGACTTTCAACACAATATAAGCATGAAGATAATGATATAAAGAATCAATCAAATGAGATAAAGGATAAATATTAAACATTTATAATATAATTTATCCAGGATTCAAGAATATCCCCATGTTATCAATCACTTAATAATCTCATAATCTAATATCATTAATATTATAACAATATTTTAATCACTTCTTAAATTTATAAATAATTTATTTCAATTGTTTACGCTTTACCATATAATGCATTTAATCATTCAAAAATGTCATACTCATAAGATATCATCACCAATGATCAAATCCCTCATCAAAAAAAAATATATGCATATACTCTATATAGGATTCTCTAGCCATAAAATCCTATTTTCAACTTTGTTACTTCACATAACATATTTAACTCATATGTTCGTAACTAAACTATTTTCATAGAAAATACCAAATCAGTCCCAAATATATTTCTTTTCTGGGATTTAGCATAATATAGTCCCATAATGAACATACATTTTTCTCGGAATTTTTAAAATTCATTTACTATTTTTCAAAAATCAATTTCTAATTAATTCCTTAAGAAATTAGCTACCTCAAGGTTAACTCCAGAAATTCCCAAATCTTGGCAGGACCTTACACATGTTAATGTGAGCCTCTAGTTTAAATTTCATGGTCATCGGAGTTATAGAACTCCAGTTATAGCATTTTTCGTCAAAAAAACCTAAATATTGAAATGGTCATAACTTGCTCATTTTAAGTCGGAATGAGTTCATTTTTGGACACGATGTTCTTTATACCATATACTTTTATGTCCCAAAAGGCCTGAATTTTTTCTCACTAATTAAGTGGCCGAAACAGCCCTTACAAAAATGTGGCAGTAGTTTTTTGGACATTTTGAAGTTTTGACTCCTTTGCTAAAATCAGTCCACACGAAAATCTACAACACCTTTTTCATTGATTCCACTTGGATTAGTTAGGTAACTCATAGATCTAACTCTAGGACTTAACCACACTTAAAAATTCAAAATATAATAGGAGATTTGGTCAATTGAATTTCATGTTACGTTTTTTCACCAAAATCTGGTTTTTAACTCCTTGTGATTTTTAAGAAACTTTCATGTTTTCACATACTAACCAACATAACTCATCATAACACTTACTAATACCACGTATACCCATGATTTTCATTAGTCCAATGCTTTTATTATGACTTTCATCATAATCCACGTAAACAGATCCTTTTAGTTGAAGAAATATTTGAGGGTTTAAGAAATGGGTTTTTGTACTGAGGTCAATACAAAATTCGATTTCACGCTCTAGGGTAGGCTAGAAAGTCTTCAAGAATACGCCAGGAAATTTATTAATAATAGAAATATCATTCAAAATCGTGACTCTCATCCAAGACTTGGATAAGACGTCACATTGATACCAACCTGTGACTTCTATCCTTAACCTAGATAGCATCTCACAATGATACCTATAAACTTGCCATCTTCATTCACGATGTCGCCTACTGAAAGTCGGGCGATTGCATTCCACACAAGGAAGTCAACAACGAAAGGTTAAGGGCTCTTTACTTATGGCTTGATATGACAATAATTGACTTTAGTAGTTTGGTTACTTGAATTCGCACAACAAGTTGGTTATGAATATAAAAGCTAACAACCTTACGAAAAGCATGATGAGTAGTTAACCAATTGATTCCTAAAATCACATCAAAGGCCAGTATTTTTAAAAAAATAAGATCGACAAGTAACGTGAAAGTGTTTATTTGAATCAAACAAGATTTAAAAACAGTAGAGGTAACAAAGGCTCCTACTAACGAAGTTTCAACCAATAAGTCAAAGTCTAACTTCTCCGAGTCAAATTTAAACGTTGAACATAAACAAGAGAGATAAAATAATGGGTAGAACCAGGTATCTTATAAGGTATAGACTTCGTAATTTATAATTAACTAACTCGTGCTAACTTCGTTCGGGTTACTCGCTTTTTGAGAAGTCACGCAAAAACGCCTCCTTACACTCACCGATTTTGACTTTTTCGAATGGTCTTTGGTGTCTCCATCCTAGTTGAACTTTGTCTTGGTGAAGCGACAAAATCGGGCTAAGTGACCTTCTTTTCCATAATTATAACATGCTTTAGATGATGACATCGCGGTTTGACCGATATGTCCCTCCCTCCGCATTTGAAACATATGATAGGTGGTCGTTCTCCTTCCTTAACAACTGGGTCTTTGGTCTTTGGCGTCTTTCCATCATTGTTGAATTTCATCTTCTTGAAATTTCCATTCCTATTATCTTGGCCATGGTTACCACCGAAATGATAATTTCCCCACGATGGTTATCGTTGTTCGATGGCCGTTGCCACCGCATACGATTATTATTGTGTTGTTGGTCGTTACCTTTTGGTCAGGTTGACTCATTATCGCGCTCCAATAAGCGAGCCCTATTCACAATATCTCGAATACAAACAAAGTTTATGAGAAATTAGGTATTGACGTATATCGGGTTTCAAACCTCTTAAAACATTCGCGTCATTCGCTTCCTCATTATCGACCAAATGGGATGCAAACCGAGATAACTCGGCAAACTTAGCCTCATCTTGTGACACACGGTCATATTATTTTGCTCGACTTGATAAACTCCACCTCCTTCATGTGACGAATACTTTCGGGAAAGTACTTGTCGTTGAACGACTCTTGGAACTTCTCCCAAGACATCTTGAGTATGTCGATCTGGGTACGCTTTTTCTGATTCCCACCGATGAATCGCCTCCTCACGCAACATAAAGGTGGCAAATGGAACCTTTTGCTCTACGAGCATCCCAAGACATCAAATATCTTGGTGATCTACTTTAACCACGCTCGCCTTAAGTGGTTACGGCTTTCCCAAAAACTCCGGTGGTCTCAGCTCCTTGAATCGCTTAGCGGTGCCAATCGTAGTGGTTGCCATTATTTTCACCGCTTTATGAGCGAGAGGCGCTTCGTAAATGCGATGTTGCATGAATTCTAAAAACTCGTAAACGCATCAGTCGTTTCATCATTTGATCGGTGTTGTTGTTTACGGGAGGATTATCGCCATCCTCGTCGCACATTATCCACGGTTATTGATTCGTGGAGGCTTAACGGTCTCTGTGCTCCATTGCTTATCTCAACATTTTTGGATGCCATTTTCAAATCGCCACAAAACAAGGGTTAATTAACATGTCACATATTATCCTATACAATGGCCCGACCAATTAAATACCAAATAAACTTAGGTAGGTCATACTAGCGAAGGAATTTCCGTCTCTCTCCCTCCTAGTTCTTATCTCACATCTTAGCAGGATCATATCCTAAGCTCGATGCTGTTGTGACGCCCCAAAATTAGGTATACGTCACCCATCTTGGGTCGCCACTTACATGGTATGTAATTTAAATACAACTTACTAATATAAGCTGTCAGGTGTATAATACGACATAAAGCGTGAGTTTGAATACAAATATTGTCTACTAGATATTATACAAACTCAAAAGGAGTCCTCATTACAATTATTATCACACTATTTTACAAAATAGTGAGGACTACTAATGGTATCCTCTCGGACCATTACTCCGTTCCCGACTCGTCGTCCGCCTATATTCTCATTTTCGAAGAACGGTGAAAGAAAGGGTGAGCTCAACTAGCCCGAAGAAGAAATATTATGACTAAGATAATGCGTAATAAATTATCATTAGTCTTCAACAATGTTAAACCGATAAAATACAATAGACAACCGGTTTAATCATAATGAATACGCAATCCATTAAAAGAGTCAAGTAGAAAATAAAGTCTACTATCTTTTAGGTTTTAAAAGGTTTTCATCAATTTTTATCACTAAGACTCGGTTTAATGAATAAACCACAATATCGATCATCCATGTACTACGGTCAAGGATTTTCATCAAATTATCAATGGTCATGACTATACCGAATCACCCCGGTCATAATCATACCAAAAACTATCCATCACTACATTACAAAGCCATCGAGGACTTTTTTGTCACATCATTTATATCAAGCCATGATTATACCGAATGAATGAACCTCGGTCATAATCATACTAAGTTCATCTATGCACGTAAGCAAAGATAACTTTCAACATAATATAAACATGAGGATGATGACAATGATATAAGAATTCAATAAAACAAGTTCAAGAATTAATTTATCTAGGAATTATTAACGTCCAAATTGTCAACAAGATATCTTGTTTTGTAGAGTAAAATTCAAGAATGATCAAAAGAATATTTCCATGAAAAGATCTTTGGATGAAGCGCAAATATCAAGGATATTCCACTAATTTCATGGAGTATAGAAGTCAAAGATTTAACCGGTGGGTATAATAAAGAATGGAATAACAAAAGAAATCACCATGCATGCGGTACTTCAGATGAGCAAAGTTATTCCAACAGAATAATAATAACGGAACGGTCGGTGAAATTCACCAAACAGGATGTTCAATGAGTAATAATAAAGCGGAACCGGAATCCGGTGTAAAACACACGATAGGATATTCCAATGAGAATGATAAAGGCGGAACCAGTCAGGTGTAAAACACATGCAGACGAGGATGTTCAGCAGAATAATAAAGAAGCGGAACCGGTCGGTGTAAAACACATGATGAGGATGTTCCAGCGAGTAATAAAAAGCAGAATAATAGAAGAATGTCACCAAGTATAGGGTAAACCCATTATCTGAGTTATTCAACAGAATAAATAAGAATGGAATAACATAAGTATTTCACCAAGTATAGGGTATGCCGCATATACAAGTTATGTATAGGGTATGCCACTT
The DNA here is from genome assembly GCA_020205615.1 of Panax quinquefolius. Classification (NCBI taxonomy): domain Eukaryota; kingdom Viridiplantae; phylum Streptophyta; class Magnoliopsida; order Apiales; family Araliaceae; genus Panax; species Panax quinquefolius. Next base: position 128,152,071 of record CM035162.1, on the reverse strand, counting down.
TTACAAAGTTATTCAACGAGAATAATAAAGAATGGAATAATGAAGTTCTCTTCATGAATAAGAAAGAATAACACCCTTACGGTACAACAAATAATATTCCCTACCTTAGTAAAGAACCTGAATATGGAAAAGTGAAGTAGCGAATACTTTTCTTCTTTCTCTCTATAGTTTCTCTCTATAGCTTCTCTCTATAATTTCTCTTGAGTTTCAATTGAATTCGTAAGAAAATAATGAAGAAATGAGCTTCTATTTATAGGAAAATAGAATGCATAGTAATTAATCCATGAACGGTCCAGATTGATTTACTTTTAATCGACGGTCCATATTTAAAGCAAAATCTTTTAAATAAAATATCATATATTCTATTTATATAAAAACATTTTACTATGCAAACACTATGCAACACTATGCAAAACACTATGCAACACTATGCATAATAAAATATAATATATTCTATTTATAGAATAACTTTAATAAAGTATTCATTTTATATAAAAGATGTTTACGTTTTATTACGTTAATAATCTGAATAAAACAAAACGTCATTATCGCTATAATAATTCATATTATTAATCGACAATAATGGAATCAAACCTGAGTGACTTCTCATAAGCATCAATAATCAATCTGAGTGTAGCTACTATGCAACCACACGTATTCATCGTACTTTTACTATCGAGTAGTTCAACAAAGATCAAGCGGTAAAACTTCCGCCGTTATTTCAATAAAATATTTTTGTCGTTTTCTCAATCAACAATAATTACATTGTGGGGTCCACCAATGATTGAGTAGTTATGCGAATATTCCTCGCTAAACCGAATATTCCCCGACCAATCTAATATTTTATAACAACTTGTTTACTTTGTAAAATTTATAAATATTACCCACAACTATAACATTATATCAAATTTATTCCATAATATTCAAAAAATAATATTTATAGAAAATTCATCTTTATTTATAAAAAAAGTCGGGTCTTACAACCTCCCTTCTTATGAAATTTAGCCCTCAAATTAGGGTACGACACTGATATGATAAAGAGGTGAGGATACCTTGAATACCTTTATCGTTAAAAATATTAAATTCATCTTTGCAATCCGCCAAAGATATTCATTAACAATTCATCTTTGCCTTCTGAGGCTAAAGATATACAAATCAGTAAAACCAATAATGCTTTGAGACGCGACTTAATAGTATCACAACCACGAATTATCCATGCACTCTTAGCCGGGGATATTCGTGTTTTTAATCTGATCATGATTATACCGAATAATCTCGGTCATAATCATACCAAGTCCATCAATGTACTACTACCAAAGATGACTTTTACCACATCCATATGAATTAATATTTCATTCTTTGAGACTCATTTCAATAATTAATCCACATCATCGAATCATCCCCGCACTACGAGGCCAAGGATATTCTTTATTATCACGACCACGAATTATCCATGCACTCACGTGCCAAAGATAATCGTGTATTTATTAGTATCACGACCACAAATTATCCATGCACTACTACTCAAAGATAATCGTGTATTCATTAGTATCACGACCACAAATTATCCATGCACTACTACCAAAGATAATCGTGTATTCATTAGTATCACGACCACAAATTATCCATGCACTACTACCAAAGATAATCGTGTATTCTTTAGTATTACGACCACAAATTATCCATGCACTACGTACAAAGATAATCGTGTTTTCAAATTACGGTTATGATTATACCGAACAAATCCCTCGGTCATAATCATACCAAGTCCATCTATGCACGCGTAAAGCCATGATGACTTTCAACACAATATAAGCATGAGGATAATGATATAAAGAATCAATCAAATGAGATAAAGGATAAATATTAAACATTTATAATATAATTTATCCAGATTCAAGAATATCCCCATGTTATCAATCACTTAATAATCTCATAATCTAATATCATTAATATTATAACAATATTTTAATCACTTCTTAAATTTATAAACAATTTATTTCAATTGTTTACGCTTTACCATATAATGCATTTAATCATTCAAAAATGTCATACTCATAAGATATCATCACCAATGATCAAATCCCTCATCAAAAAAAATATATGCATATACTCTATATAGGATTCTCTAGCCATAAAATCCTATTTTCAACTTTGTTACTTCATATAACATATTTAACTCATATGTTCGTAACTAAACTATTTTCATAGAAAATACCAAATCAGTCCCAAATATATTTCTTTTCTGGGATTTAGCATAATATAGTCCCATAATGAACATACATTTTTCTCAGAATTTTTAAAATTCATTTACTATTTTTCAAAAATCAATTTCTAATTAATTCCTTAAGAAATTAGCTACCACAAGGTTAACTCCAGAAATTCCCAAATCTTGGCAGGACCTTACACATGTTAATGTGAGCCTCCAGTTTAAATTTCATGGTCATCAGAGTTATAGAACTCCAGTTATAGCATTTTTCGTCAAAAAAACCTAAATATTGAAATGGTCATAACTTGCTCATTTTAAGTCGGAATGAGCTCATTTTTGGACACGATGTTCTTTATACCATATACTTTTATGTCCCAAAAGGCCTGAATTTTTTCTCACTAATTAAGGGGCCGAAATAGCCCTTATAAAAACGTGGCAGCAGCTTTTTGGACATTTTGAAGTTTTGACTCCTTTGCTAAAATCAGTCCACACGAAAATCTACAACACCTTTTTCATTGATTCCACTTGGATTAGTTAGGTAACTCATAGATCTAACTCTAGGACTTAACCAAACTTAAAAATTCAAAATATAATAGAAGATTTGGTCAATTGAATTTCATGTTACGTTTTTTCACCAAAATCTGGTTTTTAACTCCTTGTGATTTTTAAGAAACTTTCATGTTTTCACATACTAACCAACATAACTCATCATAACACTTACTAATACCACGATACCCATGATTTTCATTAGTCCAATGCTTTTATTATGACTTTCATCATAATCCACGTAATGCAGATCCTTTTAGTTGAAGAAATATTTGAGGGTTTAAGAAATGGGTTTTTGTCTTTGGGGTCAATACAAAATTCGATTTCACGCTCTAGGGTAGGCTAGAAAGTCTTCAAGAATACGCCAGAAATTTATTAATAATAGAAATATCATTCAAAG